>CM022752.1:30499359-30539359 GCA_012411365.1 Ameiurus melas
AGGTTACCAAATCTTATAAAAACACACTCACTGTGTCTCAAAGGGAAAATTAAATCTCTCTCTCTACCCCACCTGTCTTTCTCTACCCCTTCTGTCTCTCTCTCTCTCTAGCTGTCTTTCTCTACCCCACCTGCCTCTCTCTCTCTACCGAACCTGTCTCTCTTTCCACCTGTCTGTCTCTACCCTACCTGTCTCTCTCTCTAGCCCACCTGTCTCTCTCTGTCATTCTCTGTCGGTCTCTAATTTTATCTGCCACTCTCTCTCTCTGCTTGTCTATCTCTGCTTGTCTATCAACCTGCATGCATTCTTTCTTTATCTGTTTTTGTCTCCATCTGTCTCTCTCTCCACATGCACCTTTTTCACTTTCCAACTGTCCCTATATTTGTTTCCACCTGTCTCTTTCTCTCTCCCTGTGTCTCTTTCTCAATTTCTCACTGTCTTTCTAGTTACTTCAACCTGTCTTCGTCTCCATCTGTCTCACTCTCCAATTGTCCCTATATTTATTTCAACCCGACTTTCTTTCTCTAGCTTTCTCTCTCTCTCTCAATCTGTCTGTCACAATCTGTCCATTTCTTTGTCTTCATGTCTTTATGTCTCACTCTTCATCTCCACCTGTCTCTCTTTCCATCTCAATGTCTGTCTGTCTTTATATCTCTGTGTCTCTCTCCCCCTTTAATTACACATTTAAATAAGAATGGACTCAATAAGGCAGTGGATTAGTGGCCAGTTAGATCCTAAATCCCGATTTGCCTTTGAAACACTGCTGTGTGTGTGTGTGTGTGTTATTACAAGAGCTGCAGAGAGAAAAAGTATGAGAAATGAGTGTGTGTATGAGTGTGTGTGTGTGTGTGTGTATGTGAGAGAATGTGTGAGACAGAAATTGTGTGTTTGTGTGTGTGTGTGTGTGTGTGCCACCTGGCTCTGGTCGATATCTCTGTTTACTCATATGTGCTATTTAAACACAGAGAGGAAAGTTGGTGAAGTTGGCGCGGCTGCAGCGGGCAGCAGATGGCAGCGTGGAGGGAAGCGGAGAGACAGACAGAAACGGAGAGACAGACAAAAGCAGAGAGACAGAAATGGATGAGTTCCTCTCCAGATTTGGGTGTGACGTGTTACTGCGTTACTGTAATCTAATGAATTTTTCTGATAACGCAGTATTGTAGCACATTCCATTTTAAATGGATGTAATTGAATGACATTTACTGATGGCAATAAAACGATGTTTACTTTCGTGATAAATTTATTGTTAAGAAAACAATATGAAGTAAAATGTATTTTTAAAATAAATAAAATTTTGCCCTGAAGATTTTTGACTTTATCCCTGAGTAATTCTCCACTCGGAGCGGTTTGTCATGACGGAACTGAACGTCAATAAAAGAAGACATCTGTAATGTTCTATCTTGAGTGAACGGAGGCGAGATCAATCAGACAGCGTTTCCAGGAAAATACACATGTGGAAACACTCGCGTCTTATTGGCCGACGGTCTCTCGGTTCTGCCAGACGCTAGCTCACCGTCAGTGTGAGGAAAAATGGATATACGGTGAGTTTTTAGTATTTTTAATGCAGTAAAGAAGTTGAAACTGAAACAGAAACGTCCTCTGAAGCTGAGCAGGAAAACAAGGCGTGTAAACGTCTATCTCAGTTCCAGTGTACGTGAACATGATCTGAGCAGAGCAGCAAGATGTAGAGATCATGAACTCTACATGACTCTGTAGCAGCTAAACACAAACAGTGATAGCTTAGCTGTGCCTCCGCTCGGCTTTGATAATATGGGACGTGATTTTCAACACTGGAACACAATTTTCAAAAGTAATGGACCCCCTGGCTAAGCTTCTCTTCCCGGACCCCACCTTGAAAACCACTGGTTTAGACCACGCCTTTAAACCTGAAAAAAAAAACCCCACCAGGGACAGAAAATACGGACTTTCTCTTTAGTGTAACATAAACGTGAGAGAGAATGTAAAAGTTACAAATAAAACGCCGATATTGTACTGCATGAATAGTGCTAGTTGGAAGGATCACATTAATCTCCGGTTGAACTGAACGGCTTCCACAGTCATTAGAATAGCACGTGATCCAGCACATCCTGTTTTTATATATTTAATATTATTACAGTATATTGAGCTCTGGCAGTAACTCCAACTTAATGAAGGTTAACATCCGAATCAGGTGTAACTAAGACACGCCCCTGTTTTAGACAAACTCCGCCCAGGTGTGTATAAATCTAGCATAACGTCTGAATAGTCTGTAGTTACGTCTGAGGTCTGAATACACACGGTGCTTTAGGCGTTAGGTGAGGACACACACTCACTGCAGAGTTATTATTACGGCCTTCTGTTCTCCACAGTGTGTGTCCTCCCCTCTTTCCTTGTGTGTTAGGTCACTGATTCATATTTGTTTTACCTCCTCTGTGTCTGTGTGTGTGTTTGCGTGTGTGTGTGTGTATGTAATGTGTGTGTGTGTGTGTGTGTGTGTAATGTGTGTGTGTGTGTATTTGCGTGTGTGTGTGTGTGCATGTGTGTGTGTGTGTATGTGTGTGTGTGTGAGTGTGTGTGTGTGTTTGCGTGTGTGTGTGTGTGTGTGTGTGTGTGTGTGTGTGTGTGTGTGTGTGTGTGTGTGTGTGTGTGTGTGTGTGTGTGCATGTATGTGTGTGTGTGTGTGTGTGTGTGTGTGTGTATGTGTGTGTGTGTTTTGTGTGTGTGTGTGCGTATGTGTGTGTGCGTCTGTGTGTGCACTAGCGTGTATGTGTGTGTGTGTGTATGTGTGTGTGCCATGGTTATTCATCATGCCTGTGTTTATAGTGGATTAAGCAGTGTCCAGTGACCACGTCACACCTGACCCACCCTGTAGGGTCACTCACCGGTCATACACACACTCACACACACACACACACACACACAATCACGCACACACACACACACATACACACATACATACACACACACAGGGTCAAACATGATGGAATACACTTTATCACAGAGAAGAAAGAAACAGAAGAGTGAATGTGTGTGTGTGTGTGTGTGTGTGTGTTTATATTGCATAATCCTCCAAATGCACGATATCAGTAAAGTAAGGACTTTCAACTTCATTCTTCACACACACTAGGAGAGGCCGCTTAGTGAAGTGTGTGTGTGTGTGTGTGTTTGAGGGGGAGAAGCTCAGTTGTCGTGTGTGTTTGAGATGCTGTTAATCCTCCACTGATTACTGATCAGTGTTCAAAAAAAAAAAAATGAGGAAAAAAAAAAAAAAAAAAAAAAAAAAAAAAAAAAAAAAAAAAAAAAAAAAAAAAAAAAAAAAGAGAATGAGAGGGGATGAGGGAGAGAGAGAGAGAGAGAGAGAGAAGGAGAGTGAGAATGAGAGAGGGATGGAGAGGGAGAGAGAGAGAGAGAGAGAGAGGGAGAGAGAGACATGAAAGTAAAATAATTATGCTAATTTATTCAAAATGCCACCTTTTATTATCTCTATAACGTTTTAGTCATTTTTAATGTTTATACAGTAATTATAGTCGCTTTATAATCAAATTTAATTTTTTTTTCTCAAAAAAAGTCGATCTCACGAGATTCTTCATTTCAGGCTACTCGATTTTTAAAGCATGTAAATTAGCTCCGCCCACTTCCACAAGAGAGCGGATAAGAAGTTATTAAGACAAAAATAAATCGCAGTTTGCTACGCATGTTAACAAGAAACTGTAAAGAAGTGTGAATTCCTCTGTCCTGAAGATGTCAGAAACGTAAAGTTACAGCTTTACCTCTGACTGTTACCCAGCGCTGACACTGGAGACTCCTTCCTTACCTTATTTTTACAGAAAACTTCACCACGTCAGCGATTATGCATTAGAATGAGTGCATTAATGATAAATAAACCTGTGATATATTATAGAAAATTCATCAAGACCTTCTGACCAAACACAATCCAGCATTGCTTGTTGTTACCATAGAAATGAACTCATCTCTCTCCAGCTTTACGCTTTTTCAACTCGTTTCATTACGACAGCTTATTACAAATCGAACAGGAAGTATATTCTGGCCAGTGTAGAGTTATCGCTATCTTCACTGTTTATATTATTTATCATGCTTTTGTTGTTGTCTTGGTTTGGTTAAATGAAGAAATTAAATTCACTGGAGAAAGAGAGATACAGAAAGAGTTTCTGGCTTCAATCTCCGAGTGGATTCGCAGCTCTCGCCCCTCTGCGTCCAATCAGATGAGGCCCTAGAGGTCACATGGCTCAGCAGGCTAAGCCCAAACTTGGCGTGTAGATTAGCGCGCGACCTTAAGCCGAGTAAATCCCGAGGTAAACTCGCGCTCACACTCCGCCATGAGTGGCTTTAGCAGAAGGAGCTAATATTTGTTAGCGTGTCGCCAGAGGTGATTAAAGCAGAGGATAAACGGTAATGGCCACGATTAGCGCTTCTCACAGCCACTTCGGCTAAAGCCTCGATCCGGACAAGAGCTTATTGAGATGAAACCGACTGATACTTGGAAAAACAATGAGTGAAACACACACACACACACACAGTCTGTCTCACATTGTGATGAAACAGTCGTAATATGTTAATTACTGAATATTTTATCACGGTTTTATGGTTTATGATATTGCAGTCTCGTTACTGTATCTCTCACAGTGAGAAAAAGTTCACTCAAAGCTCCTGCACTGGAACTGCTGACACTTTAACATGTCCATGATAACAATTAGCTATATTTTATTATATTTTAAATATCGTTAATGTATGAAAATTGAAGCTTGGGGGGGCGTATCCTAAAGCTTGAAAGTCAAATTTTACTTTAGAAGTGTACAGCAGAGGCATTTATTTCTATGGTAACAGCAAGTGACTCAGGATTGTGATTGGTCAGAAGGTGTTGATTACTTCTCTGTAACAGCAGCTCTGACAGTAGAGCAGGTTTATATTAATGCACTTGTTCTGATATAAAAAATGTCACCCAAACATTATCGTTTCTATAGTAACGACTCATTCACAGGGATGTGACAAACTATCAGAGATATTTTAGGCAAAAATAGGAAAAAATAAAAAACTTATAATAAACTGTTTGTATAAGTGTGCACACACGTTTATAATTGGGGGTGTGGCCACGTTCAGCATAAACCAATCAAATTCAATCTAATGTTCAAAAGTAATTATCATGCAACTGTTATCAATGCAATTATTCTGATTAACCCCAAATAAAGACCAGCTGTTTCTGTAGGTTTTTGTTCACATCCTCTTGGTTTCCTACCGACCACTGAAGCCACAGACCACAAAGAGCTGACAAAGCATGTACGGTATCTCACTGATGAAAGAAGGCGATCAGGAGAAGGGTATAAAAGAGTTTCCAAACCATTAGATGTACCATGGAACAATGTGAACGCCATCATCAACATATGGAGAAAATGGAGCACCAGAGTGACGTCACCAAGAACAGGACGTCCCTCCAGAATTTATAAAAGGACAAGACAAAAGCATACCAGGGAGGCTGACGAGAGACCTACAGCAACAATAAATATGGTGTAGGAACATCTGACGAGTACTGATTCCTTTCTGCATGTGACAATCTCTCATATTCTTCACATGTCTGGGCGATGGGGGTGGGCGGCTAGACGGGAGCCCAAAAAACATCCAAGCCTGACTAAATCACTCCGAACCATGTGGCAGAATGTGTCATGGTCTGATGAGACCAACTCCAAAATGTTTATTTGGTGCAAAAAAATACATCCAAATCAACAAAGGAAACGCTTCACCAGAAGAAGATCAATGAGTTTGAATGACCCGGCCCGAGTCCAGACCTGAATCCAACTAAATATCTGTGGGGTGACGTGAAGCAGGATGTGCACATGAGATGCCCTCACACTCTGATCAATTTAGAATGTTTTTGTAAGAAGATATCACCAAATCAAGATGTGCCACACTCACTCGTCCTCCAAAAGAGGAAGTGGTGTAATAACATCAAAAGGTGCTTCAATAAAGTATTAGTTTAGGGGTGTGTATACTTATGCAACCAGGTTATTGCAAGTTTTTACATTTTTTTACCTATTTTCCCTATAAATGCTTCTCCTTGTTTTCACGTCATTTTATACGTTGTAATTAGTGACTGAGGATCACGAAAACCTGCCATTTTAACAGGGGCGTGTAAACTTTTATATCCACTGTAGGTTCTTTCTATAAGAACACTTTCTATACAGATCATATTTACACATTTACACATTGTTGGACTGTCTGGGTGACATTAAAAAATCGTTGGCAAATAATTTCCTCCGACTTAATGAAGACAAAACTGAAATAATTGTTTTTGGCCCCCTGAGATTGAGAGATGGTCTCATTAACAAGCTCAATAAACACCTTCCTTCAATTTCTTCCCATGTTCGGAATCTTGGCTTTGTTCTGGACTCAGAATTATGCTTAACCAAGCAGATAAATTCGGTGGTTAAGACTAGTTTTTATCAACTTCGGACTATATCAAAACTCAAAACATTTTTGTCTTTTCAAGATTTGGAGAAGGTTATTCATGCTTTTATCACTTCTCGCTTAAATTATTGTAATTCATTATACTTGGGTCTTCCGCAATCATATCTGTGGCTCGACTTCAGATGGTTCAGAATGCAGCTGCAAGGCTGTTGACCAGGGCAAAGAAGTTTGATCATGTCACCCCAATTTTAGCATCGCTTCACTGGCTCCCACTCCGTGTTAGGATTCAGTTTAAGGTTCTGATGTTTGTTTTTAAAACTCTTAATAATCAAGCTCCTTCATATCTTATGGATCTTCTTAATCCACATTCATCAAACAGATGTCTAAGATCTTCAGATAGCTTTCTTTTGCATGTCCCTCGTTCTCGGTTAAAAACAAAGGGGGATAGAGCTTTCGCTGTTGCCGCCCCCCGTCTATGGAATCAACTGCCACTGGACATCCGCCTTGAACCTTCCATTGCTATCTTTAAAAATAGGATTAAAACATATCTTTTCCACCAGGCTTTTTGATATCATTTTTATTGTTTAAACTAATTTTTTATTGATTTTTCTACTGTCTTTTGTCTGTTTTACTTTGTTTTAATTCAATTTCTATTTTATTTTCTGTACTCTGTTCAGCACTTTGGTCAGTGTTGCTGTGTGAAATGTGGTTTATAAATAAATTTTACTTACTTACTTACTTACATTCAGATTGTATTATAAGGCGTACATACGGCATTACACACATTGCTATAGTGATCGTTATTATATATTCTAAACTGTCAACACGACGCGTTATAAATAGTGTTGAAATATTACGTTTTATTTTAAAAACTGCAATGCTTTGTCATAAATAATTATAACAGTGTTGATAATGGCTTATTAACGTGTCATAACATGTCCTGAATATATTTATAGGTCAGTATAACAACAACCGTCATAGTTCTTTACTGCAGGAAAGAACATTTATAATACTCTTAATATTTATATCTCACACACTCAATGAAGTGAGATGTATAAGTATAAATCATCCTAAATATATATGAATATTTGTTTGTTATTAGTAGTTAATGGAACTGTCACATGTTTAAAAATACTGGAACTTAGAGTAGAGCAGATTCTCTCCTCTCGCCGTTGTTGTTGTTGTTGTTGTTGTTGTTATTATTCCGCTCACAGCCGCAGCGCATTGCTGATTCTCAGAGCAGGTTTTTAGACGCTGATGCATATTCATATGTTTAACGTACAGACGCTCACGCCACGCGCAGACGCTCCATCCTGCCGCGGCGGCACACCGTCACCTCATTGGTATTGTGAGACACGTTTCTGAAATCAGCCAGCGTGTGTTTCTAATTAAGGCTTTTCCCCACGGGGGAGACCACAACATGACATTCAGTCAGGAAAACATGCGCACGTGCAAACGATCGAAAATGCAGTAAATAAAGTAAATACAAAACTTTATCAAGTTCATGGGAACATGTCGTTTAATAGCAGCGTGGAATAAATGACTGAAAACATCTTAATCTGACTCACGAGGCGATGAAATTTGGCCTAAAAATGCCTCTACACGTTTATAATGAATATAACGATGTATAAATATGCATGATTATGCAAATTAGAAACTTAATATGCTCCTGCATCATAATTCATCCCTGTTCATTAAAATGTCTAATGTTGAATTGGTGAAACAGCTGTTTTTTTTTCTTTAAATGTAGTAATTTAAGTACTAACTTAATTAACACAACTAACACATTAGCAAATGTGTTCAATCTAATTATGTTTAATTAGCTTGCATTTAAATTACTTTGTTACTCAACGGCTAAATAATAATTAAAAAAACCCTAAATTAATCAATACACCTTTAAATAATATGAAAGGTTCTTAAAATCCAGCTGGACAAAATGAGATTTGAGTTAAAACAGAAAAATGAATATTAATCATATTAAGAATATTCCCAAACACATTAATATTCATAAATATGCAAAATAAAAAGTTCCCTCTGTCCTCCTGCTTTTCAGATCAAATAATCTGACATTTCTAATGTTGAATGTTTTTAAAATTAACCATTGATATTAAATTCATACAGAAAGTATTATATTTTAATACCATCTGAAAAAATGTAAATGTCAAAGTGATTAATTAAACTGTATGGCGTAAAATCAACAATTAATAACTAGTCATTAATAAAAAAAAAAATCCAAGCACTTGTTCATTTAATTAATTTTTTCTGATTTTCACTATATTCTAATTTTTCCTTAAAAACAGAGACTTTTCCTGAGTAAAATTGATTTGGTGGGGGTGGGGGGCTACATATGAACTTGATTTGTGACATCACAAAACAGCTTCAATGATTTATACCAATCAAGGTCCGATATGCAAAATATATTTCTTTCATTTGAGGATTCGGCGATGATGTCACCCAGCTAATGTAGCTTAGACTGTGGGTGTCATGGTAACGTGATAGGTTTTTGGTTGTTATAAAATAAATAAGGTGGATAATTTTAATGTTTTCATTCTGATTGGGATATTCATGCGTGTTTGCAGGTTGTGTGTTTCTGTATGAGGATGAAGAGCTGTTTTAATATTTTAATATTTTTTAAAATTGTAATATTTAATCTATTTTTAGCTATTAGAGGATAATTTTACATAAACTAAAGCTCAGAATAATGGGGTATGTGTGAAACAAATTCCACAGCAGTACGACGTTAGCGCTGTGAGAGGCCTCGCGATCCAAACCCGAAACAACGTGATGTATTAATTATAAACGTCCGAGAACATTAAACATTTACACGTATGAACAAATCATTTGAAACATTCGATGAGCTTAACGTCTGCTGTAATGTGTAATGTTTAATTTCATTCTAAACTCAAATATGTATAAAAAATCGTCTGAATGTAGCTGCAGCGTATTTATTATAAACACACACAGACACGGTTTGCTTAATTCGACCTTTAAGGCAAACATTACAGACAGCTCTCGAGTGTGAGTGTGTGTGAGTGTGTGTGAGTGTGTGTCAGTGTGTGTGATTGTGTGTGAGTGTGTGTGAGTTAAAGCAGAGCAGAAAACAGAAGCCCGGTTCATCACGAGAGCCGCAGATTTACTGCTAGAGATTTAGCAGCCAAGAGCTCTTCACAATTAATGGAGCTCATCATAAACACAGTGAAGTCTTGCTCACTCACACACACACACACACACACACACACACGCACACTCCAACCTTTTTAGCATGTCGCTAAAAGCTAACGTCAAGCTGTTAGTGTACCATGCGAGTACCGCAACCTGGCAACACACTTGTAAGGCTGTAAACACAGGAAACAGGACACACATGTTAGCATCCGCACGCGGCTACGCTGTTAGCATGATGCGGAGACGCAGCAAGAAATATCCAACATCTAAACCTGTATGAGAAAGATTTGTAAAGATATAAAAATAAATTGATTGTACTGTATAACATTACACAAACATCAGGGAACAAATGAATACTGAAAAAATACACTAAAGTTTAATATCTACATTTACATATACATACATATACTACACTGTGTTTCAATAAAAGTGTTTATTAATAAAAATGTATAAATTATTTTTTATATTTGTTCATTTATAAACTCTACGAGAACCGTGTAGAAATAAATTTAATAAAACACGATAGACAGAAATTAGGGAACAAATTAATACTTAATTCATTAAATACTATATATACAAAAACTTATAAATAATTAGAAAAGATTAGACACTAGAACAAAATACTAAAACAATTTATAAATAAATAAATTATACTAAAAAAACACAAATCTTATAAAAACATTTATGAGAAATTATACAGATACTTTTATAATCATTTATTTACTCACAAATTGTACTAGAGTATTATACACAACAATTAATAAACACACACACACACACACACACACACACACACACACACACATAAGTGATTTAAAAATATTTATTTATAAATTGCACCAGAACAATACACAAATTAATAAATTGTGTAAATAAATAAAGAAATCACATTATAATCATTATCAATTATAATCATAATAAAATAAAACATAATACACAAAAAAGTAATAAAAAAGTTATTACTGATAAACTGTACAGTTATATAAAGCTGTACGTATTTTAATATATATATGTATATTTAATAAAAAAAATTATGAATACATATTTATTTTTATTTATTTATATATTGTCCTAGAACATAATGAACAAACAAATTATTGAACAAAAGAACATGTCTGAACTCAGGAGCTGAATATACATATATATAAATATATAAATTCATAAGTTCTAATAGAACAATATACTAGAACACAAGGTGCAGATATTAAGAAACTAATTATTTCTGATAAACTCTACAGTTAAATAGTGTTACGTATTAAAAAAATCATTTATGAATAGGAAATAATTTTAAAAAATATTTTTTTTATAAATTGTATAACCAGAAATCCACTTTTATAGAAACTCCACTTGTTTTCAGGATGTCACGAAGTCCTTCTGTAATCTGCTAGAGTACCGTGGACCTGTGCAACACACGAGGCTGTAAACAGAGATATAATCAGACTGTGTGTGTGTGTGCGTGTGTGTGTGTTAGCATTCAAGCTTCCTCAGGTCAAGCTCGAGCGATCTCCATTAGCAGCCTGTCAAGACGTTAAATAAATAATGCTCATCAGCGTACACGAGCGAGCGTGCCAGGTGACTAGCATCAGAACCAGGACTAGCCGGGTTTGTTTATAAATTATTAATGATTTTCCTCTCGTCATTTTGGACACGATGCGAGAAAAAAAAAGAAAGAGATCTTGGACAGATTCACAATTTATTCCTGAGCAGTTTGTCCATCAAACCTCCTTCTGACAGGATAATCCCACCTAATCCGCACGCTCACGTTCGCTTGTTGGCTCTCATGCAATGAGCAGCTCGCTAAATCCCGCTACCTGTCAGTCACAAACTCGCCGGGAGACAAACACACACACTCACACACACACACACGCGCACACACACAGACATGACAACACCCCTCTTTCCAGGCACTGAGCCCGTGGCCTTAACCTCTCCATCCCACACTTTAATCCACTATATACCTGGCAATGCTAGCCGGCTAAAGCAGAGCCTAGCGTAGCGCTATCACACACGCAGCTGTAAAACCAGCTGTGTTTTAAGAGACGGGGACACTGAGGCTCTGACAGGAGCTAATCCGCAGTAAGAGGAGTGTTTGTGTTGGGAGGACTGACCTCCACGTCCTGTCATAAAGACCACAGCTAAACATCTCCATGTGCGGTCCTTCTTCATCACGCCGTGACATAATTTCCTCAAATTTCAGGCCGCCGTCGTCCCGAGGTCGTGTTGTAGCGGAACGCTCTCATGTGTGATGTTAAAAACATAATATAATAATTTTTTCCTTCTTGTATGAGAACATAAAACTCGCATTTAATTCACTTGATAACGGTAAGCGCACCAAATACAATAAACCGTGCGCTCCTATTGGCTGAAATCGCTGCTTACACATCAAGGTCACATGACATCATACTCAAACAAGCTAACTAGCGATACACAGGCTAAAGAGGTGTTTGCTTTTATTCACTGTCCTAACGAAACATGTAGCTAAATAATATGTAAATAAATACATAAATAAATACCTATACACGCAGTAGTGTGCATAAGTCTTCACCCCCTCGAACTTGTCCACGTTTTGTTTAAAATTTTCATCTGAAGTTTCGACACAATGATATCTTTTGCGATACTGCATTACACAATTAAACAGTCATTTAAACAAAAACATCAAACTTTAAAGTTACATACAAATAAAAGGATGAAAGGAAGCGAAATCGTCATTATTAATACTGATTTTAATGAAAAGACAAACACACACACACTTCTCCGGAGGCTGGTTTCACCAACACGCTTTCGCTGGTCACTTTGACTTTAGTTTGAGCAAACTCTGCTTTCTCAGTCTCAAGAAGGTGGGTTGGTGTGTAGTGGGATTCATCGCCATGGTAACTTACAGTATGTTACACGGCTAACCTGCTAGGTAAAAAAAAAAAACCTCTAACCCAACCTGGAGCTGCGAGTCTGTGTAGATTTAAATTCCTCATATTTCATAATAATTTCTTGCTCTTCACATGGAAGTACACACACACGCTCTCTTCCATGTTGAACTCTGTGTGCTGATTCAGGGTTAAATCCTGGGTTTTGAGGAAGTAACTCTTTCACTCTGTAACTCGGAGTTTGTTTTACTGGCTTCGTGAAACAGGTCAGAGAACTCAACGCGATAGTGCTGTCCTTGAGAAAAAAGTGGAGTGTCATAAAAAAACCCCATAAAACTCATTCATAAGACATTTGTGAAGAAAATAAATAAAAGGAGACCAAATCATCTGAACTGAAGGAGGTTTCTTCTTTAGAGTACACCTGATTCTTTCAAAGTGTAATGTGTTCATCAGCTCTGCAAGCCACAATCTCTAACAAAACATGAGAATAAATTTTGGGCAGTGATTATCCCATAAGAGACGAAGTGTTGGTGCTCTGATGACAGACACATACATTATATAACTTCAGACAAAGCAGACCAGTTAACTTCTGGACAACTAGACCAGTTGGAATCTAGCGTAGGGATGAACATTAGTCACACCGAGAAGAACCTTCTATAATGAAGCCTGTGGAGCACTTGAACCTGTATTACAGTGTAGAGAACTGGAACAATTGGACACAACTTCAAAGACTGCGCTCCCAAATTTCAGCAGGAGGTTTCACACTAAGCTCCGCCTCCCACGCAGATGACATCTTCTCCATGGAGGGTGGGTTCAGACATTCCAAAGCATTATACAGAAAGGAGATCACACCAGCTGGTTCATAAATACATCCAGATATAAGATCTGGTAGTTATATAGTTAGGCATGTGATAGAAGGTTGTGTGGTGTTACAGAGAGGAACTGAGCGAAGTGGGGGGAGGAAACATAGACACCTCCATGAAAGCATGTTTTGTTTACTCAGTTAGAGCGTAAAGCTCATGAAAAGCTTCTGATCTCCTGTAGTGACCTTCAAACATTCATCAGCATTTTGGACTGAAATCACAGCACGGCAAGTAGCTTAGCAACATGCTAGCCTGATAACTCTAGCATTGATGATCGGCTTCTCAAAACAGTGACGGTATGGTCAGTGTTACAGATTTACCCAAGTACTGTGTGTGTTTGTGTGTGTCTATGTGTGTGAACTGATCTAAAGCCTATACTGTTATAAACACATTTAAAAGTAAAGAAGAGGAACTTTACACTGTTCACACTGAGAGCAACCATGCTAAACATCTCTCTCTCTCCCTCTGTCTCTCTCTCTCTCTCTCTCTCTCTCTTTCTCTGCGTCTGTGTGTGTATGCGTGTGAAACTCCACAGCAGATCTGTTTTCCACTTCAGCTCCACAGATAAGGAGAGAGGAACCGACAGATAATGAGGAGGACCTTCAGGCGATCACATTACACTGATTATAAACGTGCCTCAAAGCTTTTTTTTTTTTACATTTTATTTCTGTGATTTGTTGTGGTTTTGTTTCCTGCTTTAAATATATATTTGCTGCTCAAAAAAATAAAGGGAACACTTAAACAGCAGAATGTAACTCCAAGTGTTCCCTTTATTTTTTTGAGCAGTACATATATATATTTGGATTATTTATTATTAAAAACTTTATTTGTAGTAAATTATACTAGAATATAATTTAGAATATAATACATAAAATGATTACTGATAAACTCTACAGTTAGTTCCACCAGAAAATAATTTTTACACATTAAAATACATGTTAAGATAAATTAGAAATAAAGTTTAAAAAATATTAGTTTATTTATTTATTTATTTAAATGTTGTACTAGACAAGATCAGATTAAATGCTGTATTAAATGAAGTTATATGTGTTAATATTTAATGATTGCAGTTAATTCCATTAGTTTAAAAGGAGAAATATTTAAAATGTTATTTTAGAGGGTGGGTGTGTGTGGGTGGGGGTGGGGGTTGAGGGAGTGGGAGAGGTGAAGAAGTGAATCCAGAAGTGAAGTTGAACACGACACGCTGCAGATAACGGCTCTCGAGTGAGTTAACACTAGAGTTTGTACTTCAGATCTCCGTGTTTGAAGGCATCAGGAATCCACAGTGATAACCAAAACCCCAAAATAATCAGGAACACCTCATGGAGAGAACCTCCTGAACGTTCCGTGTGCGGTTCTCTGTGTGCCTCGCTGACTGTTCTTTAGTTTTATTTAACACTAGGACATACAGTAATGTGCCAATGAGATGGCATGATTGAGACAGACGAGTGGAAGGCAGGTGCAGGTTTATCCTAGACTCCGAGCGTCAGCATTGCCGATGGTGACGGAGAGCCACAGGAGGACATCTTACACGTCTGAGAGAGAGATAAAATGATATTACTGACTCTTATTGATGGAGACGGGGAATAAAGATGGAATCGTTCATCGGTCTGAGGAAGCGAAATTCTGGCAAATCCGGCAATGAAACACTCCTCTGAAAAGTCACATGACCACCAAGTCACACAAACTCCACCCACTTTAACAGGAATGAACCCCAAACATTTGTTGTCTGCAAATGCAAACCATGTTTACTGCTAACAAGCTGCTATTGTAGAATAAACCACACCCACAGTGGGCGGGGCTTATACCGCACATTCTAGAGAGTATTTACATGGACAAACACAAGAATAGTACTGGATGAGTCATCAAAACATAAATTTTTTTTAGATATAGTATTTATTTTGGTATTTATGTCCAAAGCATTAAGGGACAGGAACAAAAACACTGCTTTTCATTTCTTTAAAGGAACTTTAAAACTGTTTGTAAAAGCGTGTGATGGTGATCTTTCAGACAGGAAAGTGTCCGTGTTCGAGTCGTTCTGTTTAAACACATGCCATAAACACATCAATCACTCGAAGCCTCTCGTTTTCAGCGCTCATAAAAACAACAGCAGCTCCTGCTCTCGTTTCTCAAATGCCTGATCTCCCTGATCTCCGGGGAACATGGGTGGGATCGGATTTCAAACTTGGGCATCAGCCTGTGGAGAACTTCACCTCGTATTTCATGGAGAACCTTTACAGAAAAGCAAGACGAGATCAGACTTCTAATGAACCAGAAAAATTAAACACAAGCTGAAAATGCTTTGAAATAAACACGTTTGACTTTACATCATTAAAACTAATCTGTGAAGAATAATGAATATGTTTTTAGTAACCAAGATAAATGACTGAGGAACATGAGGAATAAGGAACGCTCTTTAGTTCAAAAGATTTCCAGGATCTCTGAATATGCATGAATGTGATGAATATGCAAATTTGGAAATGCCTCCATGTAGCCAATAAGAGCTCAGGATCAGAGTTTCAGTTACATCATTTTCTCATTAAACCTGTTGAAGTATAATGTTACCATCACGAGCATTAGTGGAATTATTTCCTTTTTATTGCTCCACATCCTGGAGAACACCACGTTCCTGCTCTGCTTCCATTTTCCAAACTGAAGTTGTCTAGTTTCCAGAGTTCAGAGTAATTTTATCTTATTGTTAGTGTGTCTCAGATCTTCTCAGAAGGAAGAAACCTCACTAGGAACCATGAATGTGCAGAGAACGATCCTGGAATTAAAAACTAAAAAAATCCACCTGGAATAACTTGCAACTTTGACATGTTCTTTGAACTGGCTCGAAGTTAACTACATTACCCACAATGCCTTTCTCAAACACATCAGATTACAAAGCTTCAATAATGCTAACAGCACCATTCTCCATCAGCACAATCAGCTCCCAAAAAAGTTGAGTCAGTTCCTAGCCACGGCCCCGAACTCCGCGTCACAATGATGCATTGCATTCTGGGACTTTGAGTCCAGCATAATTTCAACATCTCCACTACTCTTCCGTGCTTCCACCTGTGACATCAATGCAACATAAATATGCTTATTTCTGACCGGAAAAACTCAAATATAACATCAACTGTTAGCACCTAAACACATTTAAATAGAAATAAAAAAAATATAAGAAAAAAATAAATAAGAATTTAAAAATAAATCATTTAAAAATAAATAAGAAATATTTCAGTATTGTAATGATTCTGGGAGTCGGGTTCAAATGCAGGTTTCCTTTAATTAAACTAAACTCTAACAAAACAGACAAGAATCAAGAACTAGCAAAAAAACAAATAAAATAACTGAACTTGAGACAAGGAAAGGACAGGAAGAACATAAACAAAGGAAGTGAGGAGGGAAAAGACAGAATTTATTCAACAGGGAAACTAATTACAGACAGGTGTGCACAAAGACAGGAAATGACCGGGACAACAGAGGAAGAAGTTCAAAAATACGCTGGAAGCTGCCCTCTAGAGGATCGGTGGTGAAGTATCCACAGTGAACATGTCAAAAATAAACATATAGAGAGTACATCTCAATCAGCTCCCTAGTTCAGCAGTCAGGACTCTGATCAGAGAGGCGGCCATTTTAAATTCTGTCTCAATCGTACAATCTTTCCAGTGCATGGGAACATTCGCTCGCTATAAAATCCCACAATGCACCGCAAAAACCAGGGAGCATTCATGATCTTTATGTTCCCAAACTGGAAATGCTGCCATATTTCCTGAAGCCTTTCAGCTTGAAACAAAACTCAGACAAACTCTCAGACAATTTCTGTCTACAAATGTAAGTAGCTTGTTATCGTTGTTGTGGCGCTCACACAATTACTTACGCTGGCAATTTTTTATTTTATTTGATGTTCTACAGTATATACAGTTTGTTAATTCAACTTTTAAGTGTGTTTAAAGTGACGTACCATGACAGAAACGCGTGCGATTAAGCTAGAAAATTTACACGACATACAGAATAAAACATAAATATTTTTATGTTTAAAATTTTTGGTGATGTTCTACAACGCGAGTACATTGTTGTTTCGCGGGAAATTGATTTATCAGTGTCCCAATGTGTAGTGAACCAGGGTCCTTGCCAGTACCCTAAGTCGTGTACACCTAAAACTGATTCACTACCCAGGGAGCCAGGAATCTGATCGGGACGCAACTGTCTTTGAGGGCGGAGCTTAACACTGAGAATCATATCATATAGTTGAGGATTTGTAGGTGAATAAATTAAACAATGTGCTGTAGATAAACTTTCACTAAACCAATCTTTAAATGTAAAAAAAATAAAAGTGTATGTAGTGGAAAATTTGGCAAATACGCTAACACTATGTTTCATTTCAGATATTGTTTGTCAATACGAAGAACCTCTTTATTTATTGAGCCACAAATAAAATCCGACGTCAAACAAAACACTGACGAGAAAATGCTGTAAGAGTCGATAATCTGGTGAAAAATGAAAGTGGATGAAAGTGGACGTTAGCGTCGGTCTTTACCTCCCCGGTGGCTCCTAACACACAGCCGTCATAAAATAAATATGTCCTTTAATCCTGCCGGGTTCTCAGAAGAACCGAGCTGAGTGCCGTAAATCTCTCCGAAATGCCGTCGTGCTCCTGTTTTTATATTTAGACATAAAAGCAGCTGATCCTTTCACAAAATAACTTGTCGAGGCGCTAAGCTTCAGCCACGTGGTCGATAACGTTCATGTGGAACGATTTACAAACCAAGAGTCGCTCAGTCTTTATTCCTCTCTCGCTAAACATCTGTCACCTCTAAATAACCTGCTGAGTTCTGTGTTCTGATTGGTCAAAAGGAGTTGATTAATTTTCTATAACAGTGGCTCGGACCGTAGCGCAGGTTTATATTATCGCACTCGTTCTGATAGTAACCATGGATTTTAATCATGTGTAATCATTGATATGGTGAAGTTTTCTGTCATTTTTTAACATTTATGGAAGGAGTCTCCAGTTTCAGCGCTTTGAACAGCTGTAACATTTTCCGAAGTTTTCCGAAGGGTTCCGAGAAGTTTCTTTTATTCCAGTTCCACTTAGAACCCTATAACAAAGTGTTTCCTCTTGAGTAAAGAACTTTCTGTTGAAGAAAAAAAAATTCATTATCTAACAAACCCGTAAAGATCTTTTTCCCCCCTAAGAGAGTACAAATTACCAAATCTTGACAGGTTCTAGATACTGTCAAGACAATGTCTCTTATAATTTTTTTTTATAACTTTTTCTTGCATGTAGAAACTTTTTAAGAAGCAACCAATCCTTGTTTATACAACAAACCCCTAGGATCGAAGAACCCTTGAAGAACCATCTTGTACAAGTAGAAAGACACACAATGTAAACTCCTGATAGGTTCTAGATATCGTCTCTTAGATTTAAAGAAAAAAAAAATAGTTTTTCAGGGTTCCTTAAGGTTTAATGGATAATTAAGAGTTTTTTAATTGTACCTCTGGGGGAACCAATAAATGTAGAACCTTATTAGAAATCCTTAATTATAAAGTGAACTCTTAAAGATGTAGAACCCTTATTTCAAAGAGAAGAAGATCAAGAGCAATGATTTGGAGTTTGTAACACACACTAACTCAGTCACTGCACACATTCTTAGGAAAAAAAGCTTCTTCAAGTGTCCTTTAAGATTTCTTTGGCTAATTAAGGGTTCTTAGCCTCCATATAAGGGTTCTACTTGGAAAATAATCAGTTTTGGTGATTTACTCACTACAAATCGATTTAAAAAAAAGTAAATACATTTGTTTTGTAAAAGTAAATTTGTTTTTAAAAACGCATCAGGTTTCAGATCAAATGATGGAACAGAGCGAGTACTGGACACACACACACTCACATATACATAGCAGCATCAGTGCCTGGTACAAGGCTGAAGTGTGTGTGTGTGAGTGTGTGTGTGTGCGCGCTATATAGATGCCTGTCTTTAAAATCCCGTCCGCTCGGCCATGTCAAAATAACAACTTGGGCAAATTCCTGCAGGCTCTCCCCCTCAGACACACACACACACACACACACACACACACATATATATATATATATATATATATAACACTCTCACCATTTCACACTCAGATTTAATGAGGTGTACAAGAACTCATAACACTGACGAGTGTTTATTACACAAATCAAAACAAGAAAAATGGAAGTTCTGAGAACTTCGAAAACCTCGCGTTCACCAGAAATCAAATATGTAACAAAATGTTACTGATAGAACTGCAGTATTCAGAAGTCTGGCATAATTAGATCTCAGACATGTTCCCATTCTCTCCTGAATATTTGTACACTCTTAGAACTGAAGAATAAATCGAGAACACTAATGATTACTTGACCATATCCTTCTGGGGAACCTTTAAAGTTTCAACGTGAAACCTGTACCGCTAAAAATAGAGCAAGTGCTCTAATTCAGTGGTTTTCAAAGTGGGGGCCACCCAGGGGGACCTCAACAATTTGGTGTAAAAAAAAAAATGTTTTTACTTTCTCACTCTCAGACAAACAGACACACACACATGATCAATTCCTAATGTAATATAAAGATGTAACAACCATACATTTATCTTCTACCGCTGTATCCTTTTCAGGATCGCGGGGGATCTGGAGTCTATCCCAGGGAGCATGGGGCACAAGGTGGGGTACACCCTGGACAGGGTGCCAGTCCATCACAGGGCACAATCACACACACTGACACACCCATTCATACACTACGGACACTTTAGACATGCCAATCAGTCTACCATGCATGTGTTTGGACTGGGGGAGGAAACCGGAGTACCCGGAGAAAACCCCCACAGCACGGGGAGAACATGCAAACTCCACACACACAGGGCAGCGGGGGGACTCAAACCCTGGACCCTGGAGGTGTGAGGTGAACGTGATAACCACTAAGCCACTGTGCACAAGATATAACATGTAATTATTAATAAAAAAGGAGGATATGTTCAGAAGTCTGTATTATTAATGTGTTTTAAAGACATCTTGCAAAAGGGGGCCTCGGTCAAATGTTAATGCCATTTGGGGGGCCTTGCCCTGGAAAAGTGCTTTCACTTAAGCAGTGCTTTCACTGGGGGACCTTGCCCTGGAGCCCCTGCTCCAACTGGTTCTTTAGTTTGATTTGTCCCACTGGGGAACCCTTCAAGGTTCTTTGCAGAATCTATTAACTATCCAGTGAACCTTTAAGGAACCAAACAGCTAACCATCTAAAGAACCAATAAGTATTCAATTCAGTTTTATTTGTATAGCGCTTTTAACAGTGGACATTGTCTCAGAGAAGCTTTACAGAAACATATAAACACAGGATAGAGATTTTAAGTGTGTGAATTTCTCCCGGTGGTGAGGAAAAACTCCCTGAGATGATATGAGGAAGAAACCTTGAGAGGAACCAGATCAGAAGGGATCCCGTCCTCATCTGGGTAACGACGGATAGTGTGAGAGTAAAGAAAGTTCATTATGGTTTTTAAATATGAATTCTTTTTGTTGAACTAGTCCACTGTTCACTAAAGGAGACCTGAGTGCAGAACTGTATGTGGTAATTGCAGTCCTAGCAACCACAGTGAGAATTTCCATATGGAACTGAGGTCCAAAACCATTTCCATGGTACTTCAAGTGGTACCGTCCTCAGCGATCTCCAGTCTGCACAGCTTGGGGTCGTCCTCAGTGGCAGAACGTAGCCTCCAGTTGATGAGAGCTCAATCCAGAGGTAGGGCATCAGGATGGATCAGGCAGGTCCAGAGAGCAGAAAGGATCAGGATCACTCACATCTCCATAAAATCATGTGTAGCTCGACAGAAGGAGAGAGGGAGATGGAGAGAAAGAGAGGGAGAGATTGTTAGGTTTGCACACGATCTCATAATGGATAAGACTGTGTACTTTGTGTAAAAGAAAGTCTATTCATGGTAGACTTGAGTAAACAAATACGTTTTCAGCCTGGACTTAAACACTGAGACTGTGTCTGAGTCCCGAACACTAATTGGAAGGCTGTTCCATAACTGTGGGGCTTTGTAAGAGAAAGCTCTTAGCAGTAGCCTTCACTATTCCAGATACCAACAGCACATTCAGATGGAAGTAGGCGTGGCAGATCATAAAAGACCAAAAGCTCACTCGAGTACTGTGGCGCAAGACCGTTCAATGCTTTATAGGTCAATAATATTTTATAATCAGTGTGAGATTTCACCTGGAGACAATGCAGTGTGGATAAGATCGGGGTGATGTGGTCGTATCTTCTTGTTCTAGTTAAATGTGCACTTATATAGCGCTTTTATCCAAAGCGCTTTACACTGTGTCTCATTCACCCATTCACACACACACACACACACAAACACACACCAATGGTAGCAGAGAAGCCATGCAAGGCGCTAGCTTGCCATCGGGAGCAACTTGGGGTTCAGTGTCTTGCCCAAGGACACTTCGGAGTCACCCGAGCCGGATTAGTGGACAACCCACTCTACCAACTGCGCCACAGCCGCCCCTAGTTAGGACTCGAGCAGCTGCATTCTGGACTAACTGGAGATTATTTATATTCCTACTGGAACATCCAGACAGTAAGGCATTACAGTAATCTAATCTAGAGGTGACGAATGCATGGACTAATATTTCTGCATCATGTAGTGGCAAAATATTTCTTATCTTAGAAATATTTCTGAGATGAAAGAAAGCTATCCTAGTAATATTATCTACATGAGCATCAAATGAAAGACTGGAGTCAATAATCACTCCAAGGTATTTTACTGCTGCACATGATGAAACAGAAAGACCATCCAGAGTAACCATGTGATCAGAAAGATTACTTCTAGCTACACGTGGTCCTAGTACAAGTTCTACTGTCTTATCAGAATTAAGTAAGAAGAAGTTAATAAGCATCCAATGCAAAGAATGCCTACAGAAACATTTTTTCCTGAGTGTGGAACTGATAACCACCAAAGAACCCCAGGGAACCACATTTTTACCTAAGAGTGTAAAACCAACAGCCTTCAGTTTAAACAATGTGGATGATTTTAAAAGTGTAGAACCAATAACCCATAAGAAACCATTTTATTGAGTGTTGAACAGATAACCACCACAGACAGAACCTTTTTTCTAAGAGTATAGAAGTATTAACCACCCAAAGAGTCCCCAAGGAACCATTTTTGTCTACACGTGTAGAATGAATAGCACAAAAGAACCCCAAAGGAACCCCCTTTTTAAGAACCTTTAACCATCTTAAGAACTCATGAGGAACTTTTGTTTCCCAAGGGACCCTTTAGAAGTTTCGAAACATTAACCATCCAAAGAACCCCTAAGTAACAATTTTGTTTCTAAGAGTGTACCCAGGAACCCTTAGAGAACCCTTAAAGAACCCTTTAGGAACCCTTGTTTCTGTTCGGAATTTGAATCTGTAGGGTCCATTTCTGTTTAAACATTATAGATATTAAATATCTCACCTGAGCTAAAGTAAAAATGTGTTTATGTGCACACACACACACACACACACACACACACACACACACACACACACACACACACATATACACACTTGCACCAGTCACTCCCAGCACAAAGATGAACTTTACCTCTGACTCATATATCTCTCTCTCTCACAGACACACACACACACACACACACACACACACACACTTCATGCACATGGCCCAGAGTGACTGAGTGTGTTAACAGATTTAGCCCCTCATTTATAAGATGTGTGTTATGTGTTTTGATAAATACCACTACACACACACACACACACACGCTTAATGTAATGAGCTGTACGCATGTCTCGTTTCTCTCCTCCCTTTTCACTCAGTGGGTGGATGTTCTATCTCAACGTTCAGTTGAAAGGGAACGTTATGAGACGTCCTGCAGAACTGATCCCATTATATCACTCTGGATTTATGAGCATTTATACCAAGAACATCTTCAAGAGTGCAATGAGTTTATCATGATGGAAGGTGTGTGTGTGTGTATGTGTGTGTGTGTGTGTGTGTGTGTGTGTGTGTGTCCTTGGATGCTATCGGTTCTACACTCTTGAAACAAAGGGGTTCTTTTTGCTTACTGGTTCTGCACTCTTTGAGAAAAAAGGGTTCTTGACAGGTTCCTTGGTGTTTATCAGTTTGTAGACCCTTAGAAAAATCTGTTCCTTATGTGTTCTTTGGATGGTTTATGGTTCTAGACTTTAATGAGAAAATTGGGTTCTATTATAAAGCTTCCTTTGTGATCAGTGGTTCTTTAAAAAAGTTCCTCAGGGTTCCGATTGATGGTTAATGGTTCTAGACTCTTTGCAGATTAAAAGGGGGTTTCTTAAGAGTGCTTTGGTGATGACTGGTTCCACACTGTTAGAAAAAAAAAGTTCCTTGGGGGTTCTTTGTTTGGCTAATAGATTTACACTCTTAAAAAGGGTTCCTCTATGTTTGAATTGATGGTTTATAGTTCCACAGCCACTGAAGGAAGTGTTCTTCCTTCACTTTTTGTTTTTGGATGATTGAAGGTTCTGCAATCTTACAAAAAAAGGGGTTCCTTCCTTTTTATTGGTTCTTCTCTGGGGGTTATTTGGGTGACTACATGTTCTACATTGTTTAAAAAGCTCCCTCAAAGTTGATAGTTAATAGTTTAACATTCTTAGAAAAAAGGTTCCTCAAAGGTTCACTGAACAGTTCATGGTTTTGCATGTTTAGAAAACATCCCGTTCTGAACGGGAGAGCTTTGTTCTTTAGGTTCCACACAATTAAAAGTGTCAAAATTATAATTAAGTAAACACACACACAAACACACACTCTGTAAGTCACCAGAATAAAGATGAGTGCTGATTGGACAGGTCATAAAGAATGTTTAAAAAAAAAAAATTACAGCAGAGAATTTAAGAGCAATGTGTGTATGTGTGTGTGTGTGTGTGTGTGTGTGTGTGTGTGTGTGTGAGTGTGTGAGTGTGAGTGTTAAAACTGTTGTTAAGACTTATAATAATAAGTTTGGCTTTAAAGGAAAAAATAACTAAATTTAACTTTATTTAGACAGAGATCGATAGAAAACAGTTTTGGAATATTAAAGTTAATTTGCTTGTTTGTTGATGTGGCAGAAGCCGTTTTAGGTTGAAAAATATTTTATAAATAACATAATTTGTAAACAATTAAATTCTGAATTAAATCAGTAACGAAATAATGTGAGCACCTTGTTTTTTCTATCTATCTATCTATCTATCTATCTATCTATCTATCTATCTATCTATCTATCTATCTATCTATCTATCTATCTATCTATCTATCTATCTATCTATCTATCTATCTATCTATCTATCTATCAGTGACTACATTTACACGGACAGCAGTAGTCTAATTATTGACCTTATTCTGAATAAGATAATATTCTGATTAAGGTGTTTACATGAGTCGCTTTTAGAATATTCCCGTTTTACATGTTATAGAGCATAGATTGCTTAACAGCACACGTTATTACGTCACCGCGCCGCGTTATTACATCACCGCACCGCATCATTACATCACCGCGCCACGCCGTCCGACGTCCCTCCAGAATTTCGGGTATCGACATACAGTTGGTCTTCTTTATGGAACCGTATACAGTTTTGGGTGTTTTTATTTTTAATTTTATGAAAGATTCGAGTGCAATTAATTATTAGTCGTGTTGTACGTGCTAATAGTTGACTGCTTGAAGCCGTGGGCTGCGTCCCAAACCACATACTTACCGAGATACGTGTATTTCTCCTACTATACAACAGGTAAGTACGTGGTTTGGGACACAGCCGTGCTCTTTTGTTTGCCGGTTGAGCGCTGCCGTGTATGTACGTGTCCTGTCTCACAATGCGGTGAAAACTCCCACACGACGTTAATATTATGATTAAGGTATGTAGATGTCCGTAATACACGTCCATAATGTGACTAAAACAGGAAAACTCCACACGTTTTAATTCCATTTGTGTTCACTTCGAGTATGACTTTAATCAGATTAAGGTCATCAATAATCTCTGTTTACATGCTAGTTTCTTTATCAGAGTATCGTCTTAATCAGATTAATATTGGATTATTATTGTCCATGTAAACGTACTGTATCTGTATACCAATCCATCCATCTACCTACATGTCCATCCATCCATCTATCTATCTATCTGTCTTGTTCATGCTTTATAAAAGACACATATGCACACTTTATCTTTTTTTATTAAACCCGGTAGGTCATCACTCGGCCCTAAAGGTCAAAGATCATCTGAAGGCCCATATAAGCATGTATTTTATACGAGGCCCATCGTTTTCTGCAGAGACAACCATGCATACTCTTCAGACTTTTATTGGCTCTGTCTAAAATATAATAACGTGTGTATAAAGAGTGATCTGTGTAGATGTTTTTAATTTCTGGTAAGAAATGAGAACAGAGAGCAGGATAAAGAGAGTACAGAGCGGTGATGAGTCATTACTTTTAGCTAATTGTAGCGCTACAGCTAACAGAGACAGAATGTGCGGTTAGAAGCGTTTTATTAGAGAAAGAACATTCTCATGACATCACTGGACGTTTGGAGGAGTGTTAATCCTCAGCTTCTAGATATTTTACCTCAACATGACAGTAATGATGGGATATTCATTCTAACTGCTCAGCTGCTGAGCACTAAAACACACACACACACACACACACACACACACACACACACACACAGAGCACTCAGTGTACAAACATCACACTTCATTTACCATCCAGCTGCTGATTCTGATTCAAAACAGACCCATAATTCAGCTTCCATTCCAACTCCGGCTCTCTAACAGTCGGATCTCTAACGCCACGGTTCTCGAAAGATCAGACTCTCGAACGCTCAGACTCTCTAACACTCAGACTCTCTAATGCTCAGACTCACTATTGCTCAGACTCTCAAATGCTCCGGATCTCTAACAGTCCAACTCTCGAACGCTCCGGTTCTCTAACGCTCAGGCTCTCTAATGCTCAGACTCTCTGACGCTCAGACTCCCGATCGCTCAGACTCTCTAACGCTCCGACTCTCGAACGCACTGACTCTCGAATGCTCCGACTCTCGAATGATCAGACTCTTGAAAACTCGGACTCCCGATCGCTCTGACTCTCTAACGCTGAGACTCTTGAACACTCAGACTCTCTAACGCTCTGACTCTCTAACGCTCAGACTCTCTAACGCTCAGACTCTCTAACAGTCCAACTCTCTAACGCTCAGATTCTATAACACTCCGGCTCTCTAACGCTCTGACTCTCTAACGCTCCGGTTCTTGAACGCTCTGGCTCTCTAACGCTCCGACTCTCTAACGCTCAGACTCTCTAAAACTCAGACTCTCTAATGGTCCGACTCTCTAACGCTCAGACTCTCTAATGCTCAGACACTTGAATGCTCAGACTCTCTAACGCGCCGACTCTCGAATGCTCCGACTCTCGAACGCTCCAGCTCTCTAAAACTCGATGGCTCAGACTCTCTAACATGACACTCTTGAACATTCCGGCTCTCGAACGATCCGACTCTCGAACGCTCCGGTTCTTGAACGCTCTGGCTCTCTAACGCTCCGACTCTCTAACGCTCAGACTCTCTAAAACTCAGACTCTCTAATGGTCCGACTCTCTAACGCTCAGACTCTCTAATGCTCAGACACTTGAATGCTCAGACTCTCTAACGCGCCGACTTTCGAATGCTCCGACTCTCGAACGCTCAGGCTCTCTAAAACTCGATGGCTCAGACTCTCTAACATGACACTCTTGAACATTCCGGCTCTCGAATGCTCCGACTCTCGAACGCTCCGGCTCTCTAATGCTCCGACTCTCTATCACTCAGACTCTCTAACACTCCGGCTCTCTAATGCTCCGACAATCTAACGCTCCGACTCTCTAATGCTCAGGCTCTCTAACGCTCCGACACTCTAATGCTCAGACTCTCTAATGCTCAGGCTCTCTAACGCTCAGACTCTCGAACGCTCCGACTCTCGAACGCTCCGGCTCTCTAACACTCAGGCTCTCTAATCCTCAGACTCTCTAACGCTCTGACTCGTGAATGCTCCGTCTGTCTAAAACTCAGACTCTCGAAGGCTCAGACTCTCTAACACTCAGACTATCTAAAGCTCCGACGCTCTAACACTCAGACTCTCTATCACTCTGATTCTCTAAAGTTCCGGCTCTCGAATGCTCCGACTCATGGACGCTCCGGATCTCTAATGCTCAGACTCTCTAACGCTCCGACACTCTAACGCTAAGACTCTCTAACGCTCAGGCTCTCTAACGCTCAGACTCTTGAACACTCAGACTCTCTAACACTCAGGCTCTCTAACGTTCCGGCTCTCAAACACTTCGACTCTCTAATGTTCCGGTTCTCGAACGCTCCGACTCTCTAACGCTCTGGCTCTCTAATGCTGTGACTCTCATCCAGTCTGAAACTGTTCCACTACGAGGCTCTATTATATTGTCTTATGTAAAATTATATGAACATTACATTAACTTTCTGCTTCATAATGTTTTTGCATAAATACATACAAAATTACAATCTAAAATGGCAAAAGTACATTACAATGCAATTCAAAGTGCTACACGTACATGCTTTCTTTCTTTCTTTATCATGCAGTCACTGTGTATTATTTATTAATACCTCATTATTTTTCCAAAAATACCCCTTGCACTGTGGTATTTATCGTATTATATTTTATGAATTTATTTCATTTATTGTATTTATACTAAGTTAGAGATTTAAGTAAATAAAAAAGAGTGTTGAAAAATGCAGTACCATTATAAAAATACAGCACACAGGAGGAAATGAAGATAAATGTTGACCTGTGGCGTTGTGTGTGTGTGTGTGTGTTTTGTATTAGTGTGTGATAAATGATGAAATGAGTCGTGGTGTTAATGCACAGTTTAGATTTTAGTAACGTCTCCGACTCCTTCTGTCTCTCGCACTGATAAGGAGGAGCACATTCCAGACCCTGACCCCACCTAACACTATCCAGTGCTGGAATACTGACACACACACACACACACACACACTCACACACACACAAACACACACACACACACACACACAAAACTTCCCCCCACTACCGACACACACTAATCTCAGAGAGTGGCAGAGATAAGGGAAACACAAAACAGGTTCTCTCTCTCTCTCTCTCTCTCTCTCTCTCTCTCTCTCACACACACACACACATACACACACGTGTTGAAAAGTAGCATCACACACATGTCTAATCAAATCCGTATTTAAGTATTTGCAGAATTAAAAATAGAATAATAAATGTAATACATTTTTATGTAAGAATCGAGTGAACTCGAACCTCATCTTATTATTAATTTAGAATAAATTTGTGTATTTTTTTCATCATATTTCTATAAAAATAAAAGATACATTTTATCCCTTCATTACTCAGACCTTTCAAGCTGTCATTACAAATCTCAAACTTTAAAAACACTACCCTTTTCTCAGCTTCCACGTCTGTTTGTGTTTGTGTTTTTATTGTAAGGTTCACGTTCTGATTTTTTTTCCTGAAAAATACCAGTTAGTGTTTTATTACGATAAACATCCACAAATTATTGAATGTCATTTTTAAATAATGAACCTAAGAATTCAGAATTATATATATATATATATGAGACACCACTGAATTATGATACTTTAATTTATTGTATTTAGGTTTTTTGTAACCAATTTTCTTGTACTGATTCATTAATTCAATATTGAATAAAATTATTTTAAATAATTATATGTTTACTACATGCATGTAAAAAAAACCACAATATTAAATGATTTGAAAGTCCATTTTCATTCAACCTTTCTCATTAGAAATGTCAAAAATGAGTTTTTACGTTATTTTATCCTAATTAATTTATTATTCATGTATTTTTAACGAGCTGGAAAGCCTTTCTTTTTTGTTTAGTTTTGATTGATTTATTTATTAAAAATTTTTTTGGGGGGTAACCCATTTTCTGAGGAATAGCACTCGGTCTGATGTAAATATTTTATTGTGATGAGTGATCTCTATTTTTAATCGATTTAAATTGTTAACACATTTTGACCTTTAAATAAAGGTCCCGTATTACCCACAGGAGCAGAATTTATTGCTTTCTTTATCATTTTTTGCTTAATCAATCTGAATTGAACCAGAAAGTCATTAAGAACAAATTCTTTTTTCTTAACTTTATTTATTCATGGGCAAGTAGCAAAGCTTCAAGAAGAGAATGAAAAGACAAACTTCAAGGAGGAACAAAGATTAAAAAAAAATACTAAACAAATAAAATCAAAGAATCAATTAAAAAAATGCATTAAAATGTTTATATATACAATCATGTATAAAATTAATTCTTAAAGCAGGTTGAAGGATGTTTGATGCAGTATGATGGCCAGCTTTGTACACACACACACACACACACACATTCACACACTCCTGATTAAAACTGATTTCCTAAATATATCTGATGATTAAAGTTCCACCTGCAGTATCAGGCTTCAGGGGTCTCATTGTGTTCCACTGCAGAGAGTGTGGACAGGCTTCGATAAAGCTACAGATGTCTCACATCATCCTGACACACACACACACACACACACACACACACTGGAGCTGCGAGAGACGGATGGACGATGACACGGTTATCAGCGAATGACAGAAATGACGGTGAGCGCCGGTGTGTGTGGCGCTGCAACTGACAGCCTGCAGGTTTTTTTTTCCAAGTATGCCACTAACACGGATTAGCAGGCTGCTAATGTGAGTGTGTGAGTGTGAGAACACACACACACACATATATATATATATGTGTGTGTGTGTGTATATATATACACACATATATATTATTCTTAAAACATGAAGTAACAAAACTCACTTCATATAAATTTACGCTTCCAATTCTTTCTAAACATTTTTTGCTTTAAAAAATGTCACATTCTTTTTGTTTTCGAAATCCAGATTTAAGCTCAAACTTCTCAAAATTCTTTATGTGAGTACAGGAACGTTAGTAATTGAACTGTTTTATAGCAGAAGACGTACAGCTGTTTCAAAACTTTAATCACACAAGTGTGTAGCTACAGAAGTTATTCAGAAGTGTATAGCTACAGAAGTTATTTTTTTGGTTCAGATAAAAGCAGAATTTTTTACTTTTGTTTTTATTAAATTCAAACACATCAGTCAAGCAAGATTTCTTTTATTATAAAAAAAGATTAAAAATTATTTAAAAAAATTTATTTGATCTTTTGTAAATAATCTTCATATTAGTATACAATTACATTCAAATGTACATACACTGAATTTCTTTAGGTGTGATGTCATAAATTAAATACAATATACGGCCATAACCACGTGTATTAATATAGCTTCATTCCCTGTTATAAAGTGCTCCTCTCTTTCATCTGGGACGAATTTCCACTAGATTTTGGTGCGTGGCTGTGGGGATTTGTGTTCATTCAGCTACAAGAGCATTAGTGAGGTTGAGGTCAGTGTGTTCAGGTAGGTAGGTAGGGTTCTCCTGGCATCCCTCAAACCGATCCATCAGACTGCCAGGTAGTGAAGTGTAATTCTTCACTCCAGAGAATATGTTCTCAGTGCTTCAGAGACCAGTGTCAGGGCTTTACACCACTCCAGCTCACACTCAGCTCTGTACGCAGTGATCTTGTGGACTTGTGGCTTGTGTGGACTTCATGAACCTCCTGATGCACAGTTCTTGTGCTGATGTTGTTTCCAGATGTGGTTTGGAGCTCTGTAGTGAGTGATGTAACAGAGAGTAGATGATATTTACATTACATGCTTCATCACTCCACGCTCCACTCTGTGAGTTTGTGGTCTGCTGCTTCATGGCTGAGACGTTGTTGCTCCAAGACACTTCCATTTCACAATAATAACACTTCCAGGTGAGCGGGGCAGATAGAACAGGGCAGAAATTTCTACCTTGAGCTCTTCAATACGAGCCATGTTTGTTGACGGAGAATCAATAAATATATAACAAAAAACACCAACAAGTAAAAAAATCAGGTTTAAGTGAACGATCATTAATTTAATAACTTTATAAACACTAAAGGAGCATTTTCTTTAAATATTTATTGTTTACAAATTCTTTATTCAAACTGAACACAGACTTAATAGTCGTCGACTTTTAATAACACGCGCGTGTGTATGTATGTACTGTATATGTGCGTGTTTGTGTGTGTGTGTGTCATACTAGTTATCTAGCCAAGCATCCCCTCACACACACACACACACACACACACGAATACCACATGGAGCCCAGACACTCATTTATTTGTCTCTTTCACTGAACCTGTCCTCCTCTCTATTCTCGCTGAATGTGTTTGTGTGTGTGTGTGCGTGTGTGTGTGTGCGTGTGTGTGTGTGTGTGCGTGTATGTGTGTGTGTGTGTGTATGTGTGTTACACTTGAGTTAGTTTATGTTTTTGCAATATATTAAAATGTTATTATTATTGTTATGATTGTTGTTCTTGATGTTTCTACCTTACATCCTGTACATTAACACATACATTTACTTTACTACAGACTGTAACACACACACACACACACACACACTCTAAAATCGGTTATTTTCTTTTACTTCTTGGACTCTGAGTAGCCTTTAAGGAAAAGACAGAGGTCCAGACCAATTAACTGCTTTATTAACTAATCAATTTATTAAAATCATTTATTCATAATATAAATGTCCCCGCGACCCGACTAACGGATAAGTCGTTGAGGATGGATGGATGGATAATATAAAGATAGCTCTTGCAAACAGGATGGAGACTTCATCTTTTATAATCAATTAAATAATCAAAGATGTAACCTCTGTGGAAAAGGCTCTAGAGCAATGAATGCTTGAAAATGTTCACTTTCACTTTAATTTGTTAAATAAATGTCTTTTGATTTGAAATTAAATGAATAAAATAATTTGCACTTTATGTTTATGTTTGCTGATGGATTCATAAAGCAGAAAAGGTCATTGACAATAATCTCAGAGTGTTGAGTGATTTGTAGTTAATAAAGATGATTATAAAGAAGAATTTCATGAAATTCAGACAGTGCTGTACCTGAGTAGCGGAGTTAAACCCTGGTTAACAGTGGTGTTTGTGGAACTTCTCGAGCAGCACCGAGCGGTCGGATGTGTCTGCTTTATTTAGGATCAGTCTGTCATGCTGAGGTGATAAACGACTGGAGACACTGCGGTTAAAGACAACGTGTCGAACATGCTGCTGTTGACCCCACAGGCTGAGATAAGATTAGCAAGGACCGCTAAAGAGTTTAGCCTGGACAAAGTGAGGATTACGCTGTGAGTAATATTCACCATGTAACAACTCAGAGACAGATTTAACACTAATATTCACTACGCAACCACACCGTGACTGATTCAACACTAATATTCACCATGTGACAACACTGAAACCGATTCAACACTAATATTCACCACGTAAAAACAGAGAGACTGATTGAACACTAATATTCACCACATGACAACACAGAGACCGATTCAACACAAATATGCACCACGTGACAACAAATAGACAATTCAACATTAATATTCACCATATGACAACACCAAGACTGATTCAACACAGATAGTCACCACATAAGAACACAGAGGCTGATTCAACACTAATATTCTCCACGTAGCAACACAGAGACCGATTCAACACTAATATTCACCACGTAACAACACAGAGGCTGATTCAACACTAATATTCTCCACGTAGCAACACAGAGACCGATTCAACACTAATATTCACCACGTAACAACACAGAGACTGATTCAACACTAATATTCACCATGTGACAACACCGAGACCAATTAAACACTAATATTCACCACGTAACAACACCAAGACCGATTCAACACAAATATTCATCACGTAAGAATACCAAGACCGATTCAACACTAATATTCACCACGTAACAACACCAAGACTAATTCAACACTAATATTCACCACGTAACAACACCAAGACTGATTCAACACTAATATTCACCACGTAACAACACCAAGACCGATTCAACACTAATATTCACCACGTAACAACACAGAGACTGATTCAAGACAAATATTCATCACGTAACAACACAGAGACTGATTCAACACTGATATTCAACAGGTAACAATATCAAGACAAATTCAACACTAATATTCACCACGTAACAACACAGAGACCAATTCAACACTAATATTCACCACGTGACATCACCAAGACCGATTCAACACAGATAGTCACCACGTAACAACACAGAGACAGATTCAACAATAATATTCTCCACGTAACAACACAGAGACCAAATCAACACTAATATTCACCATGTGAAACACAGAGGCCGATTCAACACAAATATTCACCACGTAACAACACTGAGACCGATTCAACACTAATATTCACCACGTTACAACACCAAGACCGATTCAACACAAATATTCACCACGTAACAACACAGAGACTGGTTCAACACTAATATTCACCATATGACAACACAGAGACTGATTCAACACTAATATTCACCACGTGACAACACAGAGACCGATTCAACACTAATATTCACCACGTAACAACACCAAGACCGATTCAACAGTAATATTCACCACGTAACAACACAGAGACCAATTGAACAATAATATTCACCACGTAACAACACCGTGACCGATTCAACACTAATATTCACCACATAACATCACAGAGACCGATTCAACACTAAAATTCACCAAGTAACAACACAGAGACTGATTCAACACTAATATTCACCACGTGACATCACCAAGATCAATTCATCACAGATAGTCACCATGTAACAACACAGAGTGTAATATTCAACACTGATATTCAACAGGTAACAAAATCAAGACCGATTCAACACAAATATTCACCACTAACAACACAGAGACTGGTTCAACACTAATATTCACCATATGACAACACAGAGACTGATTCAACACTAATATTCACCACGTAACAACACAGAGACCGATTCAACACTAATATTCACCACGTAACAACACCAAGACCGATTCAACACTAATATTCACCACGTGACATCACCAAGATCAATTCATCAGAGATAGTCACCATGTAACAACACAGAGACAGATTCAACAATAATATTCTCTATATAACAACACAGAGACCAAATCAACACTAATATTCACCAGGTAACAACACTGAGACCAGTACAACACTAATATTCACCACGTGACAACACAGAGACCGATTCAACACAAATATTCACCACATGACAACACAGAGACTGATTCAACACTAATATTCATCATGTGAAAACACCAAGACCGATTCAACAGTAATATTCACCACGTAACAACACAGAGACCAATTGAACAATAATATTCACCACGTAACAACACCGTGACCGATTCAACACTAATATTCACCACATAACATCACAGAGACCGATTCAACAGTAAAATTCACCAAGTAACAACACAGAGACTGATTCAACACTAATATTCACCACGTGACATCACCAAGATCAATTCATCACAGATAGTCACCATGTAACAACACAGAGTGTAATATTCAACACTGATATTCAACAGGTAACAAAATCAAGACCGATTCAACACTAATATTCACCACGTAACAACACAGAGACCGATTCAACACTAATATTCACCACGTGACATCACCAAGATCAATTCATCAGAGATAGTCACCATGTAACAACACAGAGACAGATTCAACAATAATATTCTCTATATAACAACACAGAGACCAAATCAACACTAATATTCACCAGGTAACAACACTGAGACCAGTACAACACTAATATTCACCACGTGACAACACAGAGACCGATTCAACACAAATATTCACCACATGACAACACAGAGACTGATTCAACACTAATATTCATCATGTGAAAACACCAAGACTGATTCAACACAAATATTCACCACGTAACAACACAGAGACCGATTCAACACAAATATTCACCACGTAACAACACCAAGACCGATTCAACACAAATATTCACCACGTAACAACACAGAGACTGATTCAACACTAATATTCACCATGTAACAACACAGAGACTGATTCAACACTAATATTCACCACGTGACAACACAGAGACCGATTCAACACTAATATTCACCACGTAACAACACCAAGACCGATTCAACACTAATATTCACCACGTAACAACACAGAGACCAATTGAACAATAATATTCACCACGTAACAACACCATGACTGATTCAACACTAATATTAACCACATAACATCACAGAGACCGATTCAACACTAAAATTCACCACGTAGCAACACAGAGACTGATTCAAGACAAATATTCACCACGTGACATCACCAAGATCAATTCATCACAGATAGTCACCATATAACAACACAGAGTGTAATATTCAACACTGATATTCAACAGGTAACAAAATCAAGACCGATTCAACACAAATATTCACCACGTAACAACACAGAGACTGGTTCAACACTAATATTCACCATATGACAACACAGAGACTGATTCAACACTAATATTCACCACGTGACAACACAGAGACCGATTCAACACTAATATTCACCACGTAACAACACCAAGACCGATTCAACACTAATATTCACCACGTGACATCACCAAGATCAATTCATCAGAGATAGTCACCATGTAACAACACAGAGACAGATTCAACAATAATATTCTCTATATAACAACACAGAGACCAAATCAACACTAATATTCACCAGGTAACAACACTGAGACCAGTACAACACTAATATTCACCACGTGACAACACAGAGACCGATTCAACACAAATATTCACCACATGACAACACAGAGACTGATTCAACACTAATATTCATCATGTGAAAACACCAAGACCGATTCAACAGTAATATTCACCACGTAACAACACAGAGACCAATTGAACAATAATATTCACCACGTAACAACACCGTGACCGATTCAACACTAATATTCACCACATAACATCACAGAAACCGATTCAACACTAAAATTCACCAAGTAACAACACAGAGACTGATTCAACACTAATATTCACCACGTGACATCACCAAGATCAATTCATCACAGATAGTCACCATGTAACAACACAGAGTGTAATATTCAACACTGATATTCAACAGGTAACAAAATCAAGACCGATTCAACACTAATATTCACCACGTAACAACACAGAGACCGATTCAACACTAATATTCACCACGTGACATCACCAAGATCAATTCATCAGAGATAGTCACCATGTAACAACACAGAGACAGATTCAACAATAATATTCTCTATATAACAACACAGAGACCAAATCAACACTAATATTCACCAGGTAACAACACTGAGACCAGTACAACACTAATATTCACCACGTGACAACACATAGACCGATTCAACACAAATATTCACCACATGACAACACAGAGACTGATTCAACACTAATATTCATCATGTGAAAACACCAAGACTGATTCAACACAAATATTCACAACGTAACAACACAGAGACCGATTCAACACAAATATTCAACACGAATAACGCCGAGATCGATTCAACACTAATATTCACCACGTAACAACACAGAGACCGATTCAACACAAATATTCACCACATAACAACACCAAGACCGATTCAACACCAATATTCACCACGTAACAACACCAAGACTAATTCAACACTAATATTCAAATTACAACACCATGACTGATTCAACACAAATATTCACCACGTAACAACACTGAGACTGATTCAACACTAAAATTCACTATGTAACAACACAGAGACTGATTCAACACAAATATTCACCACGTGACAACACCAAGACCGATTCAACACAAATATTCACCACGTGACAACACCGAGACCGATTCAACACTAATATTCACCATGTGAAAACACCAAGACTGATTCAACACAAATATTCAGCATGTGACAACACAGAGACCGATTCAACACTAATATTCACCATGTGACAACACCAAGACCGATTCAACACTGATATTCTCCATGTAACTACACAGAGACCGATTCAACACTAATATTCACCACCTAACAACACAGAGACCGATTCAACACAGATAGTCACCAGGTAAAAACACAGAGACTGATTCAACACTAATATTCACCACGTGACAACACCGAGACTGATTGACACAGATGAAATAAAAAAGAAAAAAAAAAAAAAAAAAAAAAAAAAAAAAAAAAAAAAAAAAAAAAAAAAAAAAAAAAAAAAAAAAAAAAAAAAAAAAAAAAAAAAAAAAAAAAAAAATTCACACTACATAATATTAAAACACCAACAAAAAAAAGACCGATTCAACACTGATAATCTTCATGTAACAACAGAGAGACTGATTCAACACTAATATTCACCACATGACAACACCAAGAATGATTCAACACTAAAATTCACCATGTAACAACACAGAGACCGATTCAACACTAATATTCACCATGTGACAACACCAAGACCGATTCAACACTGATATTCTCCATGTAACTACACAGAGACCGATTCAACACTAATATTCACCACCTAACAACACAGAGACTGATTCAACACTAAAATTCACCATGTGACAACACAGAGACCGATTCAACACAGATAGTCTCCAGGTAACAACACAGAGACTGATTCAACACTAATATTCACCACGTGACAACACAGAGACTGATTCAACACTGATATTCACCACGTGACAACACAGAGGCCGATTCAACACAAACATTCACCATGTTACAACACTGAGACCGATTCAACACAGATATTCACCATGTAACAACACAGAGACCGATTCAACACTAATATTCACCATGTGACAACACCAAGACCGATTCAAAACTGATATTCTCCATGTAACTACACAGAGACCGATTCAACACTAATATTCACCACCTAACAACACAGAGACTGATTCAACACTAAAATTCACCATGTGACAAAACCGAGAACGATTCAACACAGATAGTCACCAGGTAACAACACAGAGACTGATTCAACACTAAAATTCACCATGTGACAAAACCGAGACCGATTCAACACAGATAGTCACCAGGTAACAGCACAGAGACCGATTCAACACTAATATTCACCATGTGACAACACCGAGACTGATTCAGCATTAATATTCCCCATGTGACAACACCAAGACCGATTCAACACTGATATTCTTCATGTAATAACAGAGAGACTGATTCAACACTAATATTCACCACATGACAACACCAAGAACGATTCAACACTAATATTCACCACGTGACAACACTGAGACCGATTCAACACTAATATTCACCATGTGACAAAACTGAGACCGATTCAACACTAATATTCACCATGTGAAAACACTGAGACCGATTCAACACTGATATTCACCACGTGACAACACCGAGACCGATTCAACACTAATATTCACCACAAAACTGGACCGTTAACACCCATACTCATTAGACCATTCACACTGATATTCACCGGTATGACAACGAGAGCGATTCAACAATAATAGTTATATTTAAGAGTTAATTTTGTTAATGTTTGTTGAGGTATTAGTGATTTTTTTTACGTTTATTCTGGTTCTATTCTTAAGAATATCTTGTTTGTGAATGTGTTTTTAAGTATTATTAGAGGTTCATTAAAATTGTGTTAATTAAAAAAAATCGTTGGTTGTTAATTATATTTCCTCTCAAGAGCTAAAAAAATCCAAGTACAAGAAAATCTTATTTAAAACCTTCACCTGTTAAAGTCACTGAGGATGTAAAAACACATGGGATGTCATTGCTGAGAAAACTGTGTACTTCAAATAAAACTTTAAAAGAGTAAAAACATATAATAAAAAATAATTCAAATGATTGCAAAGATGATTTTGATGGAGGGACACATACATTTTCATTTGAATAATTTGTTCATTTAGCAGACACTTTTGTCCAAAGTGACTTACAACTGAGGAAATACAAGCAAAGTGAGATATCAAGAGGAGAACAATACAAGTAGTGCTACTGTACAAGATTTATAATTGAGCTCTAGAAATCAACAACACCATTGTCATCGTCATCGTCAAAAAGAAAGACAGAGAACATCATCACTAGTTTTATATATATATATATATATATATATATATATATATATATATATATATATATATATATATATATATATATATAGTGTATTTAAATATGATATGTTCATTAACCCTTTAAATGTCTGCTTATTATTTAATAGATTGTCTTTTTATTTGAAATCTAATATCTTCATGAATAATGTTTTTAATCTGGTTAAAACTCCTCAACTGTTCAGAGGAGTGTCACGATTCCCCCGTGCAACTGCGCGCGTTGAGCGCTGTTGCGAATGCGCGGGGCTCTTCTGGATTGAGGGTCACGTGTGTTTTGGAATTGCCAGCAGCTGTGAACGGCTGCAGTGCTAAGGACTGGGAAGTCTATTTATACCAGGAGCCGTGTTCCACACGGCGCGGTTCAACTTATGGACTTAATGACGTGTGTATGTTTGATGGAATGTGTGCCATGTAAAACTAAAGGGCGACTATCGGGAATCGCCGTGTCATGTTATGTTTATGCCTTAGCCGTAGCATTAGCGCTAGCCGTATCCAAGTGAGCATAGCTTAGCTCAGGGTGTTTGTTTATCGTATTTTGGTTTGCATTCACCACTGTAAATAAAGGTCACAGTTCAACTGCGATTGCATCCAGCCTGCTTCCTTCCCGTCACGATGCGTAACAAGGAGTCTCATCAAAAATTCTATATTTTTTTGTATTATTGCCCCCAAGAGATATGAAA
>CM022752.1:30551859-30604359 GCA_012411365.1 Ameiurus melas
GAACATTGTATTGTCCATGTTCCTTGAATACTGAAAGATGTTTGCTAGATAATCTATCTATCTATCTATCTATCTATCTATCTATCTATCTATCTATCTATCTATCTATCTATCTATCTATCTATCTATCTATCTATCTATATATAGCACACAGTCAAGTGTAAAAGTCTGGAAATGAGATAAAAAATAATTTTTAAAATGTAATGGGTAAAAAGGGGAAAAGTTACAGAGCTGAAACGATATTGATCGATCAGTAGCGTGCAGCGTAGCCTTCAGCGTAGCGTTCAGTCAGTAAACACGAGGTAAATAGACTTGTTTTCAGTTTGGTTTTAAATGTGGCAAGAGTTTGAGCATGTGTTACTTCTTCTGGAAGCTCCAACCTCCTTGTTTTGAGGGAACCCTTGGTATTTCTAACTGACCCGATCCTAATGATCTGATTGGCCTGTTCGGTTTATATTCACTAAACATATCAGTAATGTATTTAGGTCCGAGGACATGTAGTGATTTATAAACTAGTAATAGTACTTTAAAATCAATTCTGAGTGTAACTGGAAGTCAGTGTAATGACCTGAGGACTGGAGTAATATCCTCAGATGTTTTGGTTGGTGTGAGAATCCTGGCAGCAGCACTCTGAATGAGCTCCAACTGTCTAATGGTCTTTTTGGGAAGACGGGTGAGAAGTCCATTACAGTAATCCACACTGCTGGTACTGAACTTCTCATTATATTTTTCAGGTGATATTCGGTGGATTTGATCATTGCTTTTACTTGACTACTGAAACTTAGATCAGACTCCAAAATCACACCAAGATTCAAAGCAGCTTTATAGCTTTATTTCTGTAAAGCTGCTTTGAGATAATGTCTATTGTGAAAAGCGCTTTACAAATAAAATTGAATTGAATTGAATTGAATTGATTCCTCATGTGACTTTTTGTCTTTAGACCACTGGAATCAAGATACAGTACATCTTCAACTTGAAACTTGTGGCTTTGTTTCCAAATACAACGACTTCTGTTTTGAAGGAAGTTTAGGCACATCCAACTGTTAATATTGTCAAGGCACTGGCACAGGGAGTTTATGGGGTGGGAATCATTAGGCAACAGGGCTAGGTAGATCTGGGTGACATCTGCATTGCTATGGTATGCAATTTGGTTCCTCTTTATAATTTGACCTAGTGGGAGCATATACAGTATGAACAGCAACGGTCCAAGGTTTGAGCCTTGTGGGACTCCATATGTCATGGATGTCCACTTAGATTCATAGCTGCCTGTGTTCACAGAGAAACCCCTCACTTCTAGATATGACAGGAACCAGCCAGGAACCGTCCCAGAGAGCCCCACCCAGTTTTCCAGTCAGTCTAGCAGTATATTGTGGTCGAAAGCAGCACTGAGATCCAATAATACCAGTATGGCTATTTTACCTGAATCAGAATTTAACCGAATATCATTAATTATTTTTATGAGCGCCGTCTCTGTGTCATGATTCTGCCAGAAACCAGATTGGAAATTGTCCAAATAGCTATTTGATTACAGAAATCGGTTCAGTTTATTGGAAACTTGCCTATGAAAGGAAGCTTGGATATTGGTCTGTAGTTGTTTAAAACCGTGTTATCCAGCTGTTTTTCAGGAGGGGTTTAACAGCTGAGGTTTTCAGGGATTTTGGAAAAGTGCCTGAGAGGACTGAGGCATTTACTATGTCTAAGAGATCTTTTTTTAAACGCTTAAAAACATTTTTGAAAAAGGATGTAAGGAGTGTGTCGAGACAGCAGGTTGATGTTTTAAGCTGCTGTACTGTTTCATCTATGTACACATTTCCTTTGTAGCTTTAGAAAGTCATGTATTTATAAATACATCGTACAATAACAAATAGATATATTTCCATGTTCTCTATTCAAAACCAATGGGGAGTATTTAGAATTTTTCTTGAAAATATTAAATTTTTTGATGACTTATAGTTTTTTTCAGTGTTGCTTTAGTAGAATAAAAATTGTAAACCTGAGAAATATTATTTTTTTTAAATAATTTGCTTGCTAGAGAAATTCAATTGAATGCATAAAGTTAAAAAAAACACCTTAGAATAATAATAATAATAATAATAATAATAATAATAATAATAATAATAAAGTTTTTAATATTTTTTTTCGGGAATGTGACGTCGGCTGGTGTGTTTACATACACTACATTAAACAAAATGTAAACGCTGTTCATGACTGTACTTTTACACACCACATTCATTACTGTAGTTAATTAATGTTTTTAATGCAATGTTTTGGCCCATTAATTTTTCTAATAAAATCTGTAAAAACTGTGTATTTTGTCAGGGATGAGAGATTGTAAGGACATTTCACAAGGGCTTCTCTTTCTGAGGACTTTTCAGTGCTCACAAACAGCTAAATACGTGTATATACACACAAACACACCCACTTTCCTCTCTCCTGCCTCAATCCGTGTGTGGCTCAGATTCATTTGCATCCACACCGGCTGTGTTAAGTGTGGCTATTTGTTGTGCTGTTGGTTAATACCACGCAGGGCTTTAAATACCCATATCAAATCTTCACAGCTCAACAGATTCAGTTTTACAAACCTGTATCGAACGGTGGTTCAATCCTGCAGCTTAGAGGAATACACTCCTTAAATTCGGTGATAAGGTAAAACCAATCGCTGGATTAGAGAAGAATGAGGGAATGAGTGTAACTCTGTCTCATTCTTGCAGTGTGTGTGTGTGTGTGTGTGAGAGAGAGAGAGAGAGAGAGAGAGAGAGAGGGAAGAGAATGAGAGAAAGAGAAAGAGAGAGAAAGAGCATGGTATTGCTAATTCCACTCAAAATTTAACACTCACTTAGAAGAGAGACTTGTCTAAAATATCCCCGTCCTTGAATGACTTTCCATAGTGTGTGTGAGTGTATTTACTGTACAGACAAAACTTACATTACAGTGTGACATATTGTAATGACATCAAACAGTCAGATGGCGGCGCTGGACTTAGAGCTGCAGCAAACTCCAGCCAATATCACACGACAAACATGTGTTTAAGCTCAAGATCAGAATTGAGCGTAACCAAGACACACCTCTGTTTTAGACAGACTCCGCCCCCTATGTGCGTAACTCTCACCTAACTTCTAAATGTTCGATGTTCAGCTTGAGTTACTGTACATAGCTGCAATTAATTATAACTCTACGTTAGCAATATATTTACTTTTTATTTGAACAAATTGTTCCTTTTACGTAATGACACTGTGATAAAAACAAAAAAAAACTACTTTAACCCTGTACTGCGTGGTGTTGCAATATGGCAACAATTAATTTATCTCCATTTTTTTTAAATAATACGATAACAACATTTTCCTATGTAACTGCAAAAAGGGGCTTTAACTTTGGCATAAAAACAAAAATGCCATTCCATACATTTGTGTTGTTTTTGACTATATATGATACTTTCCACAATTCCACATTGTTGCCATATGGCAACAATTTACCAACTTGAACTAATTCATGTCATAAAAATGTCTATATACATATTTTTGATGTTAAAGAGGGTTAAATAAAAAAAGATGGAATCATTATCTACATTTTTTAAACTTAATTAATGGCTCATTATAATAGATTAGATAAAATAATGCAGACAGGCGGTCGTTATGAAAATAAAAGCAGGTCACAGTTGATCAGCTCCTAAATAATAATAATAATAATAATGATTTTTTAAAAAGTTTTATTTTGAGTGTTGATTCTGTGCCATGTGGCTGCAAAACCTCAGAAAAGGAGGATTTCACTTATCCACCGAGGGAACGTCTACATTTTCCAAGATTCTAAAAAAAAAACCTGACAGGTTCATAAATAAGCACTCGAATCAATTAAGGTTCTAAAGAAATATTTATTATTGCAGAAGTAAGCCTGTTCATCCACAGCATGGCAACTCTCTCTCTCTCTCTCTCTCTCTCTCTCTCTCTTGCTCTCTCTCTCTCTCTCTCTCTCTCTCTTTCTTTTTCCACAGGACTTTCTGCCAGAGATGTGCCACTCGTGTGGTCTACACCGTTCGTGCATTTTTCCGTCACATGCAGCAAAAAGATCTGTTTCGTTTCACTAAAAACAAACCACTGACAATAATTCAAAAGTGATGATGTTCTTCTTGCAATCCTTTTCCACATGGGAAATAAATAACGATTACACAATATCAGATACAGTGTCCTCCATTAATATGGTCACCCTTGGTAAATATGAGCAAAGAAGGCTGTGAAAAAAAAAGTCTTTATTGTGTAAACTTTTGATCTTTTGTTAAAAAAAATCACAAAAATACTGTTCTCAAAAATATAAAGCAATTACAAACACAACACATGTTTATCAAAAATATCTTAGTTAAATATAAGTGTGGAACAATTATTGGCACCCTTTTAGTCAATACTTTGTGCTACCTCCCTTTGCCAGGATAACAGCTCTGAGTCTTCTCCTATAATGCCTGATGAGGTTGGAGAATACATGGCGAGGGATCTGAGAGCGTTCCTCCATACAGAATCTCTCCAGATCCTTCACATTTCGAGGTTCACGCTGGTGGACTCTCCTCTTCAGTTCACTCCACAGGTGTTCTTTGGGGTTCAGGTCAGGGGACTGGGATGGTCAGGGCAGAACCTTGATTTTGTGGTCAGTAAACTATTTTTGTGTTGATGTTGATGTATATTTTGGATCATTGTCCTGCTGGAAGATCCAACCACGGCCCATTTGAAGCTGAGGCAGTGGCAGTCAGTTTTTCATTTAATATCTGTTGATATTTGATAGAGTCCATGATGCCATGTATCCTAACAAAATGTCCAGGTGCTCTGGCAGATAAACAGTCCTAAAGCATTAAAGATCCACCTCCATATTTAACCGTGGGCATGAGGGAATTTTCCATATGGCTACCTCTCTGTGTGCTCTAAAACCACCTCTGAACCCAATCCCATTTGAAGTTCCAGTAGTCTCTGGCACACTGAAGATGCTCGAGTTTGTTTTTGGATGAGAGTAGAGGCTTTTTTCTTGAAACACTTCCAAACAGATTGTGGTGATGTAGGTGACTTCAGATTGTAGTTTTAGAGACTTTCTTACCCCAAGACACAACTAACTTCTGCAATTCTCCAGCTGTGATCCTTGGAGATTTTTTGTCCTCTCAAATATAGACACGCGTCCAATTCCAGGTCGATTCATAACATTTCCAGTCGATTGGAACTTCTTCATTATTGCCCTGATGGTGGAAATGGACATTTTCAATGTTTGTGCTATTTTCTTATAGACACTTCCCATTGTGTGAAGCTCAACAACCTTTTGCTGCACATCACAGCTGTATTCCTCGCTCTTACCCATTGTTATGAATGACTGAGGGAATTTGGTCTGTGTGTTATCTCATATTTATACCCCTGTGAAACAGGAAATCATGGTTGAACAATTTCCTGTTCCTAGTCACCCAGGTGTACTAAAAAAAGTAAAATACCAATGGGAATATACTTCGGATATGAATTCATTGGGGTGCCAATAATAGTTGCACACCTATATTAAACAAAGATATATAACAATATACAGTGGTGTGAAAAAGTGTTTGCCCCCTTCCTCATTTCCTGTTCCTTTGCATGTTTGTCACACTTAAGTGTTTCGGAACATCAAACCAATTTAAACAATAGTCAAGGACAACACAAGTAAACACAAAATGCAATTTGTAAATGAAGGTGTTTATTATTAAAGGTGAAAAAAATCCAAACCATCATGGCCCTGTGGGAAAAAGTGATTGCCCCTAAACCTAATAACTGGTTGGGCCACCCTTAGCAGCAACAACTGCAACCAAGCTCTTTGCGATAACGTGCAATGAGGCTTTTACAGCGTCCTGGAGGAATTTTGGCCCACTCATCTTTGCAGAATTGTCCTAATTCAGTTACATTAGAGGGTTTTCGAGCATGAACGGCCTTTTTAAGGTCATACCACAACATCTCAATAGGATTCAGGTCAGGACTTTGGCTAGGCCACTCCAAAGTCTTCATTTTGTTTTTCTTCAGCCATTCGTGTGGTGGACTTGCTGGTGTGTTTAGGATCATTGTCCTGCTGCAGAACCCAAGTTCGTTTCAGCTTGAGTAAACGAACAGATGGTGGACGATTCTCCTTCAGGATCTCTTGGTAGACAGCAGAATTCATAGTTCCTTTAATCACGGCAAGTCTTCCAGGTCCTGAAGCAGCAAAACAGCCCCAGACCATCACACTACCACCACCATATTTTACTGTTGGTATAATGTTCTTTTAATGAAATGCAGTGTTCCTTCTACGCCAGATATACTTGGACACACACCTTCCAAAGAGTTCCACTTTTGTCTCATCGGTCCACAGAATGTTGTCCCAAAAGTCTTGGGGATCATCAAGATGTGTTGTGGAGAAATTGAGACGAGCTTTGATGTTCTTTTTGCTCAGCAGTGGTTTTCTCCTTGGAACTCTGCCATGCAGGCCATTTTGCCCAGTCTTTTCCTGATGGTGGAGGCATGAACGCTGACCTTAACTGAGGCAAGTGAGGCCTGCAGTTCTTTGGACGTTGTTGTGGGGTCTTTGTGACCTCTTGGATGAGTCGTCGCTGCGCTCTTGGGGTAATTTTGGGCGGCCGGCCACTCCTGGGAAGGTTCACCACTGTTCCATGTCTTCGCCATTTGTGGATAATGGCTCTCACTGTGGTTCGCGGATTCCCAAAGCTTTGGAAATGGCTTTATAACCCTTTCCAGACTGATAGATCTCAATTACTTTCTTTCTCAATTGTTCTTGAATTTCTTTGGGGCCCCGGCATGATGTGTAGCTTTTAAGGATCTTCTGGTGGACCTTACTGTGTCAAGCAGCTCCTATTTAAGTGATGCCTTGATTGTGAACAGGTGTGGCAATAATCAGGCCTGGGTGTGGCTAGAGAAATTGAACTCAGGTGTGGACAACCACAGTTATAGTATGTTTTATCAAGGGGGCAATCACTTTTTCACACAGGGCCATGATGGTTTGGATTTTTTTCACCTTTAATAATAAACACCTTCATTTACAAATTGCATTTTGTGTTTACTTGTGTTGTCCTTGACTATTGTTTAAATTGGTTTGATGTTCCGAAACACTTAAGTGTGACAAACATGCAAAGGAACAGGAAATGAGGAAGGGGCAAACACTTTTTCACACCACTGTATATAAGCCTGTGTTGTGTTTGAAATTGTTTGATTTCCATGAGAGCAGAGTATTTATGTCTATTTTTTTAACAAAAGATCACAAGGTTAAATGACAGACAATTTTTCAGAGCCTTCTTTGCTCATATTTTCCAAGGGTGCCAATATTAATGGAGTTCACTGTATAAAAATCCTTTATTTTTTTTATTTTTTTATTTTTTTTACTTCAGGTTTTATATTAAATCAATTTTAATTAACTAATGATTAATTGTATTTGTGCATGTACCTTAATGCAGGAAACATAAATGTATCACATTATTAAAAATTTTAATATTGAATTATTGACATAAAACTGTGTTGATAAATATTAAAACTTCCATTAATTATAACTTTATTTACTACATGAGTTAGCAATAATATAAGAAGACACAAACTTTTAATACTAAGTGTTGTAAAAGTTAGCACCCTTCGTTTATTCGTATTTTAACATTACTTACCAAATTTACTCCAATCATCAGTTGAAAGCAACCTGAATAAATTAGCATAAATTAAAATCACAGCATGTTGATGAGCTGAACTCAGGTCTGAGGAAAATGTTTTTGCTAATTCTGCTAACATACACATTAATTGTATACAATTTAAACCAATTCAAGCTCATGGTTTTATTTCGTTCTGAAATTCTTTTGTTATCACATCTACACTTTTAGAAAATGATGCATTCCTTTCTCAGAAAAACAAAATGTTAAAGATTCTGTGTAAAACAATAAAAAAGGTTTTCTTATCATAAAGGTTTCAATTAGAACCATTTAAAAACCCTAAAATGACTTTTTTAAAGTTACTGTTTACTTTTAGAGTCACACAGAACTCTACAGCATGGTGTTAAAAGCTATCAGGGACGCTATCTTACTGTAGTTGCGCTAGAGATGTATACATGGTTGTCAATGTAACATAATGTAAAGTTTCTGGCATGTTTTTGGCTACTAAATAAATCACTGAGAATATGAAAAAGTAAATCGAGCCTCTGATACTGAATCGTGAGCCAAGTTATTAGCAGGTAGCTAACCAGTTAGCTAAGTTAGCTAATGTTAGTGATACTATGCTAATAGGGTTGGCAGGAGGACATGGGGGTGTGTTCAAATTTGCATATTTATGTGTTTGTAATACTAATACTTTTATCCAGCTGTGAGTTTTATATGTATTAATAATTGGTATTCCCGCCCCTCGCCTTGATCTTAACCAATCAGGCTTTACACAACATTTGTAGCCTTGTAAACCTTCAAGGCGCCTTCGTGTTTCACTCTCATTAATAAGCAAAATTTTTGCATCCTGTTTTTTTTTTTTAATTCATATTGATGCCACGTCGAAGTGGAGTCCAACTTCCGCATCATCCGCTATGATCCGCTGATCCACGGCATTTCCCGATAGTACGCCCGTCCTTCCACGCTAATGCTAAGGCTAACACTAACGCAGGGCTTCTTAGTGCTCTCTGCTTTCCGAAAGTGCTTTTATTCTGGCTTACTGCTCGCTCAGAGACCCTTAATGTAAGCCTCCCTTTTCCACAAAAGGCCCTTGTTGTAATCCTCCCTGATTAGAAAATGAGCAGCAATGATTCACGTGAGTCAGGGAAAAAAAAGGGCCCACGATGCTTCTTATGTACATGAGGGAAAGTAAACCAGGGACTTCATTTTGCTTTAAGCTTGCTGCTAAAAATAAACCCATTCAGTGACAGAGCATTCGAGGGGTTTTGTCCTGAATCACTGCTACGTGATTATAAACAAATGTGCTTTCAAATCCAAATCCAAAATTATTGTCGTAAATTAAAATATAGTTGTCATGAAGATTAAAAAAGGAAAATAGTCGAATCTGCGGTTTACTGAATGCACATCCGACACCTGATGTGACTCGAACAACAGGACAGGTGGCGTTATTCATTGTTTTCCGCCTTTCCGTCTTTTCATTTACCAGAGTGGGAGAGTCAGGATACGCCACTTCACCTTTCCAAGACAAACACGTCTCGCTCAAGTCAAGTGCAACGAGTTTATTTAAGGAGAGGTGTTTTTTTTCATGTGTGAACGTTGGCGCTCACTTCGCTTCTTCCCCCGTGCAGCGGCAGTGACTGATTGCAGCGCAAATAAATACTAATTAAAGTGCAGTCTTACAGTCTCGCCACCAGACGCCACAATAAATTACAATACAGTTTAATAGAGACATTTTTTTTCTTCCTCTGGTTACATCAGGTCACAAATCCTGAGCTTTACATGAACAAATCCTCAAGATCATGTGACCATCGCAAGGTAAGGTTTGCTCTGGACATACACTTTCGTAATTTCCCAAAGATCATCCTAAACAACCAACATGAGCACAGAGAGCTGCGTTCTGACTGGATGAGAGCCGGAGGGACGATGATACATGGCGCTTAGTCAATATACAATATTACAGTCTTAGATAAAAGTTATTTGTCGGTTCTTTGGATAATTCTGGGTTCTGTGCATCCACAATTCTCATAAGGAAACACTATAAGTGTTCTAAATGATCTAAGTGTGTAGTTTTTAACGCAGTTTTAAATTAAAATCAATGTTTAGGGTATTAATAAAAACAAAGGCTTTATATGTTATTTATTTGTTTGTTTGTTTGTTGTTAGTTTTTAGACATAAATCAATGGTTACACAAAATAATTCTAGAATTTCTACAAAGACACTTAATATAATATAATATTTCTCTAAAAGTTTATTTTTCTCTATCACACTGTTGAAATGTTTATTAATGGTAAATGTCTAGCTGTTCTCAAGAACCTGCTTAAAATGTTTCAAATTTACACTTAAATAAAAATTTTCTCTAGCAATCTTCAGGAAAATGATATCCCGATAAACAAAACAGAAATTTAAATGGAAGCAAAGACCTAATAATATCATTATTATACTATATATGACGTTTGTGTATTATTAGTATTGTGAGAATCTCCAAGTTTTACACATTTAACTACATGTAAGTAAATATGGTATTTTCCAAAAAAAAAACAAAAAAAACAACAAGATGAACATAGACTTTACACATTAGACTCGTAGTTGATTTTAGGAAATATCTAGCAAAAATTTAGAATAATGCAAAATACATTGACCACAATAACCATGAAGATGAAACTGTTCGTTCACCTTATATAAATGTAACCTATTATTGAAACTGGTGAATAATCAATATCTGTTTGAAAAGAAAAAAAGGTGCAGAGCAGCTGCAGGACTTATGGACTTTTCCAGGAAATGAAAACAGAAAAAAACAAAAACAAGCAGAGACTCGTTTTGTAGTTTTAGTGAGATACAAACAAAAGGTGTCCAAATGGTACGAGCTGAAAGTGGAGAAGCCTCTGGACCTCCCTGATGCTAAATGCATATGGCCTATTGAGCGTTTGGGCTTTGGGATTTTGGCTAAAAAGCGTCTCTGCTCGCTGGGTGCCATTAGTTGGGTGCGTGCTTAATCCCTGGATTACCTGAGATAGCATCTCCAGCTCCCTGAAAGCCCAGATTACTGACCACAAGACAGCTCCATCTCAGGGCCGAACATGAATCTTTAATATCACCTGAAACAGAGATGCTGTCCAACACACACTCTATTGATAACTGATGAGGCTATTGATTTGGTGTTTTGAGCTGATTTACAGCAACATGAACAATAGCAATTAGCCTGAACATGTTATTGAGTGTGATCTAATATCAGATCGTCAGTAATGACAAATTCTACACTTTAACCTGCTAACTGTGTGGAACAAACTCCAAGTTATTGGCCAATTATTTTAAGTTAAAAAAAAGACTGGTATGGAAAGCAGCAAAACATTTAAACTAGATTTAATTTTTAACTTTTTACTGTGTTGCACAAACTCCAAATTTCTAGTGAAATTGTTTTGACTTTACAAGATGCCAGGTACCAAAATGTTTATGATACATTTCTGTGATATTTTTTTAGTTTTCAACCTGCTAACAGTGTGATTAATACAAGATAGAAGATGATAAGTACCACAACTAAATTTTGCCAATAAATTTTTAGCTTGTAACCTATCAGTACTAAAACCTAAAATCATCGATAAGTTCTAGTTTTTAACTTGCTACCTATGTGGCGCAAACTCCACATTTATAGCTAATTGTTTTGGATAAAAAGATGGAAAGTAAAAACCCAGATGCACCACATTTATCTGATAAATTTTCATTAGATGGTAGTTTTAAGGCACAAACTTTAATGTACTGGCTAATTCTTTTAGGTGATAAGATAGTAAGTACAGAAACATTTTTAACTAAATGTAACTAATAAATTCAAGATTTTAACCTGTGGTACACCTCTGAAGTACTGGCTAATGATTTTACGTTCAAAACTGTAAGAGATTAACAAATTTTCACTAGTAAAATCTAGTAACCTGCAAACTGTGGGATACAAACTAGATCATTATTTTAGTTCATCGAATGGTAAACAATTAAACATTTTCAGTAAATTTTTTACAAATGAATTCTGGCTTAGGTAAAAAGCTAGATTGTAAAGTTAAAACAGCAACCTACTAAGAGTAAAAAACAAACAAACAAACAAACAAAAAAGATAACAAATTGTACTGACCAAATGTTTATGGACTTAGTGTATATTTTTACAGCGTGTGTCTAAGTTGGGGTAAATAGTGTTAAAAGTCTACTGAAATTTCATTTTTTTAAGTAAATAGGGAATGATCATAGCTAAAATTAATTGTTTTTTTTTTTTTTCAGGATGTAATTTGTATGAGAAGTTTTAGGTATTAAGCAGAAAATGACACCATGAAACACTAACACCATTAAAATAACACACTGCAAAAACTGACATCGTAATAAGTGAAAATATCTTGAATATAGTCAGATTTATATATTATATTATATTGTAAGATTACAACTAACTAACTATAAGATTATAAGATTTCAATCTTGAAACAGTATTGTTGTATTGGCAGGTAATTGTGTTGCTTTCTAGAAATAAATGCTTAAAATTTGCAAATTATTGGCCAATACAATGAGACTATTTCAAGCTTGTGATAAGTAAACATGTTTAGAACTAGGTTTTAGTAGTCTTATATTTGGTATGTTGCAATCATATAAAAGGAAATTCTAGATAAATTCGACTATATTCAAAAATGTTTTACTTGCAAAGATACAATTTTTGTGCCGTGTAAATACTAACTGTTACTCCATTACTATGTGTTTAAGCAGGAAAATTTATTACAAAAACCTCAAACTAACCAGGAAGTTATTTAACTCTTAAGACTCGTAATGAAGCAAATGTGTGTTAAAAAGTCCAAAGTATTTCAAATTATTTTAGATTTAAAATAAAAGTATTGAGATAAACTAACAAGTTAAAGATTACTGGAAAGCTTTAAAGTATTAAAGACTAGCTTTATGGACCCAGTGTGTGTTTTTCAGTTAAAGAATCTAAATTGTGTCTACATGCTGAGATTATTGTTAAACATCAGCAGCTGGGAAAATGCAGAAAGAAATGAAGTTTCTTTTTGTAAAAAACAAAAAAATCATCCATTTGCTTAAATTAATTTACTGAAGTGAGTGTATTTTTTTGGTTTTACAATTCTACAATTCAAGTAAAAAGTAAAGTATTTTAAGTAAAACTGAAAGATTTGGTAAGAATTTGCAGGTAAGTCTTATGAGAAATTTATTATTATTATTATTATTATTATTATTATGGTTTTGTTAAATGTTTTGCAGGAACTTTTCTTTTGTAGCAGGAGTAGTTATGAAGCATTTACACCTTATCATACAAGCTTTATAGATTTTGTTTGAAAATTTATATATATATATATATATATATATATATATATATATATATATATATATATATATATATAATTTACATTAAACTAGTGTATATAAAATATATAACTAATAACTAATAAATAAAGTTGGCAGTTGAACAAAACGTATTTAAAATATTATATGGGCACAAGGTCGGAATACACACACACACACACACACAAACACACACAAATATATATATATATATATATCCACCTCATGCATTATACTCCCTCCTCATGCAAATCCGCTAAATGTACAGTTTTAATGAACTTTAAGAGGAATAAACACTACATCAGAGTAACAAAGTGTGTGTGAAGGCAGATCAAAGTGGTTCAAGATGATAAATGACCAGAACAAAAACAATAATTAGGAGACACAGTGACCTTTGTTGTGGTCTGGAGGAGTTTGGAGCTAATGCTAACATGAGAAGAAATAACAGGAGGTTTGTCAGACAGACAGACAGTCAGAAACAGATGGAAGGTGTGTGGTTTTTTTAGGCTTGCTGTTGAGAGACGGGGCTGCTCAGGAGCTCAGGACCAAACATTTACTCAACAAACACACTCCTGCTCAAAAGAGGGCAGAAAGAGAGAATCCTGGATCCCGGATCAGACACACGGCACTCAGAGCAACGCTTACAACACACTCCATCAAACTCAGCTCCATGACCTGGAACATAAACACACACGAGTGTCACCTTTTGTCTCTAAAATACACAATACAGTAGAACGGGAGCTTTTTATTACGTCATGATGTGTCTAGACACCGTTCCGTCTGGATAAAATCATCCACGTGGTTATGTTATTGTAATATTAGTAAATACAAATAAATCGAGTAGTAATGTTTGCTGCTTTGTGTTCACAAGATCGTATTAAATAATCAATGTCGCATTATGAAGGCATGACTTCAGCCTAATGATCATAAGCAATCGTGAAGATGTCACAGATGTCTGTGGGTGTGTTTCCGTTGCTCTCAACCAATCAGAGCACTGCTAGCTCTTAGCGGTGTGACTCGTCAAACCAATCTTTTGAACTGATTCTTGTGAATGAATCAGCTGATCTGGTTCACAGGTTCATCCGAATCAACATTTGTGTCATCTACGGAACGACGTGTTAGTGTTATTTAATAGATGTAGACATTCTTTTCTTCTTATTTAACATATGTAACATAACACGATGATGAGTCTTGATGTACTTGTACAAAGATGATAATGTTTGTTATCGTATTAAGAATTATAGTATGATTCTAACAATTTAAATCGAGAAATCGAGCCAATAGTACACACTCATGAAGAGAACTGAATCATGTTGAATGGAAAGATTAAAAAATGAAGAAATTTTAATATGAAGCCACTGAGAAAATTGGACAGAATGGCTGAGTGGCTGAGTGGTAAGATTAAGCTTGATTTATTTATATTTTAGTTAAGTTGTGTATGAATGTTTTCGTGGACAAACAGAAGTAAAAATTCCTGCCAGATTTACAAAAGTTTCTGATTTTCTTCGTACTCACTTGTTGAAAGTGTGTGCTGAAATGTCAGCTAATCAGTTAATCAGTAAATCACCAAACATGTTCGTCATACAGTAACATTTAGCCACGACCACAAACCCAGATCTGACAATGACAAAAATGATGACTAAGTTGCGAAAAAGCGCCTCTTAAGCGCAGTGTGTGCTAAACCCTCCAGTAATGCAGCTCGACCACTGCAGCATGTTGGCTACCACGGACACACACTAACTCCTCCTCCTCCTCCTCATAGGGTGCCATTACTTTTATCTTAATGGAACAGCTAGCCTTATTTCTTTCAATTTATGGATTTGTTTTGGAATTTGTTTGGGAAGTTTCACAAAATGTTCAGTGTCTAACTGAAATAAATAAACGATTTAAACATGACAGCGTAATCGACAGCTCATTGACAATTACATGATTTCAAGACATGAGTGTTCACGTTAGAGAAGCTCCGGATACGGACACACACAGAGGACGGAAGTGGAGGATACTAACGGTTTAAAAATGAACTGGATTCTCTTGAACACCTCTTTTCAGGTGTAAACACTCAATTCATGAAGAAATCCGTTCCTGTCTACTGAAATAAATGAGGTACAAATAAGGCTCTCTGAATTATTGAATTTTCACAAAATAAGACATTAGATGTTTAAATCTGACATGTGGTTCTGGTAGCCATAGTAACAGTTACGAGAAGCAACATGCTAACAGCATATAGGAATCAGGTATTCAGTGTGAGCGCCAGCCGCTAATCCCTGTCCATCACGGAGGAAAACGGGGGAAGGGCTCCATTTTTTTTTTAATAATTACAAACTCCTTAATAAGAATCGTGTAGCTCAATAAAGGGAGCGTTACACACGGCTGTGGCGTCACCCGCCGGGTCGAGCAGTTCAAACACAGCGCTGAGTTATTCTCCTCTCTGCTAGCAGGAAAAAAACTCCATCAAATCCCAGTGCTAATGTGCAACAGATTACAACATCATCTCCTAATCACACTCACAGCAGTAGGTACGGCCGGGTCGCTAAAATCTCCTCTGCACGGCGACGGCGAGGGTCGAAGGGCCGCCGCGCGACACGAATCAATCATCAAGGCTCAATTTTACAGTCAGCATCGCTCTCATCCCTAAACATGAGCTCGGTGATAACGGAGATGCCTCGTTTATTCCTACTGGAGGACAATAATATCTGCTCCTAATATCTAGGAGATAAAACACCTGGCTGGGAATTGTACTTTTATTTCTTTATTTATTCTCTCTTTTTTTTTCTTTTTTTTTACTTTTTCACTGTGGAATGCAATAATGTTGGCCTTATACACTGGTGAAGAAATCATACCTGTCCAGGTGGTTAATATTTCTTTTTTACTTTTTTTTTTTTGAAAACAGCAATAAAAAAAACAAAAAAACAAAACCAAACAAACAAAAGCACCTTGTGCTTTATTTATTTATTTATTTTTATTTTTTTATTTTTGTTTGGTGTCATAATTTTTATTATTAATTTGTCACTTAAAATATTTTTGAATTGTGGAAGAAAATACTGGCATTAAACACAGCTAAGAACAAAAACATGATTTTTTAATTTTCTTTTACTTTTTTTATTGTAAAATTAATAATCAGTAATACGAGGATTAAAACACCACTTAAAAAAAGGAGAAAAAACCCTTGCTGTTATTTTTATTTTATTACATTATTTTTTTTTATTGTAGAAGACAATGATACTGACATTAAGAAAGATACAAACAAACAAACAAACAAAAAAATGCATGGCTGTGAGTTAGGTTTGTTTTTTATTGTTAATATTGGCATTAAACATTGATGGAAAATCATAGAAGACAATAATACTGGCATAATTTGTATTGTTCCCTGCTTGATATATCGCTTTGCTTATTTGTAAGTCGCTTTGGATAAAAACGTCTGCCAAGTGAATAAATGTAATGTAAATAATAAAGAAGCCTGGTTGGGTTTTCTGATGAGTGTTTTTGATTATTATTTTGTAGAAGACAATCATTTTAGCATTAAACACTGATGGACAAAACAAACCGACACCTGACTGGGTGCTTTACTTTCTTTTTTTATTGTGGAAAACAATCATAGATGATAATATTCATGTGTTTACCTGTTTTTATTTAAAAAGACTTACATTTTGTAAGAAAAAATAAATAAATAAACACTCCAAAGCCCTCGACTGTGTATAACGTTCTCTCATAAAGACGTCGATCTCTGCAACAATATTGACACAGCGAGCAGGCAAGCAAATGTCAGGCGCTATAACATATGAAATGCTTAACGTTACCAATTTTCATCTGTCAATCAGAGCAGGATGGCTAACGGAGAGAGAGAGAGAGAGAGAGAGAGAGAGAGAGAGAGAGATCGATCGATATGCTGCAATTGAATCCTGACACAAACGTGTTTCTTTTCTGTGCTATAAAAGACAGTGAAATGTCAGAGAGAGCCCCGGGGCGCTGTCTCTGATTTATCTTCCTCCGAGACTAACCAGGACCACGTTCACCACACGGAGGAAAAATTCCGCTTCGTATCGTATCGAGTTTGTGTGTAAGATTGCGCAAAATGTCCCAGAAGTTAACATATTCACGCTGTAATCATTTCGAAGAAGCATGTAGCAGGTGGATTTGTTTGCGAGAGGTTTATTAAAGTTAAACCCTAATCGAATTTACTACATTACTTTACGTCAAACTGCTCAAATATTTACAAAGCGATGTTACGTGAACGTTAAACGATTAAAATGTTAAACTATAATGAGGTATTCAGAGCTAGCTGACATTAGCGTGCTAACTTAATCAACAGTGTTTGCTAGCAGTTTGCAAAGGTGTAGGTGGTCATGTGACTGATTTCAGCCAATGGGACAGTTTCTGTGATGTCATCCGAACGAGTCTATTCACCATGCTACGTTTGTTTGTATTTCTCAGTTATTTATATATAAATATTACACTTGCTACATTCACGTTCAGCATTGCCTCTTTATTCACGCATCAGATGAGCTGAACTAAACCCTGTAGTGATGAAGACAGAACAATAAACATCGCAGAGCCCTTAAAGGTTCTAAGTAGACTTAACAACAGTGTTTCTTTACGAGAAGAAGTTTCTAAGTAAAATCCTATTTTGAAGCTAAGAAATGTTAGTTATTCAATGAATCCTTAGAGCACCGTTGACGAACCCAAATAAAATGCTTGAAGATCCATCAACGCTAGCGTTGTTTAGAGAACCAAGAATTGTTGGAACCCTTACAGAGTTCTGTGCAACAGAGTGTTTCCCTATAAAATTAGTTACAAGTAAAACCCAATCTTAGAAAAAATGAACCCTTAATGATCTACGAAAAACTTGAAGAACCATTTTTGAGTTTAACATTAATAGCAACATTGTTGAAGATCTGTAAAGCATAAGGTTCTTTTTGAAACAGGTTTATTATAAAAAATACAGAGCCCTCGCTCGTCCGGGTTCTGGTTAGCTACCGTCCGTGCCTCCCGTGTCTCTGACTCTCTGACTGACGCCTCATTTGCAATCCTCGGCTCTTTCCTTACACACTTCATCAATTAGGCTGCAGTTCAGCAGGAGGCGAGCGACGACCCGCAACGATCCCACAAGTTCACTTCAAAAGGAAAAAGGCTCTTTTGAAGAACACAGGCTCGTTCCGGAGTGACGGAGTGCGCTGAAATCCTCAGACACCCACTGAAGTAGTTCTTGGAGAATCTCCAAAGTCCAGCATCTCACCAGGATCGGATAACGGCTGAGGGTTCCTGCGCTAAGAACGCGATAATTACAGCACGGAAAAAAACAAACAGGACCAAAAGAAGGAAATCTCACAGAAGAGAAAAGAGAAAGATAATAAAGAGTGTAAAGCTCATGAGAGAACCAAATAAATGTATTCTATTTCCATGCAGAGAGAACCCCTATAATATCTGTTTCCCCAATTAAAAAGGGTTCCATGCAGAACCTTTTAGGCGACTTGGAAATCTTAATGTACATAAAATCTGTACAATAACTGATTCCTTGTCAAAGAAGGTTCCACATAGAATTTCATTTTCAGAACCCTTAATGCAGAACCCTAGAACAAAGCATTTACCTATCATACAGGTTTATCTATAGAAGTAGAACCCTTTGTGGGAAGCTGAGAACCTTTAATTATTCGATGAAACCTTAAAAAAATCTTGAAAAAACATTTTGTTTTCAACATCAATGATTCCTGTGTCACCAACACAAAGGGCTGATGGTCCATTGATCATAAGGTACTTTAGGAAACCCTAAATTATGTAATCCTCAAAGGTTCTGTAAAGAACCCTACAGCAGAGTGTTTCCCAATAATACAGGATTCCAGGTAAAACATTTTAGGCACGTACAGATCCTACCATAAATAATTCCATATTAGAAAGGATTCAAAGTAGAAAATTTTAGGCAGGTAAGAACTCTTAATGCAGAACCCTACAACAAAGTGTTCCTTTAAGAATTATCCAAGAAGAAGCATTTTTGCTAAGAGTGTAAGTGGTGGGAAATTTTCATGTGGCAAAGACAAAAATGGACGAAGGGAACCCAACACGGTGGAACCCTTAAAAGTTCTAAGGAGAACTTAACAACAGAGTGTTTCTTTACAAGTTTCTAATTAAAACCATATTTTGAAGCTAAGAAGTAACCTAGAGTACCCAAGAGAAACTCAAATAAAATGCTTTAAAATCCGTCAACGCTAGCATTTTTTATGGAACCAAAACTTGGTGGAACCCTAAAAGAGTTCTATGTAGAACCTAGCAACAAAGAGTAACCCAATTCTGGAAACTATGAACCCTTAATGATCTTAGAAACACTTGAAGAACCATTTTTGAGTTTAACATTAATAGCAAAATTGATGAAGATCCATGAAGCATAAGGTTCACCATCAAGCATCGTGTTCTGTATGGAACCAAAATGTGGTGGAACCTTATACTTCCCTACACAACATTTGTAATATATTTCAGTTGTAATCATTACAAATTATTTTTAAATAATAATAATAATAATAATAATAATAATAATTATTATTATTATTATTATTATTATTATTATTATTATTATTATTATTATTATTATTATTATTATTATTATTATTATCACCATTTGTTACACTCTTAGAAAAAAATTTAAATCTAGAACCCTAATTGATTTTCAGATGTTCTTTAGAGATAACCTTAAATGTTCTAGTTAGAGCCCCAAAACAAGAGTTTGATTTTCAGAGAGGTTTCCAAGTGAAACCTCTTCAGGGAGCTCAGGACACTTATCTAAAGAACCCCTGAAGAATTTGCTTAACAGTAATAAACTTAATAACAAAAATGTTTTAAAGGAGAAAAGGTTCTTATATGGTATCACTATGAAGAAAAGGGTTCTTCATGTATGCGTTAGATATTCTTAGATGCACAGAATGGTTCTACTTGGAACCCCCTCTATTAGGGAGTCACTTGTTTTGAGGTTTTACAAAAAAAAAATCCAAAAAAGTTGGGATGCCGTGCTAAATGTAAATAAAAACAGTATTTCTTATTTTATTTACTGTAGATGATGAGATATCCATAATCTTCACAATTTTACGTTGACGAACAAGTTGTAGATGAAGTTTTTCACAGATTGGTGAGCCTCTGCCCATATTTACTACTGAAAGACTCCACCTCTCTAAGATCCTCTTTTTTTATATACAATCATCTTCTGGACCTGTTCCCAATTAACCTCCAACTGTTTCTTTATACTAGCACTTTACTTTACTTTTCCAGCCTTTTGTTGTCCCGTCCCAACTTTTTTGAGACGTGTTGCGGCCATCAAATTCAAAATTACCTTATTTTTTTTCCTGAATATGGAACATTTCCTCAGTTTAAACATTTCATATGTTTTCTGTGTTCTGTTGTGAATAACATACAGCTTTATGAGATTTGCAAACATTGCCTTCTGTTTTTATTTAAATTTTACACAGCGTCCCAACTTTTTTGGAATTGCGGTTGTACATAGAAACTTCCAAGTAGAACTATTTCAGGCATCTAAAGAACCCACTTTTTCTACTTTCTTAAAAATAAAGGTACCTCAGTATTCCCTTTAAAACATATTTGTTGTTGCCCAAAGTTTTTTCCACCATAAGCACTATAATAACGGGATTTTTTATTTGTTTTGGTTCCGTGTTGCAGCAGCGATGTCTCCTTCTGAATGAATGAATCATTTTTAACAATAGCCATCGATTATCATATAAACTTTGTGGTGCTTGGACCCCGATGATTGCTGCTAGTGGCTATATTAATTATAATGATAAAGATGATGATGTAATGGTTGAGTTTGTTTGCATTCCAAAGGCGAAAATACAGTGCGCTAACTCTTTGAAAACGATGCTTGGACTCGTACAGTAAGTTCGTAAACGTCAAACGGAGACGCAGCTGCACATAACAAATAAAACGCACAGCTTCTGATTTACGAGTGCTAGCATTATTGTTAGCATTGACAGCAAATCGGAAAACAGGTGGCCTGACGTTGATGTTGGACAGAGAACAAATCGGAGGACAGAATTTGGAACAAGAGGATGTGCAGGAAACACGATCCACTCTTGGTGAGCACTTAAAGAGCGTTTTATAGCCTCGCTGGCGAAAACGCAGGATTAACAAAGAGTGAGAGTGAGAGAGAGAGAGAGAGAGAGAGAGTGAGATAGAGAGAGAGTGAGAGAAAGAGAGAAAGAGAGAGAGAGAGAGAGAGAGAGAGAGAGAGAGGGCTACTATAACGCTGCTATAATTCACGCTGACGTTCTGCGAAAGCAAACTTCGTTTCTCAAGCAGTAAATTTCCACTGACCTTCTGCGTGCATGTATTAATCTGTAACTAATGCCCAATCGATGGTTTAAGTTCATTACGCTGAATGCGACTCCAGCTGTTGGCTACGCTAATGATTTTAAACAATTCTCTCTAAATCATCACTTCACGCTATCATGTTTTATGGCCTGTAGTTTAAAATAAAACTTTTTTACCGGGTTTTATGTTTTACGTTATGTGTGTGATGATGTAACGCCATCGAATACATCCATAAATCTGCGTTTGCGGGTTTCGGAAAAAAAAAAGCAAAGTGTCTCTGAGTTCACAATCGAAAACCTTTAATCCATTTTAATCCGTTTTACTCACATTATCCTGCTCTCAGCCAATCAGAGCACACTCTTATGGAGATATTCATGAAAAAAAATATATGTTAATTATGCCATGCGGCTGCTGAATTCTGCATTCTGATTGGTTACAAGGTGTTGATTCGTTTTCTATAACAGCAGCACTGACAGTAGTGCAGATACAATATTAATGCAATCGAATACGTTATTGTTTCCATGGTAACAACTACAGAGGACTGGATGTGCTGTGATAAAGCGGAGTTACTGTTAACAATGGGAAGTTTTTTTTTTTTTCCTATAACAGCACGTCCTCACGCGTTTCCTCTTCCACCACTGCGATCTGCCGATTAATATTGATTATTCATTTATTAATGAACATCACATCATTTTTATCTGTTTATAATGTTGCTGAAATCTTTTTCTGACTAGTCTCACTATAACTATAGCAGCTATAAACAGTCCTTCCCTCACCAGCCTCTCTTTTCTCTCTCTCTCTCTCTCTCTCTCTCTCTCTAGAAGGTAATAAGTTGAAAAAAAAACACAGTTAGTTGCGTGTGTTAGTGAGAAACCGTAAAGAAGTGTAAACTCCTCTGTGATGAAGATGTAAGAAACTTAAAGTTGCAGCTTCACCTCTGACTGTTACACAGCGCTGACACTGGAGACTCCTTCCGTAATTTTCCATCTGCCATACGAGTTCCTGTGAACGAGCCGTTACTGTAGAAACGATAACGTATTAGAACGAGCGTGTTAATATAAACGTGTGATTTAGGGCTGCGATGTATTTTTTCCTCTCAGCACTTGAAGAAAACATGACTCGCTGTCCTCCGGCAGTCTTCAAATCTGCAGTAATTGGCTTCAGGCCTCAGATTGGCTTTAATTAATGTAGTATGTCTGGCGTGACGCGGAGGGGGAAAAAAAGATCTGAAGAAGTCCGCTTGTCATGGTGGGAACGAGGGATTATCCGTGTTGTTTGTATGTATGTCCTTAATTAAAATAGATCATCTTCCAAAAGCAATAAGAGAGACAAATTGCTTTGGCATGAAGCTGGTGGTGGCAGAGACGCGGGCTGACAACCAAGTATGTGTAGCTTTATTTTGTGTGTGTGTGTGTGTGTGTGTATCAAAATTACAGATTTCGAGTGTGACAGTTTCAGCTGTCATCTCTTTCTCTCTCTCGTTCTCGGCATGTGTTTATCCGTATCTGAGCCTGTCAACACCGAGTACTACTGCTGTACTCGTCGGGTTACACGTGCGCGCGCGCGCGTGTGTGTTTGTGTGTGTGTGTGTGTGTGTGTGTGTGCGCGTGTGTGTGCGGGTGTGTGTGTGTGTGTGTAGAATGACTCCCTGAAACCGAGGGAGCATCCAGGCTTTTTTTCATGCAAGATCTTTCCCATTACTCATCCCGTGCATTTGCTTGGCCGTCATTTGGGAACGTTTATATTTCTGTCTCCGTGTGTGTGCATGAAACTCTGCGGTTCGTTGCACATAAATAAAAGTTAGCCAACGTCGACCCGTACAATTATTCCTCCAATTCATCCATGCATTAAATTACAAGAAATTACCAAACTGATAAATAACGCGGTCTATACTGTACATACGCGGTATAGATGTAGAAAATGTGAAAAGTAATTTTCCGGTCGTTTTGTGCCCATTTCTTCGCCGCTCCTCCCTCCCGGGCTGCAGTTCCCAAACCCTCATTAGATCCAGATGTTCTTAAGTTAAAGCAAATGGCAGGAACAATATCGGCGGCACACCTGGTGGCAGAACAGTGACCAGACAGATTAACGTAATTTCTCCACTCTGTGTGCCTCTCACAATATTTATGCATGTCAGAGACCCCAAAACAACCGCAGATGCCCCGAGAAAAACGACCTGTCACTGTTCCACATGATGTACAGTGCTGAATTTATTTTGGGCTCCATTGAAGTCTGGCTTGGTTAAAATACATCAAATCTTATTTCCCCCCCTTCAACTGTATATCTCCCGAATAACATCGCTTCTGCTCAGAAATGTAACCTTTTATTCCATCTCAATCTCACTTCAGAGTGAGACATTAAAAAAAACACAAATAAAAAAAATCTAGTTTTATGTCAAATGGTTCAGAAGAAAAAGATCTAACAGAGTCAGGAATCTAAAATGACACTGAAAATACGTTAAGTCGCACCCTAAAGGGTTCTTCAGTTTGTCTCTGAAGCAAAAGGATCAGAGTAGAACCTTTACAACAGAGTTTCCTTTAGAAATCTAGAACTATTAACAATCTCAGTCATGACCAAAGGATTCGGTGATTCAAAACCTGACCTGTTAAACACGTGAGGAGTGAGTCAGTGATTGAATGATTCAGCGATTCAGCTACTGAATCGTTGAATTCAAGACGAGTGAATCTTGTTCATTATCGAATGATTCGCCGATTCAAACACCGATCTAACGAATAGCAGAGTAGCGAATCTCAATCAGGAATGAATGATTGACCCTTTGAATGACAGAAGGGGTGATTCTTTGTAAAAATATATTTTTTTGAAATTAATAATTCACTGATTCAATGAATGAAAGCAAGTAAAGTGAATCTTGGTAATAACTAAATGATTCACCAATTGAAAGCCTGACCCACTGAACACAAGAGGAGCAAATCTCGTTCATGACCAAATGATTCACTGACTCAAACACTGCCTTGATGAATGAGTGATGAGTGAATCTTTGTCATCATGAAATGATTTAATGATTCAAACAGTCGCCCACTGAAAACAAGAGAAGTGAGTCACTTAATTCACAATTAATCACTGAATCAAACACTGATCCACTAAGTGAGAGAAGAACGAAAATGAGTAATAATCAACTGAAAGCAAGACAAACGATTCTTGTTCATGACCAAATGATTCACAGTTGTACATACTAAGTTTGACAACATTATATCACAGCTGTTTCCTGAATGGCCCATTTACACAAAGCGTAGCAGCAAATGAGCAAAAAAAAAGAAAGGACTCGATACTGATTTGTTCACATTAGTGACTCTGAGTCATTTGCAAATGAATCACATGATTCTCAGATACTGTTTTATTTTTTTAATTTATTTATTTTTCCCATTCAGACGTTTCTGGATCTTTAATAGATAATGAAGTTTGGTGTAATTGACATTTTAAGGTACATACAATTTAAAATGTGTTTTTTTATTTTATTTTATTTTACTTTTGATTTATTTAATATCGTATTAATTCATCTACAATTAAATGACATCCAAGTTACCTAATTAACCTCCACAATCAGTTTATTCCCAAATCCTACAAGGGGAAACCAGATGTCTGGATTGAATTTAAAGCCTTTGCTTCTAGATTTACGCCAAATTTTTAGTGTCACACAGAGAGAAAAGTAGCAACAAAAACATTTAAATGAGAAAAAGGAGAAAATGGAGAAAGAGGAGGAAAAACCCCTGCTGAGCGAGTGTGTGTGTGTGTGTGTGTCAGTATTTCTGTCAGAGTGGAGAGAAAGAGGAGAGTCGAACTGGCATGAAATGAAACAGTGTGGCTCTTTATAATGGGCCGATCCATACCACTTAAATATTACACACACACACACACACACACACACACACACACACACACACACACACACACACACACACACACACACACACACGCATGCATATGGGACTGGTAAAGATTTTTAATCCTGTGCAGAGAGACATGAGTCTGGACAAAAGAGAAGAGAAAAGAAGAGTCTCACAGGCATGTGTCCATCTGATAGACAGAGAAACAGAGAAGAGAAGAGGAGAGAAGAGAAGATGAAGAGGAGGAGAAGAAGAAGAGGAGGAGAAGAGGAGAGAAGAGAAGAGGAGAAGAAGAGAGAAGACGAGAGGAGAGAAGAGGAGGAGAGGAGGAAGAGGAGAGGAAGAGAAGAAGAGAGACAAGGAGAGAAGAGAAGAAGAGAGAAGAGGAGAGGAGAGGAAGAGGTCAGACGAGGCAGTAAATAACAAGTGAAGGCGTAAATAACAGCAGAAGCAGAAACAGAGAAAGAGAGAAGTACAGTAAAGTGCAGGACGAGAATGCAGCAACAAATCCGAAAATATAGAGAGGGAAAAAAGGAAAGAAAGAAGTGGTGGTGGGGGGGAGTAAAGATGTTCCCTTGTTCCATCTATATTTCTTCTCATCCCTCCATCTCTGCCTCCCTCCCTCTATCCATCCTTCTCTCCCTCCCTCCCTCGGCTCTGGACAAAGAAGCACACTTTCTTCTGAGTCATTTTTCATAAAACGCATGAATTTGTGCCAATCCATTTCTCTGTGCAGGACACACACGCACACACACACACACACACCAGGTTTTCATCTGGAGTGCAGAAGCGGCGGGAGTGGACACGTGAATCCATCATCTCTCCACAGCGTAATCACCGTGAGTGTAAAAACTAATGGAGAAAAATGGAGGCTGTTATTTCCTGCGTGTGTGAATGATTACAGCAGAGACACACACAGAGCTGTAATAATGTACAGAGTTCAACACTGCGCGTGTCACACACTTACAGACAAATCATCAGTGATGAAGCACAGACACTGTTACCAGCCCCAAGCTGATTCTTTTACAGCAGCATCTCCCTGTGTGTGTGTGTGTGTGCATAATTATATATATATATATATATATATATATATATATATATATATATATATATATATATATATATAGATAGATAGATAGATAGATAGATAGTAGATAGATAGATAGATAGATAGATAGATAGATCAGTTTGTGTGTGTGTGTGTGTGTGAAGCTGGTTCATGTTGTGACCAGCAGGATTTTCTTTCAGACTTCGTTCTGCTTCTCTTTTCATTTTAATACAGAGCTTTAATAAAGACGTGTGTGTGTGTGTGTGGAAGCAGGTGGAGCTCCAATCCCTTCATATTCTAAGTAAATCCCACAGAGAGGTGTTGGTTAGAGCTGAGGTTTTTTCTCTCCAGTGGTCACATGATTTCATCTCCTCTCTTCGTGCTGGTGTCCCTGAGGCCGAGTCCCTGCTCCGGTCAGTCTCAGGGGGAAACGTAACCCTGCAAAACACACCACACATCTTATTGAGTCCAGTTTTACTAATAAAATGTGTGTGTGCATCTCTGATGTTTTATCTTCCGTTTTATTGAAATGTTTCGTGCTTTTATGAGGACAGGAGTATAATATATGTTCATCACAGTGTCACATATCTTCCCAAGACCTTTATTTAAAACATTTCAACTCAGAAATTCAGTTTTCCTCTAGTTACTAAATAATAAGAAATAAACAAATACACAACAAATATAATAATAATAATAATAATAATAATAATAATAATAATAATAATAATAATAATAATAATAATAATAATAAACTGTGATATATCACCCTCACGTGTAGTCGGGTAAGTAAAAGGATAACCCACTGTGTGTCATGCTGCTGTAGGAAAATAATCAACAACGTGCTGATGTGTGAATAGAGTTACTGTTACCCCCATGTGGATTATTTTCCTGTAACAGCACATCCTTCAATGTTTCATTCCTCTTACACCACAGCACTCTGCCAACAACTACACATTCGTATTCATCACAACTTTTTATCCATTTCTAATTCCATTTAATCACAAAATAACTTCTCACTTACGTTATAACAGCTATAAACACTTGTTCCCTCACCATCCCTCTCTTTATTCTCTCTCTCTCTCTCTCTCTCTCTCTCTCTCTCTCTCTCTCTGTTCCCTCTCTTTATTCTCTCTCTCTGTTCCCTCTCTCCATTCTCTCTCTTTATTCTCTCTCTCTTTATTCTCTCTCTCTCTCTATTCCCTCTCTATTCCCTCTCTTTATTCTCTTTATCCGACTGTCACACAGTGCTGACACTGGAGACTCCTTCCTTCCATACATGTTACATAAACATCTCTTTACAGAAAACGTCACCATAACAACAAGTCTCTGTGAATGAGCTGTTGCTATAGAAACGATAGATCAGAGCGAGCGCATTAATATAAACCTGCGCTATTGTCCGAGCCGCTATTGTAGAAAACTAATCAAAACCTTCTGACCAATCAGGATCCAGAACTCAGCAGCCCAAAGCTTTCTTTGGGAAAGTGGACAGTCATGGAATGCATTATCCTAAGCTGTTTGTTCGTGGCGTGACAATGCTCGGCCCCGGGCCGCTGACATGTTTTATTTAATAACGGGGGAATTCTCCTGTGTTTGCGTTTCATTACAGCCAGAGTTGAAAAGGAGCTGAAAAAAAAGGCGAACGCTTTAAAGCATGAACTTCCCGTCCACGCTCGAGCCTGCGGATTGGACGGAAGTCCATTTAATGCCACTGTGTTTTTGTTTTTCTCAGTGATGCACTCTATTTTCCAGGGCTAACTCCAACGCTTTTTTTTTTTTTGAAGAGCATGATCCCGGGTTAGAGGCGTGAGGGATTACGGACCGGAGCCGAGAGGAGTTAGAGATCCACGGAGGAGTTTCTCTGACAGGGAACAGACCAGACGTTTCAGGAGGCCGTCAGGGCCGTGAGACCCTGAGCTCATAAAGCTGACGTTTTAGGAGAAAGCACATCGTGGCGTTAGGAGTAATCTACCCGAGATTTACAGGAAAGTCCGGAGAAGCAGGAATCAGGGGACTGTATATCCGGGTTTGGGAGCTTTAACGTTTTGCGGGGAAAAAGACAGAAAGGCTGAGAAAACGGCCCATACAGCATTTTTATTTTCACTACACAGGAGTCTCAGTGCTGATTATAATCTCAGAAATACAAAACAATTTTTTCATTGACACTTTTATTACCGCCTGATCGTCTTTTTTATTCATTAATTTATTTATTTTTATTTTGCACTATTATGCTTTTTTATGTTTTTAAGTCTTCAAGATTTAAAATAAAATGATTCAGTAAATTGAGATAAAAATCTAGATGCTATATGAAAAAAACCTTAGGATTAAATAATAATAATAATAATAATAATAATAATAATAATAATAATAATAATATAAAATAAACAAAATTATCATAAAAAAGTCCACGTTCACATCAGGATTTCTCAAATGGCCGAACTGCACATGTCTCGGATTAAATAATATAATAATGCTAAAAGGATAGCTGATATTCGGACCTGACTGTAATTAGCGTACGTGTGTGTATGTGTGTGTGTGTGTGTGTGTGTGTGTGTGTGCATATGTTGAACAGAAGTAGTGTGTGTCTTTCAGTTCTGAACAGATGTGGCTAGAATGCAGGCTGATGAGGTAGGGGTGAAAGTCAGAGTTCCTGTGAGTGTTAGGGTTAAGTTACGGGTCAAAGGTCACGGGCGGTGTGGGGTTATGGTCAGGTTGGGGTCAGTTCAGTATTGGGGCACACCGATGCCCCGAGGGCTGAGCGCAAACGATCGGGAAAAGCCAACCAATTAGTCCTAATGTGATCCGAGGGTCAGGTTTGTTTTAACATTCTTCTGTTGCTAACAATGCTAAAAATGCTAACAATGCTAACTCGCTATCTGTTCCTGTCCTGTTAGATGGGACACAATACAATTTAATTCATACTTACATTGTTAAGAACAGAGTCCAGATTTATAGGTGGAACCTGAGCAGAGTCATTCTGAGGATTGTACTTGAAGGTAAAAATCTGTGTGATGTAAACTTTAATGGCAGGATGTTCTTTAACAAGTGAAAAACTTCACTTAAAATTGTATTAAAGTGAATTCTGAAGCAAAAAAATGCTGTATTAAAATTATGTCACAATGTCACATATCAAACTTCTTATTCATATATATATTATATATATATATATATATATATATATATATATATATATATATATATATATATATATATATATATATGAATAAAAAGTTTGATATGTGACATAAATTGAGTATATATATATATATATATATATATGAATAAATATATATTTCAAACTTAGCTTAGCTTAGCTTTCTTCCTGCAAAGCTACTAAACCAGCAGTGAGAGAATCTCAGGTTGTTTTTATTCTTGGTTTTGGGTTTAGTCTCGGCTCGTCAAACACATGTCACTGTTTAAAACACTATTGTGTGAAGCTAACGGCTCAGGGGCTTATGGGTAATAAACGTTTGATCCTCATGGCTAATTTGATTGGCTGAGCAGGCCTCAATAAAAAGGTCATTACGCCTGGTTTGTGTTTAACTCGCCTTTAATTCGAAAAAAAAGAAAAACAGTGTATTGATTATGTGACGGCTAAATAACCAGCTGTTTAACAAAGAGAGATTCAGAGAGAGACAGGGAGAGAGAGAGGGAGATGGACAAATGGAAAAACAGACAACAGTGAGACAGAGGGACAGAGAGATAGACAGAGAGAGTGAGAGAACGAGTATTAAAGAGGCAGACAGTGTGAGAGACTGTCAGACACAGAGAGAGAGAGACAGATAGACAGACAGATTGATTACCTAGGACTGATAATCATTGCCTCAGAAGGCTTTGATCTGAAAGTGAATGCACTGAGTGAAAAAGCACAAAGAGCTCATTATACAGTCAAGAAAATTTTCTACAAAATTAACTTAAAATGAACTAAAAATGGTTAAATTTGGTGTAAAAACTTGGATGTGAGGTCTGGGGTTCACTCTGTACACCCGACTACACTGCATGCAGAACTCTGTAGAAATATCCGAACAGCTTGAAGAAAAAAACTACTAATGCATGCAAGGCCGAAATAGTCATTCATTACAACCGACTATATCCAATTATACCCAATTATACCTTATTATACCTGATTATACCCAATTATATCCAATTATACCCAATTATACTCAATTATACCTGATCATACTCAATTATATCCAATTATACCCAATTATACCTTATTATACCTGATTATACCCAATTATATCCAATTATACCCAATTATACCTGATTATACCTGATTATACCCAATTATATCCAATTATACCCAATTATACCCAATTATACCTGATTATACCTGATTATACCCAATTATATCCAATTATACCTGATTATACCTGATTATACCCAATTATATCCAATTATATCCAATTATACCCAATTATATCCAATTATACCCTATTATACCTGATTATACCCAATTATATCCAATTATACCCAATTATACCCAATTATACCTTATTATACCTGATTATACCCAATTATATCCAATTATACCCAATTATACCTGATTATACCCAATTATATCCAATTATACCCAATTATATCCAATTATACCCTATTATACCTGATTATACCCAATTATATCCAATTATACCCAATTATACTCAATTATACCTGATCATACCCAATTATATCCAATTATACCCAATTATACCTTATTATACCTGATTATAGCCAATTATATCCAATTATACCTTATTATACCTGATTATACCTGATTATACCCAATTATATCCAATTATACCCAATTATACCTGATTATACCTGATTATACCCAATTATATCCAATTATACCTTATTATACCTGATTATACCCAATTATACTCAATTATACCTGATCATACCTGATTATACCCAATTATCTCAAATTATACCCAATTATAACTTATTATACCTAATTATACCCAATTATACCTGATTATACCCAATTATATCCAATTATGCCCAATTATACCTTATTATACCTGATTATACCTGATTATACCCAATTATATCCAATTATACTCAATTATACCTTATTTTACCTGATTATACCCAATTATATCCAATTATACCCAAGTATACCTTATTATACCTGATTATATTCAATTATACCTGATTATACCTGATCATACCCGATTATACCTGATCATACCTGATTATACCTGAATATACCTGTACAAAAAGAACTCTAACATTTTGGAAACATCTTAATGCAAGTAATGAAAACACACTGTAATATGAAGCCCTGGAAAGCCAAGATCTCAGCCCTAAAACGAGTCCCATCTGTCAGCTGGTGCTGAGACTCACTAACACACTAACCCCAACACATTAACTCACTAACACACTAACCCCAACACATTAATTCACTAACACACTAACCCCTAACACACTAAAATACTAACACCAAAAACACTAACCCCTTACACACTTGGATCACAGAAGATCCTGGAACTTCATTAATTGAATTAAGAGATGTAGTACACAAAGATAACTGAACAAGAGAGAGACAGGGAGAGTCAGACAGAAGGAGAGATAGAGAGGGACAGGAAGAGAAAGTCAAGAAAAGGGAGAGTGAGACAGGGAGGAACAGACAGGGTGAGAGGGATAGGAACATGGAGAGAGAGGATAAGATGGACAGATAGATAGAAAGAGAGAGACAGAGAGGGGGAGACATGGAGGGAGAGAGAGAGAGAGAGACAGGGGGAGATAGAGACAGTAGGAAGAGAGAGAGAGAGACGGGGGAGAGAGACAGAGAGAGAGAGAGAGAGAGAGAGAGAGAGAGGGGGATAGACAGAGGTACATGGAAGCAGAGAGACAGAGAGAGATAGAGAGGGAGAGAGAGAGACAGCGAGAGAGAGAGAGAGAGAGAGAGAGAGGAGGAGGGGGTTCCTGGTGTTGAAGTTTCATTGTTAGTGGCATGATGGTGATGGAAGGCCTTTTTCTTCTGGCTCCTGACAAATTTATGTTAAGAAGGAAATTAGCGGTGCAGCGACGCCTCCACACGATCGATACCCGCAATAAAACACAGAGAGTGAGGGGAGGAAAGTTGTTGCTGACCACATACTGTCCGTCCCCGAAGGACCCGTCCACAATAACACCCCATCGAGAGAGACACAAAAGATATCGACAGGTTCAATTTCCCCAGACGGCCGCCGCTGTCACATCAAAACGGCCATTAGTCACACACTGGGCTCTCCGGAGCGCCGAGCTGTCAGCGGGAACACCGGGACACGCCGGGAAGAAGAGAGGGGAATAAATAAATAAATAAATATAAAGGAAAAGGAGAAGAAGGACATGTAGAGCACCGCAGGGCCTGGAGGCTTGTTTCTGATAAAAAGCTGAAAACACACACACACACACACACACACATGAGAGAGAGCTGTCGGGATTCATTACAAAGAGCAAGCTGAAGAAAGCCGAGGAGAACCTCACGGGAACACGTGGCCGAGAGACTGGAATGGAGATTTGGTTGCGTGTGAATTGAACACGATGATCCTTTCTTTATTTTTTTTTTACTTTTTTTTTAGCAGATTTGAAGCTGTTGTTGTTTTTAATCAGATTATATATATATATATATATATATATATATATATATATATATATATATATATATATATATATATATATATATATATATATATAAAAACACATACAGATGTTTGAGTGTGGAGGTCGGGTTAGGCGGGGTTGAGGGCGGGGTTGAGGGCAGGACTATAGTTTGTAACTTTTTGTAATTTAATTGGTATGAAATCAAATAATGATCCTTATAAGCATTTTTGTGAGGTCAGGCTGAATGAATAATTTAAACTAACTATAAACTGTGATATTCATTTTTTTTGTTAATTTAGAAACTTTTCCTTCTGTTTGTGTCATTATGTATGCGTATTTTATTTATGTATTCACTTATGTATAATTATTTATTAACTTGTCTATTGATTTATCCATCTCTCCGTCCCTCTCTCTCTCTCTCTCTCTCTCTCTCTCTCTCTCTTTTTTTTCTCTCTTTTTTCTCCCTCTCTCTCTCTCCCTCTCTCTTTCTCTCTCTCTCTCTCTCCGTCCCTCTCTCTCTCTCTCTCTCTTCTCTCTCTCTCTCTTCCTCTTCTTCTCTCTCTCTCACACACACATGCACACACTGATATACACACACACACACATACACACACACACACACAGACACAGATTCACACATACACACACACATGCACACACAGATATACACACACAGCACACACACACACACACACACAGATACACACACATACACAAGCACACACACACACACATACACACACAGATACACACACATACACTAACGCGCAGACACACACACAAACACACACACTCTCTCAAACACACAAACACATGATTTGAATGTATGTATTGTTTTGAGCGTCTGTGTTTTTTGAGAATGTGTTGTTTTGAGATTGTGTGTGTCTGTGTTTGTATGTGTGTTTGAGTGTGTGTAATACATCTCTCTCTCCGTCATTAAGACTCTCTCTGCTCATCACTCAATCGCCTTTAAGTGGCCTGTCTGCCCCTCTTACAGCTCTATTCATCTGTGTGTGTGTGTGTGTGTGTGTGTGTGTTTGTGCGCAGCTCGTCACCTCCCTGTTAATGTTTAATGGGATGAGATCAATGACACACACACAAGTTACACACACAGACACTTTACACAATTATTGGACACGACAGTTAGGATGTGACCTATCACTCTTACACACAATACACACTGACAGGCTGTGTGTGTGTGTGTGTGTGTGTGTGTGTGAGAGAGAGAGAGAGAGAGAGAGAGAGAGATTGAGAGGGGGAGAGAGAGAGACTGTTACTGAGTTAATGAACAAACAGTAGTCATTTGTTCACACAGTAATTACACTAACGACTCGAGAAAGTCTCTGATCAGCATGTGCTCCTAAACACACACACACACACACACACACACACACACACACACACACACACACTTAAAACATGTAGTAAAGTTAGAAACGTTAGAGTGTTTATTTTGTAGATTCTTTTAAATATTAAAAGAAATTAAATTTAAATGAAATTTTATATTATATTGTTTTTTATTTGCAGATTTGTTTGCAGATTTCCCCTTTGATGTTTTATGTTTATTTATTTATGTTTAAAAGAGCTATTTTGGATGGATTTTTGCTGAATTTACTAAATAAACAAACAAACAAAAAAGAAACAATCAAACAAATAAACTCCTTCATGATCAGGTTTTAAACAATATACAGGGATGTAGTTTCTTTTTTTAAACAGTGTATTTTTGTATTTATTTGTTGGTTTGTTTATTTATTGCAGTTTAAAGCGCTTATTGTTTGATGATTTTTTTTGTTGCTTAATTTATTAATATTTTTTTAAATATTATGTTGCAGGTAAAAAAAAAACTCAAATAAACAAAACAACAACAACAACAACAACAACAACAACAATAACAACAACAATAACAAAATCATAGAGTTGAAACAGAAGAAGATAAAAAGAGAAAAGTCCTGAATGCTAAATGAAGTGTGTGAAGGTGTTTAATCAGCTCTCAGTCATTTTGTCTTTTATTTGTTGTCTTTCTGTAAGTATTTGTTGTCTTTCTGCAGAAGCTGAATTTATTTATTTTCTGGTGTATTTACCTCAAAGTTAACGAAGAAAACTTCCATCATGGCTGACTGACAACGTTTACAGCAAAGAAGAAAAAAAAAACTACTATGAGATTGTATTTCCTTTTGCTCTGCAGCCAACATTTATAACAAATCAAACTCACAATAGTTAAAGCTATGGTACTTTAAACACACACACACACACACACACACACACACACATTGACGAGGTGTGTTGGTGTAGCAGGTCTATTAAACACATGGGGAAGAGAGGGGCTTTATTTTAAATTGAGTAGTGCCATCGCACATTTATTGGCTGTAATGCGCTACAGCTGGGCCGCGAGACGTCCTGAGAAATAATCACTAAGTCTCAACTCCAAAATAACATCCATGCTGAGCACCACCACTACATCTCCAACATTATCTGCAACCTGATGTCCAACGTTATCTCCAACTCATTCTCCAACATTATCTCTAACATTATCTCCAACCTGATCTCCAACACTATCTCCAGCCCGATCTCCAACATTATCTCCAGCCCAATCTCCAATGCTATCTCCAACATTCTCCAACCCGATCTCCAACATTATCTCCAACACTATCTCCAACACTATCTCCAGCCTGATCTCCAACATTATCTCCAACACTATCTCCAACACTATCTCCAGCCCCATCTCCAACACTATCTCCAGCCCGATCTCCAACACTATCTCCGGCCCAATCTCCAACACTATCTCCAGCCCAATCTCCAACACTATCTCCGGCCCGATCTCCAACACTATCTCCAGCCCGATCTCCAACACTATCTGCAGCCCGATCTCCAACACTATCTCCGGCCCGATCTCCAGCACTATCCCCAGCCCAATCTCCAATGCTATCTCCAACATTCTCCAACCCGATCTCCAACATTATCTCCAACACTATCTCCAACACTATCTCCAACCCGATCTCCAACACTATCTCCAACATTCTCCAACATTCTCCAACCCGATCTCCAACATTATCTCCAGCCCCATCGCCAACACTATCTCCGGCCCTATCTCCAACACTATCTCCAACACTATCGCCAAGCTGATCTCCAACACTATCTCCAGCCAAATCTCCAACACTATCTCCAGCCAAATCTCCAACACTATCTCCAGCCAAATCTCCAACACTATCTCCAGCCCGATCTCCAACACTATTTCCAGCACAATTTCCAATGCTATCTCCAACATTACCTCCAACCCGATCTCCAACATTATCTCCAACACTATCTCCAACCCTATCTCCAGCCCAATCTCCAGCACTATCCCCAGCCCAATCTCCAATGCCATCTCCAACATTCTCCAACCCGATCTCCAACATTATCTCCAACACTATCTCCAACCTGATCTCCAACATTATCTCCAACACTATCTACAACACTGTCTCTAACATTATCTCCAACACTATCTCCAACCCGATCTCCAACATTATCGACAACCCAATCTTCAACATTATCTCCAGCCAAATCTCCAACACTATCTCCAGCCCCATCTCCAACACTATTTCCAGCACAATTTCCAATGCTATCTCCAACATTATCTCCAACCCGATCTCCAACATTATCTCCAACACTATCTCCAACCCTATCTCCAGCCCAATCTCCAGCACTATCCCCAGCCCAATCTCCAATGCTATCTCCAACATTCTCCAACCCGATCTCCAACATTATCTCCAACACTATCTCCAACACTATCTCCAGCCCGATCTCCAACACTATCTCCGGCCCGATCTCCAGCACTATCCCCAGCCCAATCTCCAATGCTATCTCCAACATTCTCCAACCCGATCTCCAACATTATCTCCAACACTATCTCCAACACTATCTCCAACATTCTCCAACCCGATCTACAACATTATCTCCAGCCCCATCTCCAACACTATCTCCGGCCCTATCTCCAACACTATCTCCAACACTATCGCCAAGTTGATCTCCAACACTATCTCCAGCCAAATCTCCAACACTATCTCCAGCCAAATCTCCAACACTATCTCCAGCCAAATCTCCAACACTATCTCCAGCCCGATCTCCAACACTATTTCCAGCACAATTTCCAATGCTATCTCCAACATTATCTCCAACCCGATCTCCAACACTATCTCCAACACTATCTCCAACCCTATCTCCAGCCCGATCTCCAGCACTATCCCCAGCCCCATCTCCAATGATATCTCCAACATTCTCCAACCCGATCTCCAACATTATCTCCAACACTATCTCCAACACTATCTCCAACCCGATCTCGAACATTATCTCTAACACTATCTACAACACTGTCTCTAACATTATCTCCAACACTATCTCCAACCCGATCTCCAACATTATCGACAACCCAATCTTCAACATTATCTCCAGCCTGATCTCCAACATTATCTCCAACCTGATCTCCAACACTATATCCAACCCGATCTCCAACACTATCTCCAGCCCTATCTCCAACACTACCTCCAACACTATCGCCAAGCTGATCTCCAATACTATCTCCAGCCAAATCTCCAACACTATCTCCAGCCAAATCTCCAACACTATCTCCAGCCCGATCTCCAACACTATTTCCAGCACAATTTCCAATGCTATCTCCAACACTATCTCCAACACTATCTCCAACCCTATCTCCAGCCCGATCTCCAGCACTATCCCCAGCCCAATCTCCAATGCTATCTCCAACATTCTCCAACCCGATCTCCAACATTATCTCCAACACTATCTCCAACCCGATCTCCAACATTATCTCTAACACTATCTACAACACTGTCTCTAACATTATCTCCAACACTATCTCCAACCCGATCTCCAACATTATCGACAACCCAATCTTCAACATTATCTCCAGCCTGATCTCCAACATTATCTCCAGCCTGATCTCCAACATTATCTCCAACACTATATCCAACCTGATCTCCAACACTATCTCCGACCTGATCTCCAACACTATCTCCAGCCCAATCTCCAACACTATTTCCAACACTGTCCAACACTGCAAAACAATTATGTCTTATCAAGTGGAAACATCTCAAATAGAGATATATTGTGTATTTCAAAGATAAGATCCCATAAACCAAATATTAGATAATTAATTATTTCCAGATATTTCTTAATTACTTAAAAGTTGAAAATGTTCTTATTCCACTGACAGATCATTTCACTTATTTCAAGAAACAAATGCTTAAAATGATTAATTAAATTAAACAAATGTTCAAAAGTTACAGAAAAATGAACAAGAGAAGGCAAGTAAAAAGTCAGTCAAAATACCTAGAAATGGGTTTAATAATCCTATATGTGGATTATTAGAATTTTAATTCCAATAATAAATTGTAATAATACATAATAATTAATAATAGGAAATACTCCATATTATATTTAATATATCTCCACTGTAATAAATTACAGCCTAACAAGAGGAAATAGTTTGAATAGAGTCAAATTTTCATTTATTTTCTAAGACCACAATAAACTAAATACACAATCTCCATGATTTTTGCTTCTTTCTAAATAATACTCTCAAAATAAGGAAAAATATCTGCCCGTGAAATAATCAAATAAATTAAAGCTTGAAATGAGCAAACATTATCTTGAAATGGGGCTAAAAACCTTATTGTATATATATATTTTTATAAACAATCTAATGAGGAGGAAAAATTTGCTGAATTTGATTATATTCAATATATATTTCTACTTGTTAAAGTCAATATTTTTGCAGAATAGAAAAATTTTGGAGTTTTTCACAGTTTCAGTAAAATACCTTTTAGTAATTGTTTACTGAAATTTCTCTGGGAGAAATTTCAAAAATTTACTACACTGCAAAAACATCTTAAGAAGTATAAATATACAAAAATATAAGCAAATGAAACACTCTTTATGAGTTTTTAACCCAATTTCTACTATTTTTTTTTACTGATTTCAAGCTCAAATGTTTAGATTTTTTTTTCTTTCAAATTTTTTTTTCTAAAAAGAAGCAAAAAATTAAATCATTTGGATATACAGTATTAGTAAAAATATCTATAAGCTAATAGTCTAATATTTATGTCCTAATGAGAAATCTTAAATAACATTTATTTTATTTATGATATCTGCACCTGCTCAGATATATTTTTTTTTGTAGTGATTTTTTGCACTGAACTAGAACTAGAAAGTTTAACTGATTTTAATGGCTAGTTTTATGATATCTTTTAAACAACATTTCAACAAAAATAAATAAACAAATATATATTTATTTTTCTTCATTATTGCAGATATCATCAATCAGCCATAATTTTAAACTGACTTCTTAACTACGAGGGGAATGCAGCACTTTATATATATATATATATATATATATATATATATATATATATATATATATATATATATTACTGCTTACTATTTAATAATAACTTGTTTAACATTTTTACTAGATGTTACAGAAATCAACTAGCATTCTCTTGCGTGTATCTTTAAAGTAACTTTTCAGTAATAAATTAATAAATAAATACATAAATAAACATTCCCATTACTGCAAATCAATCACTCAACAAGTCTGATGCCTCAAATGTATTTATTTATTTAGTTATGAAGCAAGAAATATTTTAATAAATGATCTAACTCTCTTAACTGAAATCTTTCTAATATTATTATGATTATTATTTTAAAATTATTTGTAAATAAATATATAATGTATCTAATAGGACTGTGTGTAATTTATGATAAATCATACTAAAAGTGAGGGGAAACAAACAAACAAACAAAATTTACATTTTTTTTTTATGTTTTTTATTTGTAATTATTTTTAAATGATACATATAGCACAGAGCTGTCGAGCTGAGAGTAGCAACGTAGCACTGTTTATGATGACAATGGTTATTCTGATTGTGACTATCATGGACAGAAAAGAAATGTAAAACCTTTTGAAATATTATTTTCTACTATATTTTTATTTTAAAATAAACATTACAGCTGTATTGCTGAAACTGTATGCAATCCGAGTGTTTTTAGCGAAACCTCCTGTAGTGTGTAAGCACTGTGGTATTCCGGCTTCCTCCGGAGATGGTCCTGGCAGGATCCGGAACACCGATCGATCGGCTCATTGATTAACACAACGCTGATATGAACTGGAGGATGATTTATCTGAGATCGGCCGTGTCATTACTGTTAAACCCCCTGATGCTCAGGCCAGGACGTGTTCTCATTAGCATGCTAATAAAGAGACCATCAGATAGCACTCAATCACTGAATACATTACACACTCACACACACACACACACACACACACACACACACACACACACACACACACACACACACACACACACACACACACACACACACACACACACACACACTCACACACACACACACTCACACACGCACATACACACACAAAGGCATGGGCATTCTCACACACCGTATAAATGCAGATAGAAATCCCACATTAATCACAATGGGTGCAGTTTGTAATTTATAAAACAGTGTGTGTGTGTGTGTATGGTGCTGTTGTAGTAAAATAATCAATGCACGCAAATGTTTCTTTCCTCTCATATCACAGTCATTTGGAGACAATTACATTTTATATTTATTACATCATGGTTTTTATCCATTTATAGTTACTTTATTTTCATGAAGACAAGTTTTCACTTACGTTATAGCAGCTATAAACACTCGTTCCCTCACCATCTCTCTCGCTATTCTCTCTCTATTCTCTCTCTCTTTTCTCTCTCTTTATTTTCTCTCTCTTTATTCTCACTTTATTCTCTCTATTCTCTCTTTATTCTCTCTTTATTCTCTCTCTCTATTCTCTCTTTTTATTCCCTCTCTTTATTCTCTCTCTTTATTCTCTCTCTCTATTCCCTCTTTATTCTCTCTTTATTCTCTCTTTATTCTCTCTTTATTCTCTCTCTATTCTCTCTTTTTATTCCCTCTCTTTATTCTTTCTCTATTCTCTCTCTTTCTTCCCTCTCTTTATTCTCTCTCTTTATTCTCTCTCTCTCTATTCCCTCTTTATTCTCTCTCTATTCTCTCTCTTTATTCTCTCTCTCTATTCCCTCTTTATTCTCTCTCTATTCTCTCTCTTTATTCTCTCTCTCTCTCTATTCTCTCTTTTTATTCCCTCTCTTTATTCTCTCTATATTCTCTCTCTCTATTCCCTCTTTATTCTCTCTCTTTTATTCTCTCTTTATTCTCTCTTTATTCTCTCTCTATACTCTCTTTTATTCCCTCTCTTTATTCTTTCTCTATTCTCTCTCTTTCTTCCCTCTCTTTTATTCTCTCTCTTCTATTCTCTCTCTCCTATTCCCTCTTTATTCTCTCTATTCTCTCTCTTCTCTCTTTACTCTCTCTCTCTATTCTCTATCTTCTCTCTATTCTCTCTCTTTATTCTCTCTCTTTATTCTCTCTCTTTTATTCCCTCTCTCTTTATTCCCTTTATTCTCACTTTATTCTCTCTCTCTATTCTCTCTTTATTCTCTCTCTTTATTATCTCTTTATTCTCTCTCTTTATTCTCTCTTTATTCTCTCTCTTTATTTTCTCTTGTTGTGTGTGTTAGTGAGAAACAGTAAAGAAGTGTAAACTCTGTGATGAAGATGTGGAAGATTTTCAGAAGTTACAGTGTTACCTCTGACTGTTACACTGGAGACTCCATCCTTACACGCTACATAAATGACAGAAAACTTCACTACATTAATGATAAATCAGTTTATTATCACTGAAGTGTCCACTGTACATGTCCCTGTGAATGAGCTGTTGCTATAGAAACGATAACATTTTAGAACGAGCACATTAATATAAACCTGCGCTACTGTCAAAGTCGCTGTTATAGAGAATTATTGAACACCTTCTGACCAATCACAATCCAGAACTCAGCAGCACCGTGGTGTAAGTCATTTTAAAATCTCGAATGATTTATCAAGACCGATCAGAAACACAGTATTGGAAATTAGCTCCTCCCTAAACAAAAAAAACAAACATGGTGTTGGTAGTAATACTTACATTTATATATATAGCTTTACTAGACAATCAAAATGCTTCACGTTGTATTGGGGGAGGGTTGGGTAATCTCCTCAACCACCACCAGTGTGTAGCGTCCACCTGGATGATGCGACGGCAGCCACAGCCTACCAGAACTCTCACCACACACCAGCTATGGCTTTAGCTCCGCCCTAACCAAAAAAGATTTGTTTTTTTCCACCAAAGTTTAACATTATGTGTTATTTTTTGGTTCTAGATCTTCATTGTTGCTCAGACATCCTGGGCCAGTTTTTGATTGTACATTTGTAATTTGTAAACAAGAACCATTTGTGTTCTGTAGCTAGCTATGCTACAATGGCAACAAGCAGTGACTTCGGATAGACACGCTAACTAGCAACAAACAGACTGAACTGAGGGACAGGATTTGCAAAACTCGACAGCAGACTAGAACTAGACTTTCATCCAGAACTGATCATTTTATCTTAAAGATGTCGGATTTCGGTCGAATTGTTTAGTTTTTTCCCCTTCGATGTTCTGTAGCTAGCTGCTATGTCACCAGATGCTACCAGTGAATCCATGGCTAAAAAAAGCTAACTAGCGAACTGACAAACACAGAGAATTGTGTGCCATGAAAAACTGCTGCAGGATTTCCACCATACAAAATGAATGCCAGAAAATTCCATGATTTATTAGCTCCGAGTTAGCATTTAAATCTTGAGTTACTGCTGGTTTCTATGGTTTTCTTGATAGCGTTTGGAGACATACATCTACCTGAGGAAACAAAACCATTTTTAAACACTTCCTGATTGATGGACTGTTTGCTGAGACTCGAACACACCATCATTTATACCACTTTCCAGCTTCTTAGTTATGTTCTCTTCATCCACGATGACTTTTACACCTCAAACACTCGATGTTCTTCCAGTTTCCGACTCTAAATTGGCGTAAAATGAGGCAAACACGAATCCCCACACCTCAGACGAGACGCTTCACCCCGCTCAATCTGCTTTTCGCAAGCCGGATTTTATGAACCTGTGTTTTTATGCGCTCCTTCACGTCAGCTCGATGAAACGCAGGCTGACGGCGGGGCGCAATTATGCAGAAATCCTGCGGCGTGTGATATTTTTTTGAGAAGTCACCTGGCGGCTTGGCCTCCCGGGAGCGCCGCATTGATTGAATCTCATATTGTTGTTGTCTGAGATCTTAACATGCCTGGAATTTATGACTCACGGAATAATAATGTCATATAAAAACTGACAAGGCGTGCGGCCTGCCTCCGTTTCGCCTCCGTCTCAGAGGGGACACACTCGCCTCGCTTTCAATTTTCCTCCTTTCAGCCACGTTTTATGGAGAATTACGCTCGTTGATTTTTGACATATATGGGGATCAATACAGAGATGTATATATGTGTTTGTGTGTGTGTGTGTGTGTGTACATAGACATGGATGTGTGTTTGCTCCTGCTGCTGCTGTTGCATGTCTAATGCTGCCTTCGAATGCAGTCCCAATGTTTACGAGAATATTCCAAATGAACGGTGCTAATCGTTTGCGATTTACACGTTTTTACTGAGGCGGAGTGCGTACAGGTGCGAGCGAGCAGTCAGATATGAAGCTTGTGGGACAGAAAAAGGACCACATTTGTTAAAATGAACATAAGATTAGCATGCAGTTCCTGGTCAGGGTCACGATGGCTACAGTCAGAGTGCAGTCAGAATACTCCTTTCTTTTAGTTTCGATTAGAAATAAATTAATTAGGAAATATTACAGGCAAGAATAAAATACACACACCGTCCTGACTCTGCTCTTCCGGTTTAAGCCACGCCTACTTTGGGTTTAAATCTGAATACAGATATAAATAGTCATAGCGCTAAACAGATCCAGATCTAAATAGTGGGAACCTTTCCATGAATGATAGGCTATGTGAGGAAAAACACGGAATACTGCCTATCCTCTCCGGAAAGGCCATCTCTCAGCGCTCAACGTTAGTGTGGAATAATTACTCCCCCATCCAAAAATAAATAAATAAAAGGACAGGACTCTGACCCCGGGGACGAATTATTGAATTTTTATCGCCCGCCTTAGGCCATGTCGGGGCTGTTCAATTTTAGCCGAGGAGGACAACCTATTAAAGAGGATGAGACCAAAATGTCCTTCTTCAGATTGCCACCAGAAACCATTTACGGACACATCGGATCCAGCATCGGGAACGTCAGGAACTCCATAGTGTCGGTTTGGCTGGACAGAAAGTAACCCCCACCCCACTCCCATTTTTCTCTCAACACACCCCCACACACACACACACACACACCCCCGCCACACACACAGACACACACAAACACGCTTCCCCCTTCATCTCTAGCCAGACGCAATTTACATGAGCTGACGGGAATGTGACAGACGGCAATCAGTTGGTGGAATGGAGACGAGGCTCGGCATTACACTCCACCAGAGAATCACTTATAACGGCCACGACCTCCGACCTGCTCTCATATCAACCCCATTGCCCTTTACTATAATTATGGAGACTAATCTTTGGTCATCTGATTGGACAGAGACGACCCAGGAGCCCGTCCTAATTTATTTTTCTCATAATGTATCCTCTCTCTCTCTCACACACACACACACACAGACACACACACCATTCGCTTGTTAATAAACAGTTTGGATCTTGAGCTGTAAGTGAAATTTTCAAAGAGCCCAAAGGTCAAAGTTATCTATTTATCTGTCCATCTCTCCGTCAAACACCGCACCTGAAGACGTCATTATCGCTCGAGTGACATTTCTGTCTTCTTTTTAGGATGTTAGGCCCCAGAGTTTCCACCGTGATTAGAGCATCTTGGGCTAATCTCTGCAGCATGGACTCCGTGTCTCTCTCTGTCACGCATGTGATTAAATCATCTCAGGAGCTTTAACCAGACGTGAGGCACGTCGTTAAAAACAAGAAAGAAAAAAAAGAGAAACACGATCGTATCTGGTCTTTTGTCCTGAATGATCATGTTCAATAAGAATGCTGCTTACTTGTAGAAATGACACTTTGCTACAATGTAGTGAGTGTACAGCTTGTGTAACAGTGTAAATTTTCTGTCCCCTCCAAATAACTCAACACACAGCCATTAATGTCTAAAGCGCTGGCAACAAAAGTGAGTACCCTTAGTGAAAATGTCCAAATTGGGCCCAAAGTGTCAATATTTTGTGTGGCCACCATTATTTTCCAGCACTGCCTTAACCCTCTTGGACATGGAGTTCACCAGAGCTTCACCTTGCCACTGGAGTCCTCTTCCACTCCATGATGACATCACGGAGCTGGTGGATGTTAGAGACTTTGTGCTCTTCCACCTTCCATTTGAGGATGCCCCACAGATGCTCAATAGGGTTTAGGTCTGGAGACATGCTTGGCCAGTCCATCACTTTCACCCTCAGCTTCTCTAGTGTGTTTGGTGTTGTTATCATGCTGGAATACTGCATACTGATCATGCTCTGCTTCAGTATGTCACAGTACATGTTGGCATTCATGGTTCCCTCAGTGAACTGTAGCTCCCTAGTGCCAGCAGCACACATTCAGCCCCAGACGATGACACTCCCACCACCATGCTTGACTTTAGACAAGACACACTTGTCTTTGTACTCCTCACCTGGTTGCTGCCACACACGCTTGACACCATCTGAATCAAATAATTTTATCTTGGTCTCATCAGACCACAGGACATAGGTTCCAGTAATCCATGTCCTTAGTCTGCTTGTCATCTTTAGAAGAGGCTTTCTTCTGGGACGACAGCCATGCAGACCAATTTGATGCAGTGTGCGGCGTATGGTCTGAGCACTGACAGGCTGACCCCCCACCCCTTCAACCTCTGCAGCAATGCTGGCAGCACTCATACGTCTATTTCCCAAAGACAACCTCTGGACATGACGCTGAGCACGTACACTCAACTTCTTTGGTCGACCATGGCGAGTCCTGTTCAGAGTGGAACCTGTCCTGTTAAACCGCTGTATGGTCTTGGCCACCATGCTACAGCTCAGTGTCAGGGTCTTGGCAATCTTCTTATAGCCTAAGCCATCGTTGTGTAGAGCAACAATTCTTTTTTTTCAGATCCTCAGAGAGTTCTTTGCCATGAGGTGCCATGTTGAACTTCCAGTGACCAGTATGAGGGAGTGTGAGAGCGATGACACCAAATTTAACACACCTGCTCCCGATTCACACCTGAGACCTTATAACACTAACAAGTCACATGACACCAGGGAGGGAAAATGGCTGATTGTGCCCAATTTGGACATTTTCACTTAGGGGTGTACTCAATTTTGTTGCCAGCGGTTTAGACATTAATGGCTGTGTGTTGAGTTATTTTGAGGGGACAGCAAATTTACACTGTTACACAAGCTGTACACTCACTACTTTACATTGTAGCAAAGTGTCATTTCTTCAGTGTTCTCACATGAAAAGATATCATCAAATATTTACACAAATGTGAGGGGCGTACTCACTTTTGTGAGATACTGTATGTATATTCTGACAGTCGTTGAATAAGTCAGTGAGAGTATAAAGGTGTAAACCGAGACCCTGAGACTGAGGAATCACGCTCTAGTTTACTATTGGTTACTATTAACTAGATAGCTAGGTTAGCTAATTCTAGTGATAGGATAATTAGCATATTAATGTATATTTTAGTGCCTAGTGTTTCTAATGGTGGAGATGATGTAGATCAAAATAGAATAAATACATATTTTAAGGTAATTTCTTGAACATTAAAAACATCGATATAGATATTTTTCTAGATTAAAAAAGTGTACATTTTTATATTTTATATTTAGAGGAAATTAAAATAAATGACTCCACTGAATTCTTTTTTTTTATTATACGCTTTTTAAAAATTTTGGGAAGGAAATCTGGCAGCTATTTTCCGATCGGAGGCTCGCTGGCTGTTCTGCATTAGCTGAGCCACCGTTCTCATACACAACACAGACAAAATAATGAATCGCAGCTTTTGAACTGTAACTGCAGCCGCAAATCATCAATCATGTGACTTGACTCCCCAAAAAACACAACAACTGTCAAAGGCGAGAAAAAAACTAAAACTTTAACCTTCACCTTTAAAATACACTATCACACATAGCAGTACTGTAAATTTAGCCTTGAAGCCTAAAACACACAGCCATGTGTTTAACCTTGACCTGATACACACACACACACACACACACACACACACACAAAGTGGTGATGATATGCCCATTCTGACCTTAATCACTATTTCCTATTAGAGTGGACTGACCTTTCCTCCTCCCTCGAGAGAAAAACTCATTCAGACACCCCTCTCTCTCCCTCTCTCCCTCCCTCTCTCAACCAATTAACTGCTTTTATTTATTTATTTATTTATTTATTTATTTATTACAACTCTTCAAAAGTAACATTTTTAAATATTCAGTTTCAACTTTTTGTTACAAAAGCTACAAATTACTGAATCAAAGGGTCAATGTTTGGATCAGTAAATCGTTTAGACATGACCAAATCAGCTTCTTTCTGATTGTGCAGGTTAGTGAATGAGATTCACTCATCTGTCATGATGCAGGTCAGTGTCTGAATCAGTGAATCATTCAGTCATGACCTTGGTTAGGTCTTGACTGTGATTCAGTAGGTCACTGTTTGAATCAGTGAATCATAAGTTTCAGTCCTGCATTGTTTTGAGTCAGTTGAAACAGGGATTCATTTGTTTGTGACCGAGTTTCTCTCCTGTACTGCTGGGTCAATGTTTGAATCAATGAATCATTTGTTCATGACTGAGTTTTGCTCCTGCGTTGCTCAAAGTCAGCTAAATCAATGAGGTTAATGATTCTGATTCAAGCTGATTCACTCAGATTTCCAGTGATTCAGTACATACAGTAGAAGTTTGTGTTGTGAGTGTATTATATGATAAGAAAAAATTGCTAAGAATATTAGCTATGTTTACATGCTCAAGCTGTTCACTGTCTGGGAAAACTGTTTCACCGAACCAATCTTAACAATTCAGTTAACTGAATTTGGAGCATGTGTGGGGGCTGAGTGACGCCAGAATGACCTATAAATATTCTTTTAATATCTCCTGAACCGAAGCAGCACAAACTAATGTTTTAGTACGGCACAAACCAGCACAAATGAAACACAAACGATTGAGACTATTTTGCTGACGTTTTGCGTTGGTGGGGGGCTGGGGGGGGTATGTGGGCAATTTCACGCAGGTGTTAAACCGAACACACTTAAATGACTCACATCTCTGAAAAAATTCTAAACTCTCCCTCTAAATACAGTATTTCTTCCCACTTAGCCTGGAGTGCATTATCTTTCATTCTCTGTTTTCTTGTAAGTGTAACTAGCGAGTGTTTTCCTATTAGCCTTTAATCCTTAAAGCCTTCACTCTAGCACTTTTTTGAAGTGTTAGCTGTTTCTGTGCTCGTTAGACGTCAGGTCAGAGACCTTGTTTCTTTTGGAAATTGTAGCGACGTTAAAATGCTAACATCTATCCAAAAACAAACAAAAAACAGAAGAGTAGTTCATACAAGTGTCATTAGTGTTTTGAAAATTTGAATAATACTTGTTCTGTAGCATAGCATCACGTTAATTACCTTTTAGGTTGGTGTCCACATAAGTTTAAGTGTGTGTGTAATGTGGTAATGTGTGTGTGTGTGTGTGTGTAGCAGAGTGGTTATGTGTGCAAATTGATGATCGTCTTTTACACATAAATGAAACGAGCAGCTAAAGTTAAAGTTCCATGTTACACTCACTCAGCTAGCTTTAAAGAATTAGCGCTCACCTCTGAGAATATGTATGAGCTACGTACGACAGTGTGTGTGTGTGTGGCTGTTAATACCACCACACAAATACCTTCCCCACCCCTGCATTGAAAGTGGATCCTGCTGTGTGTGTGTGTGTGTGTGTGTGTGTGTGCGTGTTCTTTTACACATCAATAGCACTCACCGTGTATTGAAATGAGCTCATCTCAAGTGTGTGTGTGTGTGTGTGTGTGTGTGTGTGCTCATTTTCAGTCGTGCCCTCGCGCCCTGCCTCTATTGACTATCCGGGATTAGGGCGGCTGCTGGAAAGTGACCCTGCTAGGGTTAAAGGTTCACACACCGAGGGCCAGATTAGCGGTGCGGACGCTCCCTATGGAGACATCAAAGAGAAATTAGGTCTCTCACACACACACACACACACACACGTACAAACACACACACACATCAGCATGACCTGCCGCTATGACATGTGACAGGTGAATAAATAAATAAACAAATGCCGTGGCATTTGATATGAGACCGATGGAATTCCTAATTCTCCAATTTTCTGTTTTTATTGTCGCTATCGATCGCCGTTCGCCGTTTCTTCATGATGCTACGCTTTCTAAAGCTGTTTAAAAAAAGAAATCGGTTAAAAAAAACAATTTAGCCATTTTCCGTGCTAGCTATGACATAGTTTGTAGCCATTTTACCTTTTTTTCACAGTCAATTACAAATGCTAGTCCACATTAGCATAATTTTTTTTTCCTGAAAGGAAACTCCTAACAGTGCTAATGAGTTGAAATCTTGTGGAAATGGCTAAAGAAAAAAATGCTAAGAAAAATGCTACCAGGGATTGAAAGCTAATTGGAATCCATCACTAGCTAACCTTACAAGACAAAAGTAGAATGAAAGCTAATTTATTGCAGAATAATCTGTCAGGACAATGCTAAGCTTGCTAACTAGAAGAAATGTAACCTTTCGGATAAATGCTAACACGGCTAGCTCTTCAGCTGGGAATTTTACAAAGAGGAAGAATCTCATGATTAATTTTCTGTTATTTTTGGTGTCAATTGAACTCACAGAATTTTCCTAAACACAAACCTGCTTTCAAGTCACGATTAACGTGGAAGGGGGTGGGGTGTGTGTGTGTGTGGGGGTCTTAATAGAGAGAGAGAGAGAGAGAGAGAGAGAGAGAGAGAAAAAAAAGAGAGAGAGCTTTTTTTTTCATCTCCACATGAAAGGAGAACAGGACAAAATCTAAAAACTAAAATAAAAGGCACGACTGATGAGATACGATTAATAACGCTAGGTGTTATTTAGCGACAGCGCAGCTTTAACACGTGTGAAACATTTTCTTTCCAGCCGCACTCGTGCGTCTAATCAGCGTTTCTGAAGAGGCCGAAGTGTTCGTCTCTCCTCCCTCGCTCTCTCACTCGCTATCTCCTTTTTCACTCTGCAGAAAGGAGAAATAATTGGATTTTTTCCCACAAATAACGCCTCACCCTTGAGTTTAATTAACCAGGCAGGCTCAGGCCACGGCGTGGTCAGATCAGAAAGACGAGAGGAGGGGAAAAAAAAGAAAGAGAGAGAACGAGTGATCGGGTGTGGAGGAGTGGAGGGTTTTTTCCCACTCTGCTGTTTGGTATCGATGCGAACACGAATGACTTTTCAGAGAGGGATTAGAGCGTAATGAGATATAGTTCAAGCTGTCCATCACCACGAGAGAGCGAGAGACGTTCGCTAAAAACTAAAACCGCTCAAACGAAGAAAAAAAAAACACAAAAAAACATCATAGTGGTGTTCGCTTTAAAAATGAGTGCAGAGAAAATAAATTCAGTTTCGAAACTTATTTTAGCATTACGCTAAGAAAAGAGAGAGGGAAGGAGGACAGGAATGGGGGATTGTAGTTGCAATAGCATGAGTGAGGACTCGAGTTGTGTAAATAGAAACAGATCATTTAAAACCAACGATGTTGAAACTTTCTAAAACAGTGACGTGCCGTTAAATAAAGAATGACACGTTTCCTGCAATTGAGCTGGTACAGGAAACTCATCAACGATGCAGTGGAGTTACAGATGTTCACGTATAACTGCAGCTGTGTTTTATTCCTCTCATACCACAGCCATTTACTAACCAATACAATCTCTTTATTCAAGAATGCCACACCATAGTTTTTATCACTTTAAAGTTACACAAAACAAGTTCTCACTTACATTATATCTCTCTCTTCATTCTCTCTCTTTATTCTCTCTCTTTATTCTCTCTCTTTATTCTCTCTCTATTCTCTCTCTCTTTATTCTCTCTCTTTATTCTCTCAATTTATTCTCTCTTGTTGTGTGTGTGAGTGAGAAACAGTAAAGAAGTGTAATCTCTGTGATGAAGATGTTGAAAACAAACTTACAGCGTTACCTCTGACTGTTACACAGCGTTGACACTGGAGACCCCTTCATTCATGTTACATAAACTACATATAGCGTCACCGTATCCGTAATTATTGTTTATTAGTTTGTTATTAGCAGAGCGTTCGCTGTGAACGAGCCGTTACTATAGACACCATAACGCATTAATAACCTGCGCTACCATCGGCTCTGCCGTTATAGAGAATGGATAAACTCCTTCTGACCCACAGGAGTGAACCAGTGGGACCAGTGAACCAGCAGCAGTGAACCAACAGGACCAGTGAAGCAGCAGGATTGAACCAGCAGGACCAGTGAACCAGCAGGAGTGAACCAGCAGGAGTGAACCAGCAGGACCAGTGAACCAGTACTAGTGAACCAGCGGGAGTGAACCAGTAGGACCAATGAACCAGCAGGATTGAACCAGCAGGACCAGTGAACCAGCAGGCGTGAACCAGCAGGACCAGTGAACCAGCGCGGAGTGAACAAGCAGGACCAGTGAACCAGCAGGAGTGAACCAACAGGACCAGTGAACCAGCAGTAGTGAACCAGCGGGAGTGAACCAGCAGTACTAGTGAACCAGTGGGAGTGAACTAGTAGGACCAGTGAACCAGCAGGAGTGAACCAGCAGGAGTGAACCAGCAGGAGTGAACCAACAGGACCAGTGAACCAGAAGGAGTGGACCAGCATGAGTGAACCAGCAGGAGTGACCCAACAGGACCAGTGAACCAGAAGGAGTGAACCAGCAGGAGTGAACCAGCAGGACCAGTGAACCAGCAGTAGTGAACCAGCAGGACCAGTGAACCAGCAGAAGTGAACCAGCAGGACCAGTGAACCAGCAGGAGTGAACCAGCAGGACCAGTGAACCAGCAGGACCAGTGAACCAGCAGAAGTGAACCAGCAGGACCAGTGAACCAGCAGGAGTGAACCAGCAGGACCAGTGAACCAGCAGGACCAGTGAACCAGCAGTAGTGAACCAACAGGACCAGTGAACCAGCGGGAGTAAACCAGCAGGAGTGAACCTGTTCAGCTGTAATGACGTGTCGTTCTTTAATGAGGAAGCGATTGTAGCTGTGGGTAAATCGCTGAGGAATAAAACACTCAGGAACATGCTGTTATAGAAAAATAATCGACACCAGTGTAACTCTGCTCTGTGGAGTAGACGTGAGATGGAGTGAGCACTCGTATCCCAGAATGCTTTGCTCTTCTTTGTCAGATTTAGAGGTGTGTTTGCGGTGTGTTTTATGACTTTATGGCCGTGTGTGTTTTATATCTACAGCTCGGCTCCAGAGGGCCACTTTGGATGAAGAGTTGCCTTTTTGGCTGTTGCTGTTCTTCTCCTGGGTGCTCTTTTATCACACACACACACACACACACACACACACACACACACACACACACACACACACACACACACACACACACACACACACACACACACACACACTCTCTCTCTCTCTCTCTCTCTCGCTCTCTAATGCTGGATGTTTGTCGTCTGATTCCCCTCGATGTCTCCCTCAGGACGAGTTGCTCATTTTAATATAAATAGAAAGCTTCATCATGTAGGGCCCAAATTTCGCTGTTAGTATTATAGCACACACACACACACACACACACACACACACACACACACACACACATACACAC
>CM022752.1:30609359-30634359 GCA_012411365.1 Ameiurus melas
TTTATATGTGATTTATTCAGACAACTTTATGTTCCAATCCCCGAACTGTCACAGAGCTATTAAAGATTAAAACCCTTTATTTTTGCCTCAGGTTTAAAATTCGTTCTGTTTTTGCCTTCTGTCACATGGATCGAATTTCTAGCAAAACTTTCAACAATCTCTCTTGGCTTCTGAGTCAAAAAAAATGTTACCAAAAAAATTAAAAAATCAACAGATTTGATTTTATGTACAAACTTCTCTGAAATTCCAGTTACAGCTGAAATAGCTGCCGTCTGATGCTACTTGGTTAGCGTTCTATCATTTGTCTGAAAAATCTATTGGGAATTTTATTTAGGATTTGAGTTGAAAAAGCTGAAATATAATCCACTTATATAATCACTATGAACTGGCACTAAAAGACAAGTAGTGCTAAACTAACATGCTTAAATTCTGTGACTCTAGAAGATCCTTATGCCCTGATGTTCTGTGAGTGGCTAAATGATGATCAGCAGTGATCTCGACTACAATGACCAGATGTATTCTCATATCTCATCGAAACTCTACAGTCATACTCTACAAGTCTCTTACAACTTTGTTGTTTGTAATCAATGTTCAAAGACGTAATGTTTTACAATTAAAATGCTGAGAATGTCGTCATGGCACTGAAAGCTGAAGTGCTACACAAACATAAACTAAATTAATTTGTTAGCTGAACAATGTTAGCTAGCTAAATGCGTCCATTATAGGCAATTCGTCAGTAAGAACGCGACCTTGGTAGGTGAGCTACTTATTTTCTTCATGTAGATTTAAGATGAGCTACACAGGTTTAACCAATATAAATGAGGCACGTGTGCTAACTAGCAAGCTAACCACACTGAGATGAACTCACCTCCTAATCACCTGGAACCATCTTCTGCGGACTTGGGAAGGTATCTGATTTGATAGTATGCACTTAGTATGAAAACTAAGCTACTAAACTAAGCTACTGAAAACAGATTCTGGCGATGTTTTTGTAACATCAAGGAGGAATGACTGATGTCAGAGTAATCACACATCGTAAAAGAATGCTTTGGACGTGAGTCTTAGAGCACATCCTGCAACAGTATAACGGCACTGTGGTAATGTGACCGGAGACCTCTGGCGACAAAGTTCTGGTAGTCTTAAAAGTAGGAGGACGTCAGCAAACACACGGTACAGGTGCAAATATGGTAATAGAGAAATGTCAATGAAACATGCTAATGGAAAACTAAATCTCTTTATTTCCTCACGTTCACGTTAATGTTTAATGAAGCCCATTTTCGGTGTGAGCCGATTTCCAGATCACGCAGATTTGAGGTCCGATGTAAGCTGAACATCATTTAATTTGATTGCCGGTCTATCGTTAGAGGTTCTTTATCATATAAAGGTGTATTATTACTATAGAACACACATTGTCACACAGTCTGTTATAGAATCATGCCAAGATCATATTGAGATCTCGTACAGTGTAGCGAGTAATAATCTAAAAATACCACCGAAATCACACAGAGTAAAAACTGGCTGAAGGTATCGTGGGTCTTATTTGAAGACTTGAACTCTCTTGGAACGAAGAAAACAGCTCGCACTGTTCAGCTCTCTCCCGTGCAGAGTTTTCTGGGAAACCGCTCGATCACACTCAAAACCAGGTTAAAGAACTGAGAGAAACAGAAAGACAAATAAAGAATGGAAGGAATTCATAATGAGCAGCAGAAGACCTGAACAAGTCCTTACAGGCGGGTGGAATGAACATATTTATTTCATGCTCATAAATATAAAACAAATAGTTTCACTACTATTTCATGTTAATTTGTATTATTTTAACTGTAAATTTTTGACACCTTTCAGAGGAGTGGCTTGCAAACTTTTGCACTCTGCTGTAAGTGCATTTCAGGCTCGTTTTTAATTGAATTAATTTATTATTTTTTAAATAAATTAATTATTAGTACCCCCCCTTGCACTACATAAAGCCTTAAAATGCTGTATTTACATACTGCTTTGTGTCGTCATGTTTAATCCCTGCTTGTCGAGATGTTTTTTCAAAATGGCCGAGCTCATAGCGCGGGATGCTAAGTGTGACTATTTTGATATTTATGATGAAAACTCAACATTTGTATGCTGTGTGGCAGGCAACAGCAATGCAACTAGGGTTAGGGTTATATAATAAAATAAAATAAAATAAAATAAAGCAATGTAAGTAGGTGGGGTAAAGGTGCAGGTCATTTAGGGTCAGAGGCACTTCTCATTTGCATATACATATTGTAAAAGGCACTACAGTGATTTATATGGGAATTTAGACAAATAAAGGTAAAGTGTTTCTACAATCAGGAATGCAAGAGACAGAGAACATGAAGTGAGTGTGTGTGCGTGTGTATGTGTGCGTGTGTGTGTGTGTGTGTGTGTATGTGGCAGTACAAGTGAAGATTGCTGGCAACGTTGAGGTCAAAGGTCACAGCACTGTGGGAATTCTCTCCTTAAAAGGTTATCTGGCCTCCAGTTGATGTGATCTCACTCTGTAATTGTGGATGATTGAAATAATATATGAAATCAGAGCCGGGCTTTCCGAAGCGAGCGACATTTGCCCTTTTTTTCAGATCTGTCAGGAAAGTTCACAAGTTTTTTAGCAGTCTGTAGCAATCTATTTTAAACGACTAGCTGCGGATGTCAAGGAAATGATAAAAAAAAACAGAATAAAAGCATGAGGCGTACTTTCCGCCGCATGCTGATCCAAAACGTAAATAAATTCAGCCTTGTGCCTTAATTTGTTTGGATTCTCTCTTATCCCCTTAATCATCCATGTTTTCCTTGTCTTTCTCTCACTGTTTGTTGGTGACTTCCGATTAGGCCTCTAGCACCCCGTTACGCTGTGATAAGCCCACTCGGATCTACGTCTTTCTCCGTGGTGTTGGGCGAGAGCTTGGCTAAATCCGGCTAAAGCTTAATGTTTATCCGATGTGGAAATAATTACTCAAAAGAGTTCCCCTTAATCCAGGTAATGAGGGGCCGAGTGTCGTTTGGGATCAGGCCGGTCCGATCGGCTTGTAAGTTTCAGGTAGGGACGAGGGAGGATAAAGGTTAGCTTAGGGCTAATCCAGTTCCTAATCTGATATGATACACATACGATCGCTTAAAACAGGAGGATGGAGGAGATCAGCTGAGTGTGACAGGACTTACAGTCAACTTACTGCCACTACACACTGATATCTGTATGTGTGTGTGTGTGTGTGTGTGAGAGAGAGAGAGAGAGAGAGAGAGAGAGAGAGTACAGTGGAAACGTTATGCTAATACAGGGGTTTAGCATGTCAAAAATGTTTGTGTGCTTGAAATAATGGACTTCTATACTGTACAGTATGCAGCCAAAAAATGATGCAATAAATCAGCAGTGAAGAAAATCTTTAAAGACTTTAAACCATCAAATCCTGCTTTAGCTTTCTTCTTTGTCCAGGAGTGCAATATAAATAAAGTATTAGCAGAACTAGCTAATTCTAAAAAAAAAAAAATAATTAATTAAAAAAAAAGATTTTAAAAAGTATTTCTCACAGCCAGATATGAATGACCTTATTTGAGTTTTGAGGGAAAACTTTGCCTTTGCTAATAGTTGTCAATTAGCATTAGCTTGCTCACATAGGCAGTAAATTAGCAAAGGAGTGTTTTTGGTTACTGATTGCCTTAAGATGAAAACATTCCACAGTATAACCATTTTTGAGTCACGGTTTTCTTTGTTATTAATATTTTTACTGCAAATTCTTTTACATTTTCTGTTAACAGCCATCATATCGTATATAAAACAGTATCACATATTCTAGCATACAGTAGTCCCGTGTAAAGTAGTCTAATGCATTTCAGAATAGTGTAAAGCATTCCAGTGAAAAGTATTAATGTATTCAGGCATAAATTATTCTAGTGTAAAGGATTAAGCAAGGCCCTTAACCCTTAACTGCTCAGTTTTATAAATGAGATAAATGTAAGCTGCTCTGGATAAGGGTGTCTGTCAAATGCCATAAATGTAGTGTAAAGTATTATAGTGTAAATTAATAAAGTATTCTAGTGTAAAGTAGTAAATTATTCTAGTTTAAAGGGGTCTAGTGTAAAGTATTCTACTGTAAAGCAGTCTAGCGTAAAGTAGTCAAGTGTAAAATTTTCTAGTGTAAAGGAGTTAGTTGTTCTAGTGTACAAGTAGTAAAGTATTCTACTGTAAAACATTCTAGTGTAAAGTAGTCTAGTGTAAAGTATTCTAGTGTAAAGCAGACTAATGTGAAGTGTTCTACTGCTATGTATTCTAATGTCAAGTATAAAGTAGTACCTTAGTCTAGTGACTAAGTATGTAAAGCTTTATTTATGAAGAACCTTTGAAAACTATGTTTACAGTGCTTTACAGAAGACATATACATACACACATATAACAGTAGATAGAAGAAAATAAAATCATTAGTAAGAAATAAAGTAAAATAAATGACAATAAGCAGATAAAATAGGATACAAGGATACAAATAAAATCAAGCATGGAAATTAAATGGTTTGAGGAAGACAAATGTGCTTTAGATACTTTTTAAAAGAGCTAATTAAAACAACTGCATGAAGGTTCAGGGCGAGAGTTCCACAGTTTAGGCCCATAGTGAATAAGGGCCCATAGTGTCTAGCATAAAGTCTTCTGGTGTAAAGTAGTTTTGTATATTACAGAAGAAAGTAAAGTATTCTAGCATAATATATTCTAGTGTAAAGTATTCTAGTATAAAATATTCTAGTGTAAAGTATTCTAGTACAAGGTAGTACAGTAGTCTAGTGTATTGCAGAATTGCATAAAGCAGTAAAGTATTCTAGCATAATTTATTCTAGTGTAAAATAGTAAAGTATTCTAGTGTAAAGTATTTTAGTGTGAAATAGATTATTTTAGTAGTTTCTTTTATTGTAAAGTAGTCTAGTGTATAGTATTGTAGTGTAAATAAATCCAATGTAAAGTTGTCTTAGCATAGCATAAAGCAGTAAAGGGGGAATAGCAAAATAGTCTAGTTTAATGTGCTCATAAGGCAGTTTACTGTAAAGTTGTGTAGTGTAGTCTCGACTCTACAATAGAATACTTTACACTAGATGATTTTACACTAGACTGCTTTAATTTAAACTGCTCTATGCTAGATTGTTTTAGAGTACAGAAGGCCAGCCCAGTGTAAAACAGCTCACAATGTTTAAATGATTCTAATGTAAAAGTCCAGTGTTTGTGTGCTGGAATAAACACTAACATTAAGCGGTATTTATTGTGAGTGCGTGGTGATGTAATCAGACGTCTCGGCTGATTCGTGAGTTAACAGTAAGCATTTCTCATTATTTCCTTTTTGCTCAGTAACACACATACACTGCCTTGCGGATTGATTTGAAAAGTGTTTAACCGCTTTGCATATAAGTAGGTTCAACACCCCCCCACCACCACCACCTTCCCCCAGTGCATCATGGGTACTTTATATCCCATCAGCAATTATCTGCATACTTACCCAACTGCTTTATATGATAATAACTGGACAGAATCAATTCACGCATATGTTTATTGACGCCTGTTTGACGTGTGCTTAACCGGCCAATTGATTGACGCGCTACACAATGTCTCGTTCATTACGCCGTCGTGGGATTTCTTATTAATGTGACATTTAAATTGCCAGAGGTGACTTTCTGTCTCATTACACATCAACATCACTCCGTCTTCATCGCTGAGGAGACAAATCAGATCGAATTACGCCTCTAACAACTAAGCAGCATTTATGCTCAGGTACTCCACACCACATGCCAAACATTTCAGTTAACAAAGAAGGATAGAATGTTTTCACATGAGTATTTGAATAAAAATGTGTTTATTTTCGAATTCAATATACAAAAGGTCATTTGAGGTCACCGTGTCCTCCATACTGGTGTTTCCGCTCCGTGTCGTTAAGGGATGTACACTCTTAGAAATAAAGGTTCTAAAAGAGTACCTTTAGATACAAAAAGGGGTTTTCAGACTGATGCCATAAGAGAACCCTTATAAGTTGCACAAAGAACCTTTTACTCTCAAGTTCTTTCACAAACTTTCTATTCACCGGTTCTTTAAAGAACACACAAATGGTTCTTCACAGCAGTCCCGCAAGAAACCGTGTTATTATAAGTTCTCTAAAAAAGGAACCAAAGTAAGGGTCGTAAGAGTGTTGGCAGGAGAACCTTGTCCAGTCCTACAAAGAACCTTATCGGGTACACTTTATACCCTGAAAAACCAATGCTCTGCTCTGAAGAACCTATAATGAAACAAAGAACTTCTTTAATCTCCAAAGAACCGTACAGCTTAACACAAGAACCTTATACAATGAAAAATGGTTCTTGACAAGAAGAAAGTTATTTGTGGAAATTATAAGGCTGTAAATAACCACCTTTATTTTTAAGAGTGTAACGTAAACTTATTAAAATAAAAACTGCTATGGAGCCTTTTTATTTTTCGTTTTCTGTGAGTTGCTAATTAAAATTCATTTAATTCAATGATTGATTTGAAAATTAATAAGCTAATTAAAACATTTACTTAATTAATTAATAATGATGAAATAAAAGAAAATACATAAAAATCTTAACTTGTTTTCCTTAGAGTGAATTTCATGAGCAAATGCTTCATTAATGTAATTATAATTATGTCCATCTGTGAGAACCTGCTGTAAACTTCTCACAGGTGGTCTCGGCTAAGCTCATCCTCACATCAACCTGTGTGTGTGTGTGTGTGTGTGTGTGTGTGATTTTTTCTTTTTACCTGTTCCATATTTACACAGGAAGCGCCACACCCTGCCATCCTCCCCACTGAGGAATGTGTATAATTACGGTCAACACGCACACACACACACACACACACACACACACACACACACACACACACACACACTTTTAACTATTAGCCTCACACTAGGTAGGATTTTTTTCTGTTTCGACCACCATTGACATTGACACACACACACACACACACACACACACACATACACACACACACATACACACCTGAAGCGATCCTCTTTCCTGCCTCAGTAACCCACTCATTTATTTCATTTCTTCCCTCCGTACACACACATGTCTAGACTAAGCTTCTGGTTTTTTTGTGTGTTTTTTTTCCTCGTCCCTCCAACAAAGCGTTGGGAAAACTTTTAACTCTTCTTCTCATGCCTGCCGAACCCCTTCAGCTACACGCCTCGAAATCAGCTGAAATACTCGGTTTACTACAAATATTAAAACCCATTACTGTTTACAGATTTCACCCGGAACAGTGCGGTGTAAAATATTATTGATTTTCTCTCTGGATAAATATCTTTATATAAATATAAAGACATTTCAGAACATCACTATGTGTCCAAATAAATGTCTTCCTTTCTGACATGTTTTTCTTTCCATATTATTTTATATAATTATATATATATATCTTACTTCATTCTTTCTTTTCTTTTCTTTTTTTAGCTTTCTGTGGTGTTTATCCTACACAGGGCTGCGTGGAGCCGGGAGCCTATCCCAGGGAACTTGTGGCAGGAGGCAGGGGGACCCCCTGGACCTGGGACTGGAGGAGAAAACCGGAGTACCCAGAGGAATCCCCTGAATCATGGGGAGAACATGCAAACTCCACACATACTCAATTATTCGTGATTTTTCTGATAATTATTTTTAACATACAAAATACAAAGTTCAATTTTTTAAAATATAAAAATAAAAACAAACTGAATAAACTGTTGCCAAACTTTTTATATTACGTGTGTTTTTTTAGTTGAAATGTGATATTGTGATAATGAGAAATATATACGTGAATGTCACACCTTTACAGTCTCTATTATAAATTCAATAAATGAACAATGTAAAATCCCTAGGTCTTATTGTGATTTTTTGTTTGTTTGTTTGTTTATTTGGGATATATATATATATATATATATATATATATATATATATATATATATATATATATATATATATATATATATATATATATATGCTATTGAGAAAAAAAATTCAATTTGTTTAGTTACACGTTATAAAAATGTAAAGTATTGCGCTGAGTTGAGTTGTGTGTTGACGAAAAGACTAAAAACTAAAAAAAAAACAAGCTAAATAGAGCCTCACTTAAAAAAAAATGCAGATACTAAGCATGGTTTTGATGTAAACACAACAGACAAGTCAAATGTCTTTTCTCAGGTGGGGTCTGGGAACGATTCCCCATGCACACAGACACACACACAAACACACGCACGTGGAATATATGTGGAAAACACAAATTTTCTGAAAGCTAATGTGGAGTAATGAGGCATCCTGACGGGAATGATCCGCAAGCGATGCGGCCCAATTTCCTCCTGACACTACGTATTGATTAAACGGTTTTCTTATTTGCTGCGTGGATCTGGCGGCTAATTAAAATAGCGAGCGCTCATTAGCTTTGATGTGACAACATAAAGTAAAACTGAAAGGTCAATGAGAGCCGAGACGGACGCCAGACACCGTTTTTCTCTCGAGTCTCTGGAGCGTGATCGATTAACGCCACGCTCACGACGTCACACAGCTGCCGAAGATTTCTCCAAAAGAAAATCATTTTCTGTCGGAAAAAACACATGATGAGTCGCGTCATTTCCACGCACACGAAGATGTGCAAATGTGGCAGCAAACATGGATGATAAAACTGCAGAGAAACAAATCTAATTCACAACAGGACTAAAAAAGAAAAAGAAAAAAAAAACCCTAACTAAACTACCAAAACTACCTAAACTTTAAAGAAAAAGAAAAAAACACAAAGATGAAAAAAGATAAACAACTTGACAAAATGTTCAACTTATAAAAGCTAAATCAAATTTAAATACATTGTAAATTCCAAGAAGAAGAACTTCACTTGTCTGCAAACAAATAAAGTGACATTTAAAACATAACTTTAAATAAATCTCTATTATTTAAATTCTTTAAAAATTTATCTAATTTAGAAAATTAACAAAAAATTTAAGTAACAATAAAAAAAAAGATAATAAAAAATAGAATCAGTTAAGTCCAATTTAATTTAGAGCAGTGAAATACTATTTTAAAACTAAACTTTAAATCATTTTATTTTAAATAACAAATCTAGCCTTAAAGGAGGTAGTTCTGGTAGTTTGGTAGATTAGATAGTTTTGTTTTCAATTTCTTTTACTCTGTTTTTAATTTTGATTTAAAAAACAGTTGATTTTTAATTGAAGAATATTGTGTAAAATTATTTCTCTTTGTTTGAAGCTGACAGGATTTTATTTAATTTTTTTTTTAATGTTTAAACACTTTTACTTTGGAGTTGCTTCACTTTTAAACATTTTTTATTGATTGATTGATTGATTGATTGATTGATTGATTGATTAATTAAAAGTCCAACTGTTTTTTGTTTTTTTTGTTTTTTTGAAGTTCTCTCTCCTGGCCTAAAATGTGCAGATTATTTTTTTTTTATGTTGACTGGTTTAATTTAAATCACAATTTGCCGTTTTTAAATGAAAAAAGCCTTCATATATTTGTGTTAATTAAAACATTAAAACATTGAATTAGATAAAATTGAAGAATTCTGGGATATCTCCTTACTTATAAACAAACACTAAAACCTAATAAAATTAAAAGTAGTTATTGCCAGTTTTATGGTCTAAATAAAGCAGAGCGAGTCGAGTAAATTTATTCAGCCTCTTTTGTTTTTTGTCCATTTTCTCCTTCACGCCATTTCCCCAGAGGGCGGTGGAGAGAAAAAAAATCAAGGCTTAGACAAATTCTCCTTCTCCCTTTTTCCCCACTCTCTCTCTCTCTCTCTCTCTCTCTCTCACTCACTCTCTTTTATCCTGCTTGTACCACAGCTGCTCCATCTATGGCTCCCTGAAGGCCTCTGAATGAAAAATCTTTACTCCTCCTGTAGTGTCGCTGCTTATCAACACTCCGTGTCGTCTCTTTAGATTTTACAGCCACACGACTCTGACATCTTTCTGAAATAATATCCAATCTGTTTTCTCTTCATCTCCGCCATGATCGATATAAACAATCCTGAAGGAGCTGCCGAGTCCCTTCCCATGTTCCTGATAGCAGGTGGAAGGAAAAAAGACGATATAAATCAAGTGTTTTTCATATTTTTATTTTTAACATTGCACCAAAAATGAAAAGGTGTCACTTTGACCTGGATGGATGTTTTATCACTTTCCTCCTTTTCCTCTGTTTTTCCCCGTCTGTCCTGTCGCTCAGTCCTAACGGCTCCCAGTGGATTCATCACATCACGCTACAACAGAAACTTTCACACAAATAGGTTTAGGCCTCGGGTCGTAAATTTAGGCCTCAAGTTTCTCTCCAGACGCTCGAGAGCTGATAAACACGTCCATTCTGAACGCTGAAAAACAATTAGGCCAAGTACATGACTCAAGTTTCCTCTGAGGCGAAACAGAGAAAACATACTTTAAAATTGCAAGCTGTAGTTCCTAAAAAGAACAGTGTAGTTATAACTGAAACAATAAAATAAAATAAAAATTCACCATTAATATATGAATTCATATGAGACAAATATATTTGAAGTATATTACAATTTTTCTATTACACCTGGGTGACTAGGAACAGGAAATTCAACCCTGACTTCCTGTTTCACAGGGGAATAAATAAGAGGTAACACACAGACCAAATTCCCTTAGTCATTCATAACAATGGGTAAGAGCGAGGAATATAGCTGTGATGTGCAGCAAAAGGTTGTTGAGCTTCACACAATGGGAAGTGTCTATAAGAAAATAGCACAAACATTGAAAATGCCCATTTCCACCACCAGGGCAATAATTAAGACGTTCCAGTCCACTGGAAATGTTATGAATCGACCTGGGATTGGACTTGTGTCTATATCGTCTTAATGCACTGTGAAGAGGACGGTTCGAGTGGATAAAACATCTCCAAGGATCACAGCTGGAGAACTGCAGAAGTTAGTTGTGTCTTGGGGTCAGAAAGTCTCCAGAACTACAATCTGAAGTCACCTACATCACCACAAGCTGTTTGGAAGGGTTTCAAGAAAAAAAACCTCTACTCTCATCCAAAAACAGATGAAACCAAAATAAAGCTTTTTGGTAATAAACACCAGAGGTGGTGTTGGTGAACATAGAGAGGTAGCCATATGGAAAAGTCCCTCATGCACACGGTTAAATATGGAGGTGGATCTTTAATGTTTTGGGGCTATTTTTCTGCCAGAGGACCTGGACATTTTGTTAGGATACATGGAATCATGGACTCTGTCAAATATCAACAGATATTAAACGAAAACCTGACTGCCTCTGCCAGAAAGCTTCAAATGGGTCATGGTTGGATCTTCTAGCAGGACAATGATCCAAAACATACATCAACATCAACACAGAAATGGTTTACTGACCACAAAATCAAGGTTCTGCCCTGACCAACCCAGTCCCCTGACCTGAACCCCATAGCCTTAATTGCTCATATTTAACAAGGGTGCCAATATTTGTGGAGGGCACTGTGATATATTGGCTTTAAGTTGGTCAATTTAACCAATGAATCGGTTTGTTTGTTTGTTTGTTTGTTTGTTTGAATTTGAACAATTTAAGCATTTGACATTAAAAGTTACTTTAAGTGTCTTTTCATAGATTTTTTTCCAGATTTCAAGAAGCATACAGCACATATACACACTTTTATCACTTTATTTAAATCTTATCGTACAACATAAACATATAACTAATTTACATAAAACAAAACCTCACCATCTAACCTTTTCTAAAATCTGATTTTAGTGATAGTCTTAGATCAGTATTAGACAGTATTAGACAGTATTAGACACTGTGAAGTTTATGAATTTGACTTAAAATCCTCAGCAATCCTGTCAGATTAGCTCATGTTAGCTAACTGGTTAGCAATCAATAAAAACTATATGAATATAATTATTTCAAATTTCTGTCAAAACTCCTGTCAGGTTAGCCCATACTAGTTAGCCACTGTTAGATCATGAACATTAATGAATATGACTTTATAATCCTGTCTGTTTAGCTCATCTTGTTAGTCGGTTAGCATTAGCACTGAACAGTATAATTATTCATGTATATCATTAAACATTATGCTTATGAACACTCTCAAACTAGCATTCCTGAGTGGTGATAGCTGTAGATTATAAATAACCATTATTATGACTTTCAGAAAACCTGTCAGGTTGGAATACAGTGTCGCAAGCTTATCAGAATTAGGAAAGCATTTTATTAACATTGAAAAAATATGACTTAAAAAGCATGTCAGAATTTATATCATGTTAGCTCATCTAGCAGTCTAGTGTTAGCGGTGATTAACACCAAGATATTGATCATGGCACCTATCAGCTAACATGTTAATATAAACTAATCTGACAGGATTTATGAGAGTTGCATTTAAAATGTTAATATTTCATTGAAAATGCTAACTTCTGCGGGGATTTTAGATCATAATCATGAACCTTTATCCACTGTTCACAGCCAGTGCTGTAGCTAACAGGCTAATATGGACTAACAAACTGATTTCTGGGAAAATGTTTCTAAGTGCAACCATAAAACACATTAAAGAATAATAGCTACTTTTATCTAAAAAATATTTGGGGAAAAAGTACCTATATGAATACCAAAAATTCTGTCTATATCCGTATGGCTGTAAAGACACGCCCACATTTGAATGTCTTATTTCTTCCACATAGTTGTGGATTTTTTTCCTCCTCAAAACCGTTCTCTCTATTTTGCACGGTAGTTTGAAAACATGCTACATGGATAATCAGCTAAATAAGATAATAACAGGCCATTAGGGCATCTTTCAGCAGCCAGTGGATTGGATTACGCCCGATGCAGATGTCACATCTCCCGAAGGAAACAGAAACATGCTTTAATCCTCTTACTGCAGGTTTGTTCAGCATGTCGGAAAAATTCTCGGCAAATGTGCGTGTTCGAATCGCTTCCATCATCTCGGAAAATGCGCTGTCAGTTTGAAGAAGGAAAAAAACAGCAACTTTTCAGTGGAAACGTGATCGGAGTTGTGGTCGTGTGCAGCGTGTGGTTTCTGTCTCCTCGCCGGTGCTAGCGACGCAACGTATAGCGAAAAATAAACCCTGTAATAAACATGACAGCTCGAGAGTCTTCTCACGTTTAACCTTCATCATCTGATTAGCCAAAACCTAAACGCATGACACGTTCCTCTTGTAGCGGTATTCCACTGGGAGTCAGTTCAGGTCAAAATCATCCACTTTTATCAAAAATATAAAATTTTAAAATCCTCTCAGTAATCATATCAGGTTAGTTAATTTTAGCTTCTTCTTCAGCATTAGCTGTGAAGGATGTAAACTATAATAATGAGGTCAAATGAGTTAATTATTCTCTCATAAGTTCTTAGCTAGGTAGAGTTCTTAGCTGTTAGGTAGATCATGAACAGTGATGAATTGGTGCATCTTAGATAGCTACCTAGCATTAGCTGTGAAGATTATGGACATTTATAAGTATAACTCTAAAATCCTCTTGGAAATTAATGCTTTGAGGTTAGTTCATATTAGCTAGCTGGTTAGCTAAAAACATGTAGGTGAAATAAATGGTTTGTTTTAACTGTTAGTTTAAGTACACTTAGGCATGATATTTAAAATAAACAAATAAATACATAAATAAAAACTGAATAATAGGTGTTTTATTTTCAAGTTTCTTGTCCAACACATGAAGGTTCGAAAACTCCTCTAAATGTTCTCCGCTATCGTCTCTATGCCTCTCAGCCAATCAGAACACACCGTGTTAAAGTCTTGTTAGAGAAATATATACATGTTTTACTCTACATTAGGTTTTTTCCCCGTATCGCTCTGATCAGAATGTTACAGCGCGCCGAGGAGCTTCAGTTACACTACAGCATATGGAATGTGTTTTAAACATCAATTAATATGGATGATTCATGCTCTGCTCCTCTGGGCCAATCGTTTCTCCAGTGAGGAATGAGAGCAGAATTGTGGTTGTTATTTAGGTTCTGGTTAATCTTAATAACGCGTGACAAAAGGGGGTCCGCAGCCCAAACGCTGCTAACATTATATTAAAGAGATTCTTTATTCAGATCGAATCTGTAAAAAGAGCCACAGAGAGACAAAAGCACTCTTTATTTTGGCCGAATATCTAGGGCAGGATTTAATCTCGTCTCCTTGTACGTATAATTCTGCTCAGTGCATCAGAACCTGAACACACCAATGGAGAACCTCAACCAGAACGCACCAATGGAGAAGACTTTAAATGAAACAATTCCCTTAAGAAATAATATATATATATATATATATATATATATATATATATATATATATATATATATATATATAAATATAAAACATTACTTAATATATTCAGTAGTACATGTTAGTATTAAATCAAGGTATTAAAACTTCAACACCATTTCAATACTACAACGTTACATTTTTTTGTTGCAGAGACCAGAAGGTGCAAATAGTTTTTCAAGCGAAAAAAAAAAAAAAAAACATGAACAGGGTATCATTTGGGTTTCAGTGTATTTTATTGCTTTTGAAATAGAATGTGTGCATATAAATGAAAAATGTATTTATTTTCTGAAATACTGGCGGAGCTTTTCTGCTTTTTATCTAGCTTTTAGTGCGGTCCAGTGCCAACCTAGATGCTTTTCAGACTTTTATTTTGAATTTTTTGTAAAGTAGTGACATTTTGGACAAACTTTAATGGTAAATGCCGCACTTATATTGCAATTTTATCCAAATCACTTTACACTGTATCTCATTCACCCATTCACACACACACTCAAACACCAACGGTAGCAGAGCTGCCTGCTCTGTTCAGTGAGGGGCCGAGAGCTGGAGAGTTAACAGTGTCATGGATAACGAGACACGCCCTTCGTCCCCTTTTACATCATTCACATGCAATTGTTTTTTTTTAGAAAGCAAGACGAATGTAATGCAACATGTTTTAGATGTTTACATTACATTACAGACAAGTTCTCTTGTTCAGAGTAGTTATAGTGTTCAGAAATATTTTATATCATTCATGTTCCACACCTGTCAATTATATAGTTTTATTAAAGTCAAAAAAAGGTAAATTTGTTTAAATCATAAAAGTTATGAAAAGTAATGAAAAAGTACAAGAACACAAAATTAAAAAATCTATCTATCTATCTAGAAAAAAATACAGATTATAGATTAGGTTATATATATTTAAAGATATTTTTTATATAAAATAGATCATCATTATACAGTGAGGGAAAAAAAGTATTTGATTCCCTGCTGATTTTGTATGCTTGCCCACTAACAAAGAAATTATCAGTCTATAATTTTAATGGTAGGTTTATTTGAACAGTGAGAGACAGAATAACAACAAAAAAATCCAGAAAAACGCATGTAAAAAATGTTATAACTTGATTTGCATTTTAATGAGGGAAATAAGTATTTGACCCCTCTGCAAAACATGACTTAGTACTTGGTAATGACTTAGTAATTACTTTTAATTTTCAATGCCCGGGCTGAGGGAAGGATGTTCTCACCCAAGATTTGATGGTACATGGCCCCGTCCATCGTCCCTTTGATGCAGTGAAGTTGTCCTGTCCCCTTAGCAGAAAAACACCCCCAAAGCATAATGTTTCCACCTCCATGTTTGACGGTGGGGATGGTGCTCTTGGGGTCATAGGCAGCATTCCTCCTCCTCCAAACACGGTGAGCTGATGCCAAAGAGCTCCATTTTGGCCTCTGTTGGTCTGGTGGTGAAATATTTAAACTAAACAAACATAAACAGGTTTTGAGTAAAAAGTGGTTGGAATAAAAGTTACTCAGTTGAAAGTCATCCATCCATCTTCTACCGCTTACTCATTTTCAAGGTCACGGGGAACGAACCTGGAGCCAGTCCCAGGGAGAATCGGGCACAAGGCGGGGTACACCCTGGACAGGGTCCTAGTCCATCGCAGGGCACAATCACATACACACTCACTCATACACTACAGACATTTTAGACACGCCTATCAGCCTACCATGCATGTGTTTGGACTGGGGTAGGAAACCAGAGTACCCAGAGGAACCCCCCCGAGGCACGGGGAGAACATACAAACTCCACACAAACAGGGCCATGGTGGGAATCAAACCCCGATTCTGGAGGTGTGAGGGGAACGTGCTAACTACTAAGCCACTGTTTTCGAAATCAGATCACACGTGCGAAAAGAAAACAAGCTTCAGGCACTCAACCTCAAAGAGTAGCCAGGTTTCTGAACCAGTTTTCAGATTTAGACAACACAGAATGTATTTATCCGTAATATTTTCCATATATGGACACCAGAGGATACACTGGGAAATGTATAGTATTGTGTTGCATCGTTTATCACTGCTTTGACCCACAACTCCGTCACATCCTATTGATGCTGAACAGAAATATGCCTCTGTGCACTAAAGGTGTAATGTAAAGACATTATTTTAGATAATATAATTTACTCGCAGGACACTGGAGATAAAACCTGTACAGATCGGTGTTATGGGAATCTGTGTACCGGCCGCGTCGAGTCTCTACGGCGTTTTTACACACCGAACAGAACAGAAACACAGACAGAATAAACACACGCTCTGATGGAGTACTGTTTTTATTTCATCACTTATCATAAACTAATACCTTTCCCTCTGCTGATCCTTATTACTCACAAATCTGAAATCTGCATTAACTCAAAACAGCACCACACAAACGCTCATTAATCCCCAGAGAGCAATTCCATTTCCAAAGAGCAAAAAAAGAGCAAGGTAAAGAGAAAAAATAAGTTAAATAGATCCTGAGCTGTGAATGAACTTATCTGTTATCCATATCTGAGTTCATTAAAGCCTGTGATGCTATTTTATTTATCAGGAGATTAGCATCAGGAATAAATAGTTTTCTTTCACTCCAGTCTTCTTTACAAATCTATCTCAACACCCAGTTTGCTTTGTTTTCTTAGGAGTTGTGACTTGATTAACACAGTAATTGCAGTCTCATAACAACAAACAGCTGATTTCAGACTCATTAATTATGCAAAGAGCCAACTTTAAGACATAAAGTCTGATTTAAGGCCTAATTTTATTTTCCTTTTCTGACATTAGAGTGAAACCTAACGTGTTTTTAGTACACACTAATACAATGCATTGAAATACGCTGATAAGGTGACTAATTTTTTCTAAATATTCATAAATCTGCATAAAATAATGGATTTCACACACAATATTATATTTTTTATTTTGTTTTTATTTGTACTCAGAATATCATGTCATTATTTCTTGGAATTCTTAATAAATTAATATAGATTATTTTAGATTGTTAAACGTGCGGTACAAATGACTGACATTTTGAGCATCATTTTGAGAGTCATTTTGAGATATTGAGTTATTTTGAGCGTCATTTTGAGAGTCATTTTGAGATACTGAGTCATTTTGAGAGTCATTTTGAGATATTGAGTCATTTTGAGAGTCATTTTGAGATATTGAGTCATTTTGAGAGTCATTTTGAGACATTGAGTCATTTTGAGAGTCATTTTGAGATATTGAGTCATTTTGAGAGTCATTTTCAGACATTGAGTCATTTGGAAAAAAATAGATATTCATTTTGAGGAGGATTCTGTTGTGGAAGTTTTGTTTTGAAGAAAAGTTGTTTGCGATCTGCAATTTCTTTTATTAAAAGTGCTTCACAAATAAAATGTATTTGAATTTTTGAGAACGTTGTTTTGACTGAGGTTTCTTTTGAGAAGGAATCGTTTTTGAGAGATTTGCTTTGAGGAAGAGTCATTTTAATAAATATACCTTCAGCAATCTCAGAAAACAGTGAATGTGTGGAGTGAAACATGGTGGAAATAAACAGAAATATGATTGAATATGACAAGATTTTTTAAATCTGTAAAACATCTGTTAAACATTATACAAAACAAAAAGGTTATGGATAGTAAACGGAGTTGGGATAAAAGTATACAAATAAATATTTAAAGCAATATTTGCCAGTTTGTACAATTTCCACAGATTATATTAATTTTGAATAAATAATGAAATACAAATAGGTGAAAAGTACTCAACTAGAATTATAACATTTTTCTGCTTATGAAATTCTCCTCTAATGTTTTAATAAATGCTACTAAATCAGATGCGCTAACTGCTAAAGAGCATAAATTACCGAGTCAGTTCCCTGTAATTCATATTCATCCACGTGCAGCGCTGAAGGCAAGAATGTTAATACCTTAGTAAAAAGAGAAGCCGTAATACCAAATTACCACCATTTCCAAACGTGTAATTATCATCGGCACGCTTTCTGTTTTGCTCATGCAGAAACCATGTTTAGCGGTAAAAAAAGGGGGACTAATGACTCTGAAGGAGGATGCGAGTAGAACGGCTAATGACAGGCTAACATTTACGAGCGTTAAGCTAAGCCATGCTAGCAGCTGCTCATAAACTCAGCAGTCTGTGACCAGGCAAGAGAGAGAGAGAGAGAAAGAGAGAGAGAGAGAGAGAGAGAATGGTGAGTTTATTAAAGCGCTTTAGGTCCCATGTATTAGCAGTGGATTGTGGGAAATTAGCATAAAGCAGACAGGAGGAAGCTAATCATGGATTTGACTTGCTAACCTCTGAAGGTGGAGAAGGTTGAAATTATATTCCATACATTTCAGTCAAGGAGCTGATTTGAGTCTCAATGAAGGATGGTGATGGTTCAGATTGAACGATTATTATTATTATTATTATTATTATTATTATTATTATTATATTATTATTATTATTATTATTATTATTATTATGAATGAAAAATTACTTTGAGGGAAACAAAACTGAGGAAAAAATGAGGAAGAGGTCTAATCTGTGCACACACACACACACACACGATCCGTCCATCACACCAATTCCTCTTATTAAAAAAAAAAGAACTCCAACATGTGTATCTGTGAAAATGAAAAGAGAAAGCAAGGGAAGGATGGAGATGATGGTGGAGGGAAAGGAGAACTCGAAGCAAAAAAAAAAAAAATCAGTCTGTGATATTACACACACCGAGGTGAGGTGTGATCCTGTTGCTAAGAAACTTGGCTAATACAAGCCCAGTGTCACTAATCTGGAAAAAAATCCATGCATGCCTCCACATAATTTTGGCAGGATGACCCGGAACTCCATTACACTCCATCGTCGCTCTGTTTCTCTCTGACGATCTTCTGAGTCTCCGTCTTTATCTCCCTATAAGCCTCTTGGATCTGGGGGAAATATAGAAATGTGACACACTTTTTTTCCCCCAGCTATATTCGGTCACCATGTTCATGCTCAATTTAAGAAGGATTACGTTGCCGGGGCAGAACCCGGAGAACTGCACGAGTGTCCTTCAGAGGAGCGGATCTAAATTTAAATAGGAATAAAATAAAAACCCCATGTCCTGGTTGATAGGCTTGAAGTTGCAGGTGATCTCCATAAACAACGGGATACAGATGAGCTTCTGATGAGGGTCCTCGTGTGTCACAGTGAATTGGCGAGAGTAGGACTGGCTGAGCCTCGCTGTAAATACTAGCATTAAAATGAGTTCTCTATGATCATTAAGGGTCACGGAGTCACAGCCGGAGCATAAACACTCAGAAAATGCGTAAAATTGACACTAAACATTGATAAAGTGACGGTTTAGATAGTGCAGTTATCGAAAATAATCCGATAAAGATTCTCGGATATTACAAAAGACCCGAAGAAGAGTGTCACGTATGTCCAATTTAGCTAAACTGTTAACATAACACATGATAAAAAGTGGGATATGAGGTGGGCGGGGCTAGTGATGTGGGAAAATGTACTCTATGCAAATGAGAAGCAATGCGACCAATCAGAGTGAATGAATTGTTGTATTTTTGTGAAAGTGTGACATAATCGAATGGAAATCAATCACGAGAAAATGACGACGAAAGACAAAAACTGTAAACAGGTTAAACTCCGCAGCACCGTTGAGTTCTGGATTCTGATTGGTCAGAAGATGTTGATTTATTTTCTGACAGTACTGCAGGTTTATTTTAGTGTGCTCATTGTAATACGTTATCGTTTCTATGGTAACAATAAGGAACGTGTAATCGTTGATGTGGTGAAGGAGAAATGTGTTTATGTAGCGTGTAGGGAATGAGTCTCCAGTGTCAGAGCTGTGTTTAAGAACTCCACCATGTTTCACTTCCTAAATGAAACAGATATAATTGTTTAGTAATTCTCTCCATATCCCTCACACACACACACACACACACATGCGCGCACACACACACACACACACACGCATGCACGCACACACGCGCGCATATGTGTCTTTACAGTACGGGGCAGAATTGGAATTTAGCGAATGTGTGGCGTATCAGAGATGAAAAACTTTCTCCATTCAGCTGAAGGTCAAAGCGCAGTGGGTCGTTGGTTTGATTCAGACAGAGGCTCAGTCTGATCTCCTCGTCTGATCCGGGCCAGGAAGAAAATATAACAATGTTAGATAAAGATTAGATTCTGGAAATAAAATTACATCACGAATTCATCACGACCTTGAAAGGACGAGATATCGAGTTTGATATGAGTGCCATTCTGTGTGTGTGTGTGTGTGTGTGTGTGTGTGTGTGTGTGTGTGTTTAACTACAGTGTTTTCCTGAAGTGTACATTTTGTTGCTCACACTGAACACTGTTGTTGTTTCAGAAACACAGATTCAAAGTTCAATCCATACTGACTGGATCGACAAGAGACACACCTCCATCTCTTTCTCTCTCTCTCTCTCTCTCTCTCTCTCTCTCTGTTCTCTCTCTCTCTCTCTCTACTCCTCTCTCTCCATCTCTCTCTCTCTCTACTCCTCTCTCCATCTCTCTCTCTCCATCTCCCTCTCTCTCTCTCCATCTCCCTCTCTCGCTCTCTCTCCAACTCCCCCCCTCTCTCTCTCTCTCTCTCTCTCTACTCCTCTCTCTCCATCTCCCTTCTCTCTCTCTCCATCTCCCTCTCTGTCTCTCTCCAACTCCCCCCCCCCTCTCTCTCTCTCTCTCTCTCTCTCTCTCTCTACTCCTCTCTCTCTAATCCTCTCTCTCTCTCTCTCTCTCTCTCCAACTCCCCTCTCTCTCTCTCCCTCTCTTTCTCCATCTCTCTCTCTCTCTCTCATATTTTTTTTTCTCTCTCTCTCTCTCTCTCTCTCTCTCTCTCTCTCTCTCTCTCTCAGGCTTGTTTGCGGTGCTGCTGATTTGCTCATCACTCTGAAGTAAATGACCAGCAGCGCTCAGGATCGATATCCATCTGCACCGCCAGCTACTGCAATAACACTCCACCGGGAAAATCCATTTACTTTTACTCACCGTTCCTTTATTTTAATTTATTTCATTTTATCATAAGCAGTGTGTGTGTGTGTGTGTGTGTGTGTGTGTGTGTGTGTGTGTGTGTGTGAATGTGCAGACAGAGAACTGCTAAGTGTGAGACACGCTGTGTCGCGACGACTCCATTGAGCTGTTTTCTTTTGGCAATTTGGGAGATTGAGAGAAAGATGACTGATAGTTGTTTCATTTATTTATTTACACCCCCACCCCCCACCCCCGCCGGACATGTGGAGTGTCTATATCTTCTTTCAGACAAGTTACATACATGCTGAATTACACAATATAGTACTTTATAACTATATACATACAACTATATATATATATTATATACGTACACTGTTCTCACGTGAGACACACTGACACACACTGACACACATTGAGACACGCTGAGACACACAGAGACATATGGAGACACGCTGAGACACACAGAGACACACTGAGACAATGTATGTGTGTATGTGTGTGTGTCTGTGTGTGTCTTGTATGTTTCTGATCTTCCTCATGATGTGTCACACTTTCTTCCGTGCTATTTTCAGTTAACTCCAGTTAACGTCATGGGATGAGGACGGATTTCCCCGTAATCATGGAGAAGCACAAAATCCCACAGAGCTCAACAAACACAAACAAAACGGATGTGAATGAAATTTAGCATCATTTAATAAATCTACAGAGGAAATTAAGCAGGTTCGGTTATTGAGTAAAGCTTCTGGAATATTATTTAAAGTGGGCGTGTTTATATTCGATTAGAGACACAGATGTGGGCGTGTTCAGACGGCGTGAGTTTGTTAATTCCTGATTGAAAATCTCACCATTTCTCTCAAAACAATTAAAATTGTTCTCTCTGTCTTGTTTTTTTTTTTAAACATTCCCACAAACCCCTCATTCCATGCCTCATTTTATATCACTGACTATATGGGCTTTATTTGCATTAATGCAAAACATTCTATTTTGATGGCATAAAATTTAATGATCAGATTTATTTATCACTCTGATTTCCTGATGATCTCTTTTAATACCGGGAAAACTCTTTTTATTTTTCATATTTTGATGTGTCCGATTATGGAGCAAATTTTCATGACGTCTGATGATGTCACAGCAAACGAAAAATGTGAAAACTCTTACAATATGGAAGCAGGAGAACCAATCAAAAAAAAGATCGTGGGAGGGAGGGAACAAGAACAGGAAGTGACCAAATAAGGAAAGAATTGAAGAACTGAAATAATGAAGAAGGGGTTGCTAATGATTCTTATTCACTTTGCCCCTCTGAGGGAACCATTTAAGGTTCTATATAGAACCATAACCAGTAACATGTCCAAGTGGAAGCCATTAAAGCACTGACACTGGAGACTCCTTCCATACCCGTTAACATCATTAATTTCTCCGTACAGAAATCTTCATCACACCTACGATTACACACATTTTTTAAATGTGTTTATTTTTTTATTAGCAGGTGCTGGTTGTTGACTGATGTGTTCCATCCATGTGTTCCTAATTAATCAGACTGTTATAAAGCTGTAATAAACTGACAGTGTAAACTGAATTAAACTAAATTATTATCAGATATATATATAAAAAAAAGCATCAATAATTTAATAATATTTTTGTGCTGGTTTTCCCCCCCTAAGAAATAAAGCAAAAGAGAACATGAACCTTTATTTAGTATATTTTGTTTTCTTCATTATGTCTTCTTACTTTTTTTATTTTGATTTATTCATTTCAATATGAATTTTACTTATTTATTACATTTTCAATATTGTTTTAACTGTGCCAACGTTTGTATTAATTTCTATTCTGGTCCTGATTCCTAGGGCTGTAATAAAGCAGTTATGAAGCTATAATAAAGCTCTAATGAATGGTAAATGGTAAATGGCGCACTTATATAGCGCTTTTATCCAAAGCGTTTTACACTGTGTCTCATTCACCCATTCACACACACACTCACACACCAATGGTAGCAGACCTGCCGTTCAAGGCCCTAGCTTGCCATCGGGAGCAACTTGGGGTTCAGTGTCTCGCCCAAGGACAATTAGGCATGTGGAGTCATCCGAACCACCAAGCCTAAGATTAGTGGACAACCCGCTCTACCACCTGAGCCACAGCCGCCCCAGAATATAATGCTGTAATGAAGCTGTAATGAAGCTATTATAAAGCTTTTATAAAGCAGCAATGAAGCTGTAATTAAGCAGTAATGAAGCTGTAATAAAGCATTAATGATACTATAATGAAGCTGTAATAAAGCAGTAATGAAGCTGTAACAAAGATGTCATGAAGCAGTATAGAAGCTGTATTGAAGCTGTGACAAAGCAGTAATGAAGTTTTAATGAAGTTTTAATTAAGCTGTAATGAAGCTGTAATAAAGCTGTGATAAAGCAGTAATGAAGCGGTAATCAAGATCTTATAAAGCAGTAGTGAAGCTGTGATGAAGCTGTGATAAAGCACTAATAAAGTTGTGATAAAGCAGTAATGAAGCTTTAATGAAGTTGTAATAAAGCTGAAATGAAGCTGTAATGAAACTGTAATAAAGATGTTATAAAGCAGTAATGAAGCTGTAATGAAGCTGTGATAAAGCAGTAACTAAGTTGTGATAAAGCAGTAATGAAGCTATAATGAAGCTGTAAGGAAGCTGTGATAAAGCAGTAATGAAGCTGTAAAAAAGCAGTAACAGCTGTAATAAAGCAGTAATGAAGCTGTAATGAAGCTGTTATAAAACTGTAATGAAGCTGTAATAAAGCAGTAATAAATCTGTAATGAAGCTGTAATAAAACTGTAATAAAGCTGTAATGAAACTGTAATGAAGCTATAATAAAGCAGTAATAAAGTTGTAATAAAGCTATAATAAAGCAGTAATGAAGTTGTAATAAAGCTATAACAAAAGCGGTAATGAAGTTGTAATAAAGCTATAATAAAGCAGTAATGAAGTTGTAATAAAGCTATAATAAAGCAGTAATGAAGCTGTAATGAAACTATAATAAAGCAGTAATAGAGCTGTAATAAAGCCGTAATGAAGCTGTAATGAAGCAGTAATGAAGCTGTAGTGAAGCTGTAATGAAGCAGTAATAAAGCTGTAATGAAGCAGTAATGAAGCTGTAATGAAGCAGTAATGAAGCTGTAGTGAAGCTGTAATGAAGCAGTAATAAAGCTGTAACAAAGTTGTTATAAATATGTAATGAAGCTGCAATGAAGCTGTAATGAAGCTAGCTGTAATGAAGCTGTTATAAAGCTGTAATAAATCTGTAATAAAACTGAGTGTAATTACAGCCAATTTTCTGACCCACACTTTTGTTTCTGTCATTCAGACACGTTTAGTGGAAATACGTAAGGGTTTTTCTTGTGTTATTGTTCTCTAGGATCATGTCACGTCTGTCAGTGAGGACTTTCAGGACCTTTCCCCCGCAATGACCTTCAACTTCAAATAAAAGAAAGCATGAGGCTGAACTTTCATATATAATATATATATATATATATATATATATATATATATATATATATATATATATATATATATATATATATATATATATATAAAACTGGCTGTTAATTATTTCAGCCCTGGAGGGTTAAACAAACTGCAGACTGCAAGAAAGGAGAAAAGAAGAGAAGAAGGCTTTTTTTTCTTTTTCAGATTTACTGGGATTTAGCTCGGCCGGTGTGGAGGTGCCATGTGCAAAAGCAAAGACGGAGCAAACGGCAAAAACAGCCTCGGGCAGACGGAGGAGGATTTGACCTGAAAGAGAGATA
>CM022752.1:30641859-30659359 GCA_012411365.1 Ameiurus melas
CATCACTGAAGAGCAGCAGGTAAAGAGCACTTCCTCACTTCATCCTTGGGTCCAGATCTCAGCGATAAAGCAGCTATTTAACCCCGCTGTGAACCCCTCGCCGAAAAATATGACCCCGACGTGGCACTGTCTCCGAGAGGTCGAGAATTAAAAACAGAATTCCATGCGTGAACCCGAGGAAAGCAAACATTTGCTCAAGTTCGTAAGCTTGTTATTTGGGTTTTCCTCAGATCTTATCGCCTGTTCTGATTGGAAACACTTACACACCAACAATACCGCCTCCGAGGGCAAAGGGGGCGGAGCTATCGACTTCTTCTCCTGTGACCTATCGTTAAAAGAATGCTAACTTTTTATAGACAAAGTAAGAACATATAAACACAATTCATCAATTGAAACACGAAACGTCGAATAGGCGAATACGCACGTGTTTCGTTATATGACACACAACAGGAAAACGAGACCTACAAAGTGTTAAAGAACACATTCAAACGCTTTGTCCTGCAAAATCTTTGTATATTTGTTTATTAAATTAAATTTTCTAATCATCTCTCTTTATTTATTTTCGCGTAGCCATGCAATGAAATCTTCCCGTATTGTGTAGAAATTAAAGCCGGCTCTGGACATAAAGTGAGAACAATAGCTGCCCTAATACAGAGCCTTGAGGGTCGACTTATTACAATGCTTTTGTTTTATTTAACGATAACAATCTAGAACCAATGTTTTGAGTAAAATCTTTGCTCCCATAATGACCAAAAAGAAAACATGACTATTTCTTTTGAGCCTCAACTTCGTAACACATTGGAATATAATAATAATTAAAAAAAAGAAATCACTTTTACTGTACAGTAAAAAAAGTCAGTGAGACAATAAAGGTTGTCTCCTTCTTGTACTTCTTCTTCTAAAAGTTGAAATGTCAGAGATTATGTTTACTGTAACCCTAGTGCTTTGTTTAGTTTACAGAAAATGAGAACATGGTGAGGGGGTCATTAGTTTTAATTTGAAATAAAATAGAGATTAGAGTAAACTTTCATGACAATTTTTAGTTGGTAATCTTTCATTTTAACAAAAAGCAAACTTGATGTAGAAGCTACTTCGCCTCGATAACAACAAATAAAATGTTTATTTTGAGCTTTTCACAGACGTGACATTGAGCTCTTTCTGTCCTGTTGTTTATTTTGTTTATTTTTAACTTGTGTTTAAAAACGCTGATTTTATTTAACAGTTAATAAAAAATGCCTCTATTTAGCACAGATTCTGTGTGTGGAATTTCACTTATATTATTGTTTTCAGCGCAAACAGTGTGAAGTGACCTCAGCATCAGACTCTCGCACAAAGCCCAGAAGCAATAAAAATGCCAAATCATAAAAAATACAAATATATTAAATAAACAAATGCTTTTATTTATAGTAGAAATAACTTCAGTCTTGAAATTAAACAGCAATATAAATAAATATTATACATATATATATATATATATATATATATATATATATATATATATATATATATATATATATATATATATATATATAAGAATAATATATATGTTATATAATTTTTTTTAAGTTTTTGTAAATTACTAAGCAATATGTAAATTATTTCATGTAGAAGACGATATCAGAGAGTTCAGCAGGTTAAATTATTATAATATTTAATCATAAAACATCTTTCATCTGGACTTCTAGCTGTCGAATTTCCCAGAATTCCAGAAAAAAACTGTTACCAGGTTACTTTATTTACTCTATTTATTCAGTTTACTTTATTTACTTTATTTACTCTGTTTACTTTGTTTATTCTGGTTGATAAAAAATCTGAGAAAAAAGAAAGAAAAGAAAAGTTATTTCTGCAGTCTGAGTAATGAGGACCGTTTTTAAGAGGTCTGATAATTTCAGGTTTTAATAGAAGACATATCAAGGACAAATGTGTGTGTCTGTGTGTGTGTGTGTGTGTGTGTGTATGTGTGTGTGTGTGTGTTTTCCTCTCTGATGCATGCTTTATGTTTAAGATAATTTAGCATACACGCTCTTCTTTACAGCTTCACTTTGTCACTTTTATACACGCATCAGTTTTTATCGTCCGTCTCCCAGCAGGTTTTTATCTAGCAGTTGTCAATCACACTCACTCTGTGTGTGTGTGTGTGTGAGCGTGCCGACTTTCCCAGGCATCCTCGCGTCGTCTTCAGACAAACAGATCCCATTCCACTGCAAACATCTCTTCGTGCCCTCTTCTCTCCTCCCTCCGTCCCATAACAGAGTCATAATTCAAAACAAATGATTCTCGGCTTTGATGAGAGCGTTTTTATGGGTCACGGAGAGAGAGCGTCCCCCCGCCGACATCTGTTTGATTTTATCTAGTTGAACTTTATCCTCGGCTGGAGATTTATCTGCATGTATCGGGCCAGGCCTGTTAAAACAGTCCAGCACAATTCCGAAGAGAGAGAGAGAGAGAGAGAGAGAGAGAGAAGAGTTCTCAAAACCCTGACACCACTCAGTTGAAGAAATTCAGATGAAGTTGTCATGGAAAGTCAAGTCAAACTTTTATATATATATATATATATATATATATATATATATATATATATATATATATATATATCCTGGAAGATTACAGACATAAATGAAGAACGTACAAAGCTAAGGTACTGATTCTGTACTGAGATATTTCATGCTAGTTTTTTTATCCTACCAAGACAAGGTGGTTGGACGACAACGTTCTCCGAACTCCGCTGGAGATAATCAGAGACATCAGAAAGCTCAAGATTTCTTAAGGCGAGGCTTTAAAAAGATGAGCGATCGCTAGCATAAAGGCGTAACTACCAAGCTAGCATTGACGATTGTCTGCTTATTTACTGCCGTGTGATAAAAGCTAGCTCAGTTAAAAAACAAAATCTACGATATTATATCAATGTCAAAACGATCTCATTTTAAACCATGTTTAAAGCGACGAGCTAAAGCTGAAACGTAATTTTGGAACACGATTTTAATGCTGATAGCAATTCCGTAATCAGATTCATAAATATTAGCCAAATCCAGAGCTGTTTCGGATGACAGCAGGTTCGTAGCTGGTTATTTAGCCGCATGGTTCAGGTGGAAATGTTAGGCTGAGAGATTCCCAGACTCTTAGAGGTCTATCATTCATCCTGACTCTCTCTCTCTCTCTAGCTCTCTCTCTCTCTCTCCCTCTCTCTCTCTCTCGCTCGCTCTTCTCTGGGCTTTCAAAGGCCTGCTGCTGGAGACAGATGCCGAGGTGTTTCAGATAAGGCCCCAAGACGCATTAAAGGATTTTGCCCTTTTAAAGTTGAGGATCATCTTTACTCTAAACTCTTCGGACGGCCGTTTTTTTTTTTTTCTTTTCTTTACTTTTCTTTTGGACTCGTCCATGTTTGTGTAGAAGAGAAATGAGAAATAAGGTGAATGTTATTCCCAGAGGTTTGCGGTCACTTCCCAGCTCATAAAGGATGTACGCTGAGATGTAAGGGAGAATTAGCATAAAAAAGGGATAAAAAGTTGGAAGACAAAGTGGAAAATTTTCAGAGAAACCTTTGGTTTTTTAGGTGGAATTTTACATCATTTGATCACTGAGGAACGGAAAAGGAGTGGAGGAGAAATAAGGAAGTTCCTGAGAGAGAAAGCGATGGTTAATGGTTGAGAAAAAAGTAAAAAATTTTTCTTAAATACAATGGGGGAGATAAGTATTGGCCACGTCAACATTTCTTTCAGTAAATATTTTTCCAATGAGGTTATTCACATGAAATTTTCACCAGACATCAGTGTTAACTCAAGTAATCCATAAATATAATGAATTCACAACATTAAAGTCCATAAATAAAGTTATGTGTAATAAAGTGGAATGACACGGGGAAAAAAGTATTGAACACGCTAACTGAAATGTATTTAATACTTAGTGGAGAAGCTTTTGTTTGTAATGACGCTTCAAGACACTTCCTGTATGAAGAAATTAATGTTCCGTAGTACTCAGGTGTGATTTTGGTTCATTCTTCTAAACATATTGTCTTTAAATCTTGTTCCATTGGATTCGAGTCAGGTTATTGGCTGGGCCATTCTAACACCTTGATTTATTTTATCTGAAAATAATTGAGAGTTTCCTTTGCTGTATGCTTTGGATCGTTGTCCTGCTAGAAGCTCCACCCACATCTCATCTTCATCATCCTGGTGGATGGCAGTAGATTCTTCTCAAGAATCTCCCAGTAAAGGGCTCCATGCATCGTTCCTTCAATGATATGAAGTCTTCCAGTACCATGTGATGAAAAACAGCCCCACACCATGATGCTTCCACCTCCAAACTTCACTGTGGGTGTAGTCTTTTAGTGAGATGTGCAGCGCCAGTTCTTCTCCAAACATGGTGTGTAGTATAACAGCCAAAAAGGTCAATTTTGCTCTCATCTGACCAGACTACACTCTCCCAGTATTTCATAGGCTTGTCCAGATGAGTTTAAACGAGCTTCGACATGCCTTGTATTTAGTAATGGAGTCTTGAGGGGTGTGCGTGAGTGGTGGAGTGCATTGCCTATTGTTTTCTCTGTGACGATGGCACCTGCTGCCTCCAAGTGTTTCTGGAGCTCTTTCCGAGTGGTCCTTGGCTCTTGGGCTACTCTTCTGACTATTCTTCTGCCGGTTGATGACAGGTGATGTTGCTTCCAATTGTGGATAATGGGCCCAATGGTGCTTACTGGAGGATTCAGAAGTTTTGAAATACATCTGTATCCGATTCCAACAATGAGGTTGTGAAGGTCTTGGGGGAGCTCTTTGCTTTTACCCATCATGAGATGTTTCTTGTGTGACACTTTGGTAACGAAAAGCCTTTTTATAGACCATCAATTTACTAACCCAGTTGATATTAATTTACACAGATAGCGGGTGTAATTACTTATGCATTTCAGCTGGTTCCTTATCTTGCCTTGGCAAACTGCTTTACACTTTATTACACATAACCTTATTTATGGAGTCTAATGTTATGAATTATTTATATTTCCTGATTTCTTGATAATACTGATGTCTGGTGAAAATGTCATGTGAATAACCTCATTAGAAATATATTTACTGAAAAAAAATGTTTTTCTTTTTCCTTTTTCTCTCTCTGTCTTCTTTCTTTCTTTCTAGCTCTCTCTCTCTTTGTCGATCTCTTACACACTCTCTCTCTATCACACACACTGTCCCTCTCTCTCTGTGTCACACTCTCTCTCTCTCTCTCTCTCTCTCTCTCTCTCTCTGTCTCTCTTTTTCTCTGTCACACACTCTCTCTCTCTCTCTCTCTCTCTCTTTGTCACACACACTGTCTCTCTTTCTCTCTCTCTCTTTGTCACTCTCACTCTCTGTCTCTCTCTCTCTCTCACACACATACTGTCTCTCTCTCTGTCTCTCTGTCTCTCTCTCTCTCTCTCCCTCCCTCTCTTGTCCAGCTCGGGGAGAGATTAAAGTTGGCCTCTGATTGGGAGATGAGGTTGACTCTCAGCATTAAGTGGGATTAAAGTTGGACTCGTTGTGGCAAGCCCTGAACACACTCTCTGTGTTTATGCACTGTTGCAGATCCCTCCATTCACCCACTCTGTGTGTGTGTGTGTGTGTGTGTGTGTGTGTGTGTGTGTGTGTGTGTGTGTGTGTTGTTGTGTGTGTGTGTGTGTGTGTGAGCGAGCACTCATGGGCGTGCATGAAAATTGAAGTGTGTATGTCGTCCGCATTAATCCATTAATCCAAAATTAGTATAAAAGATCAGTCCTAGTCACTGAAGCAAGAAGGACTGGATTGTGTGTGTGTGTGTGTGTGTGTGTGTGTGTGTGTGTGTAGGCAGGATTTGCCTCTGCCTCATCTTCTCAGATACCTCCTTTATCTGATTCTTTGCTCATGTTTTGTCAGGATCAACTTCATTTCCTTCAGTTCCAGAGACATCAATAATAATAATAATAATAAGAAGAAGAAGAAGAAGAAGGAAGAAGAAGAAGAAGAAGAAGAAGAAGAAGAAGAGGAAGAGGAAGAGGAAGAGGAATAGATCCAGTGCTAAACTGGAGTCTATAAGCTTCCACTTTTTCTTATTTTTATTAAACAAAATGATCACTTTAACCTTCTCTGTAGCTACAGAGTCGGTGTAGTGATCTGCAGTGATGAAATTCATAAATTCTGTATAATTTGCCTCAAATAAAGATGTATTTATTGGATAACATGTTAAAATGAAGTAAACTTGAAACATTTAACTTGTTGTCCAGAAGACTCTAACACTATCGCAGGGTCATTTGTATATAAATAGTCAATGCAGCAGTTATTAAGTAACATTAACACTTTATTACTGCTTTATTAAGAATTTCTCATATCGTTACTTTATATTTTAGTTTTATGAAATGCGCAGCTAGTTACAGATGATAAGTTAATGATAAGTTAGCTATAAATTAACGTTTTAATTCGTGAACTGAAGTGTTACATAACGTTCAGTAGCGAATCATTTTGTTTATAGCAAGTTCTCATAAAAAGAACAAAGTGATGTTTAGTGTGTTTTTAATTCACAATACGAAGGTTACGTGACTGTTATTGGAAACGTTCAGGTGCAGTGATAACTCATAAATCTCTAGCACCTGACTGATTTTATCACCATCTCTTATTGTGTATTTTTCACCTGGTCATGTTGTTATAGATCACTTTCCGCGACTAGCCCTCTGTTTCACCCCCGTTTTACCCCACGTTGGGGAATTTTCACTAGAGTTCATTCTGCAGGCACAAACACACAGCAGGTCGACATGCGACGTTTCCTGTGTTAATAAAATCCAGAGAGGAGCAGTCAAAACTGTGCCGACCTCTCAGCGGGAGAACTTCCCTCCTCCTGGGGAGCGGCTATAAACCACACACACACACACACACACACACACACACACACACACACACACACGCACATGTTCTGGTATTGCTGAAGTTGTGGGGACTGGAGGGCCTCATAAGCACAGAGTGACTTCTCAAGTTTGCATACTTTATTTTATTTTATATATTTTATTTGAATTACAATGTATATTTTAGGTTAATTAAGCCTGAATTGTTTAGCAATACTCTAGGTCTACTTCTAGGTGAACAACCTTAGGGGTGAAAAACTGCTGTCTCCCTTGTTTTATGGAGACTTTGGGTGTGTATCCCTCTTAGGCTCCAATTGGCTATTTATATTCCTATGTTAACTTTATTTAAATGGTGCCTGTTCTTGGGTTTTATAATTTTTATATAACCAGCGACAGCTATTGAGTAGCCATGATGAACCGGGTGGGGGGGGGTTATTTATTTTTTATTTTTTATTTTTTTTCTTCTCAATGAAATATTTGGGAAAGGGAAGGGAGGGGAGAAAAGGTAAATGAATCACATGAAAATGAATTATATTTAAATGAATAAATAGACAAAGGCAAAAAATAAATAAATAAGCGTGTATTCTCTGTCATAACACACACACACACACACACACATACACACATATTTAAGTATTCCTGTACTTGTGGGGACTGGATATCCTCATAAGTGCAGGAACATGATAGAATTATTTGCACTTCTCGAGCATGCTTTATTTCAGCATTTTTATTGATTAGAAATCAAATGTTTTTGATTTCTACTTTTGGAAGAAAAGTGAATTCTCTCTCACTGCTCTTCCAATGTATCTTCATTTTTTCTTGCCTTAACACATCATCGTCTACCAACTTTGGCAAGTTTAACTTGAATATTTGAAAATAAATTACATGAATATATCTCAAACAAAAAAAAATAAAAAAATAAAAATAATAATACATATATATATATATATATATATATCAGCTGTTATTTATACTCAGAATATGTATTCTAGGGGAGATTAAACAAGGAGAAATGTGTTTCTGTGACGCGTTTGTGGAAGGATTTAAAGATGTAACTGTAAGTTTTCTGACATCAAAGGAGTTTACGCTTCTTTTGGCATTTTCCCGAGAACACGACAAGCTGCCTTTTTGTTTTTTTCCATATTATTGACCTGTAGAGAGAGAATAAAGAGAGGAACGAGTGTTTATAACATTATATAGTTGAAAGCTCTAAGGAAGTAGAAAAAGACAAAGTAAAGTGCAAAACATTAAGTTGAGTCAGTGTGCAAGTGCGCGATGTCGTCTTTTCGTAATCTGTTGGGATTTTGGAAGTCCTACACTGTATCTGAGGTTTTACAGGAAGTCTCCGCTCTAAAGTCCTTACAAACTGACTTGGCGAGAGGACTTTCTTCACAGGAACACCCGAATCTCGTCTGTACGTTTCCTTTATGGGTGCCAAAACTTTTGTGCTGTCCTCGTGAAGAGCTGAAACCCACAATCCCACACACACAGACACACCAGCCAGACTGGCACTGCTGAAAATGAGGGTCGTAAAATCAAAAGAAAGTGGAACATTGGAGATCATGTGTACTTGGCTGAAGTGAGAATGGGGTAAAAGAGCGAATGTGTTACATAAGCAGGCAAAAGAGATGGAGGGAATAGAAAGAGAAGGAGGGAGGATGGAGGATGGAGGATGGAGTATGGGGGATGAAGAAGGGAGGATGGAGGATGGAGGATGGAGAAGAAGGAGAGGATGAGAGGATGATGAGGGATGGAGGATGGAGAATGGGGGATGGATGATGAAGGAGGGGGATGGGGATGGGGGAGGGAGGATGGGGAGTGGAGGATGGAGAATGGGGTGGATGATGGATTGATGATGGGGATGAACGATGATGGAGGATGAGGGATTGGATGAGTTTGGGGATGAAGGAGGGAGGATGAAGGATGGGTGATGAAGGATGAAATGGGGATGGTGGATGATGGATGGGGGGATGAGAGAAGGATGATGGATGATGGGGACGAGATGAGGGGGTAAAGGAGGAATGGGATGGGGATGGAGGGATGGTGGGGAGGGATGGGGATGAGGAGGATGGGGGATGGAGGATGGAGAATGGGGGAGGATGATGGAGGATGAAGGAGATGATGGGGATGAGGATGAGGATGGAGGATGAGGGGAGAAGGAGGATGAGAAGGATGGGCGATGGAGGATGGAGCATGGAGGATGGAGGATGGAGGATGGAAGATGGAAGATGGAGGATGGGGGTTGGGGGATGAAGGATGAAGGATGGAGGATGGGGGATGGACAATGGTGAATAGGGGATGAAGGAAGGAGGATGTTTCAGTGATTTCTTTCATTTATGCACCACTCGCATGTACACTCACATGTACACTCGCATGTACACGCCCAGTTTATTACTGATACTGAATTATAGAGGAAACTATAACAGCACTGACACACAATATCTACTACACACTCACTGACTCACAACCTCCGTGCTGTCTCTTTCTCACTCTCTCTCTGTCTCACTGTCTGTCTCTCTTGCTCTCTCTCTCTCTCTTTCTCTCTCTCTCTGTGTCACTCTCTCTTTCTCTCTCTTTCTCTCACTCTGTCAATCTCTCTCTCTGTCTGCCTGTTTCTCTCTCTCTCTATCTGTCTCTCTCTCACTCTGTCCATCTGTCTCTCTCTGTCCATCTGTCTTTCTGTGTCTCTCTCTCTCTATCTGTCTCTCTCTGTCCATCTGTCTTTCTGTGTCTCTCTCTCTCTATCTGTCTCTCTCTCTGTCCATCAGTCTGTCTCTCTTACTCTGTCAATCTGTCTCTCTCTCTTTCTCTCTCTCTCTCTCTCTCTCTCTCTCTCTGTCCATCTGTCTCTCTCTCTCACACACACTGTTGTCTTTCTTTGTCTCTCAATTCAATTCAAAGTATTGTATTGGCGTGATTGTTTACATTTCAAAAGCATCTGTCTCTCTCTATCTCACTCTCTATCTCACTGTCTTTTTCTTTCTCTGTCCATCTATCTGTCCATCTATTCTCTCTGTTCCTCTCTCCATACATCTGTCTGTCTCTCTCTGTCCATCTCTCTCTATATCACTGTCTGTTCCTCTCTCTTTCCATCTGTCTGTCTTCCTCTGTCTCTCTTTGTTTCTATCTCTCTGTCTGTCTCTCTTTCTGTGTTTTTCCACCTGTCTTTCTATCACTCTCTCATTGTGCCTCTGTCTCACTCCCCATTTCTCTGTCTCACCCTCCATCTCTCTTTCTGTTTCTCTCTATCTCTATGTGTCTCATTATTGGACTAACTTTCTCTCTCTGTTTGTCTCTCTTTCTTGCTCTGTTTCTCCCTCTCTGTGTCCATCTTTCTGTCTGTCATTCTCAATCTTTCTATTGCTCTGTTTCTCTTCCTCTCCCTGATTCTTAATGATATGCTTCTTTCACTCTTCATTTCTCTCTCTCTCTCATTTTTATTTCTGTATTTCTGTCTACATTCTCTCTCTCTCTCTCTCAACTGCACTTATTTTCTCTAATTCTTTCTTTCTTTCCCATCTTTTTATTTTACTTCTGACTGTTTTCCCTCTGTTTTTCAATCCATCTCTCTCTCTCTCTCTCTCTCTCTCTCTCTCTCACTCTCTCAATCTCTCTATTATTAGCTGAAGAAGGACACTTGTCTGAAATGTCCTGTTTTTCAGGACACTTTGTGTTTTACTAGCTAAATTAATGAAAAGACAACGAGAGAGCGAGAAAGAGAGAGAGAGAACAAGTGAGAGAGAAGCTATACAGAATGCTAATGTTTTAATCCTGAGCTTCTGTACGATGTGAAAAGCGAGATTAAATTATTTTCTGCTGTAGTCCTGAGTGAATGTAACTCTGATGGCTGACCCATTAGTTCTTTTGCTTCTCATTCGATGATAACGTTTCCTTTTAGTCGAGTCATTACTTTTTTTATTTATGCGACATTTTATTGGCTGGTCTACACACACACACACACACACACACTCACACGGTATTTGGACTAAGATTAGCTGAATGAAGCCGTCCTCTCTCGGCACAGCTGGTCTTTTAAGTGGCTCGGTGTTAACGATGCGATCGGTTTGCTCTGGAGGCCACGAGCTTCTCGCTCACCGCCAACAGGAGAAAAAATCCAAGCTTTGGGTGGGAAGATTTTTTTCCTCTCCTGCAATGGAAAACTTCGGACACACTCCAGCAGGGGCGTGTAAAGTGTGTGTGGGTCGGGCCAAGACAGACGCTTTTAAAGCTGATTTTATATTCCGTTCGATTTAATCCACATTAATAAATTGATAAAAGTATGTGTGTGTGTGTGTGTGTGTATTAACAGAGTAAAGAGCAGACATAAGTTACTCCAGCTGAACGTACGATCTAACGTAGTCTAGTCAGAACCGCAGGGTTTTTTGTCATCCTTGCCAAAATTTGCGATGCAACTTGAGGAGTTTTTTGTGATTTTTTTGCGGAAACCTTGAATCTGCTAAATCACAATCGCAGGAAAAAGTTCTGCGAGTCCTTTCGCGGTGATGTTTGTTGGTAAACAAGACTTTTCAGATGCACGTGAATGGAAGAGGGCTCCGGCTGAACGCGCATATTGATGACGTCACGTGATGCGTCTCGACCCGTCAATTTTTTTAAATTGCACGCTCCTCCGAATATCACGGAGTTTCCTTGATTTCGCGTTCATTTCTGCTTTCGCAAAATCGCTAAATCCTGGAGGGACGGGATCCTACATGTTTAGATTTACAGACTACTGAAAGATTTATGGTAATGAAGTTATAACTTTAGTCTTACGCACTAGCAGTAAATAAAAGTTCATCGTAAACTAACCGACTCTGTGATTTTTTCTGTTCGTCCTTTTTCTTTTCTTTCTATGATTTTCCTCATTTGCTTTAATAAGTCTTTGCTTTAACACGTCACTTTGTGCAAAAGTTTTGATTAACGATCACTTTACACACCGCTAGTTACGACGTATCATGAGTATCTGTGCTGCAGTGGTATTAATGCTAGTTTTAAGCTAACTCCTCTCAGTGCAGGGTTTAGAACCGACGCTACACTTTACACTTTGTTAAATGCTAACGCTCCGCAAATCTCTCAGCGTTCCGACGCACCGTATACGTCCCCCATATCCACTTTATTCCATTTATAAGATTAGGATTGAATATATTTATGCTAATCTCTACTGAGAACACTGGATTAGCTGGATTTTGATTAGCACAAAGAGCTTAAACACTATGACTTGCTCGTATATATCGCTTAAACAGACACATAAATAAAAGGGACAGAGATGTTCGACGAGACTTTTGAGAGTAAAAGTAAACTGACAGTAAACTATTTGCTATGATTAGCATGCTAGCATGACTACCAGAAACACTCTGATATGTGACTGAGGTGCTAATCTATTAGCTACTTAATGGTGTGTGTTTAATAAACAACTGGCAACTCAGTGTCTGTGTAATATGTGTGTGTGTGTGTGTGTGTGTGTGTGTGTGTGTGTGTGTGTGTGAGACAGATGATCATGCCTGTCAGTGCTCTTCCTCACAGCTGAGAATGAATGAGCGGAGCGTCAAATAGGAGCCAGAAGATGTGTTGAGTGAGATTGAGATTGTTGTGTGTGTGTGTGTGTGTGTGTACATACTACAGCATGTTTCTGAACATCACGGTGATGGATGTTTAACTTCCAGCCATTCGATCACCTTCGGACATGTGCACCATGCTGAGAGTGAACATGTGTGTGTGTGTGTGTGTGTGTGTGTGTGTTTGACTATGCAGATGTGAGTGTACACACTCACACATCGCAGGCATCTGTGTCTCATTGCAGTGTTACTTCAGAGTGTGGAGCTGCAGTGCGATATTATTAATAACAAATATTAGATTAATATATTCATATTTGTTCTGAATCATTTGTGTGTGTGTGTGTGTGTTTGTAATGTCATCTCTGTATCAGTCTCACAGATGGGCGTGTCTTAACCATGTACATAATTCCATGTGTACTACACACACCTCATTTTAACACAGACTGATTGCATTATTATAAGCGCTTGTTGTAGGAGGTGTGGTCACACATGATCATGAGAAGGTCACATGACCCCCCCGAAGCCTGACTCTGATGTGTCCTTTTAAAACTAGTCTATATTTGATTGTTTTCAAAGTCAGTTTTTTCCATGAAAAGAGAAAAGAGTAATAATTACATTCCACACCTCCACCTGGACAACTAATCCCATCAGAATAAACCTGTAGACTTTCCTCATACTCTTATCTAGATTAGAAACTAAATCTCCACAAGCGAACTATTAAACCTACTATATTCATGCAGCCTGTGATGTCGCAAATCAGGCTCGAACTAATCACAGGGCGGTATACAAATGATCAGGAAGGAAGATCACATGGTAAGAAGAATCTGTATGCTAAGCTAGCTAGATTCCTAATTTGGTTACCGTTCACGATGAAAAGATGATGGTCGTCATGGTAACATTATCTTTGGATGTAAATCGGGGTAAAAGACTTCGATACTGAGATCTGTAATGAGAGTGATCTAGTTTTCTAATCGGTCACATAATTCGGCTAGCTAAGTGGATATGTAGGATAACAGAAGAACAATGAGGCCTGATTTGCATATCATGAATATTCATAGATCCTGCTATTGTTAATACGGCTAAAGTTAAAGCCATGTTCCTCAGTCGTTTTAAGGATTGAGTCAAGTTGCGTGTCGGATAAACCGAGCTAAAACTTACAGAGATGCTAGGCTAATAATAACATGACATAAAACTAATCCCGTCCCAATACAGCTCGATATTCCCGTTATGTTTTTCTCTACTGTACACTTCTACATGAATTAGCAAACACTGAGAACGCACGCTGCACTTGATTTTCCGCTAAACAACCCCCTCTTTAACGTGCTAGTCTATATATATATATATATATATATATATATATATATATATATATATATATATATATATATATATATATATATATATATATATCTTCGTAAGCAAACTGCTAAATCTGTTGATCCGCAGATGGAATAACAGATTAATTTACAGAAAGAAAAAAAAGAAGCAGTGGTCTGAAACACAGGCCTTCGACTTCCTACAACACGGAAAAATCTTTCTTCAATTAAAAACGGTTCGAAATGGCGACCGCAGGAGAAGTAGTTTATGATGTACGGCGTCTTTTCTCACTGACTCATGTAGCAGGACGATGGGCGAGGGTTCGAATCAAAGGGCTGACCGGGAAAGGAGAAAATGAGTGAGTGTGTGTGTGTGTGTGTGTGTGTGTGTGTGCGGTGGGGCTTATCCTCGTGTAGCCATGATTTATGCGAGACACACTCGAGTGTGTGACTGGAGGCAGCGGTTTTTGAAGATGGAAAAAAAAGAGGAAGAAAGGAGCGATGACGCTGTGACCGCACTCCGTTTAACATTCACGTGTTTTACATTTTCAGGCTCCGAGAGGGTGACATTTCATTTCTCACAGCGAGTGACTAATTCAATTTCACCGCCCGCCTATCCTTCATCACCGTCACTGTCTCCCTGCACTGCCAGCTACACACACACACACACACAAATAAATTTGTCTCAAGTTTTTCCAAAGCAGTACACTCTCACACACACACACACACACACCCGTCTACATCTCAGCGTCAAAATAAAAATCCGTCCCTTTTTTTTCGAATCGTCATGGAGACCCCCGACATCTTTCTCTGGTTATATCGAGTGATTAATAGATGTAAAGACGTGCGTAAAACGTCAGAATACGTTTTCTCTTTGCTCAATCGTCTGTGTCCCGAATGACCCTCTTCACCACTTCACGTCATTTCGTACGACTTTAAAATATCTATATCTAACGCCTTCCTCTCTTTCTTTACAACATATCAAACTGACATTCAGTACATATATACAGTATATATATATATATATATATATATATATATATATATATATATATATATATATATTACTGCATTTATATTAACATTAATGACTCATCAATGCCCCGCCTTTAACTCCGCCCCTAACTTAAATATAATCTTTTCATACTAGTGAAGTGTTCCGGATTGTTACGAATTAGCATGTGGTTGAAGTGTTTAGGTTTTTAATCGTGTCCGGATCATTAAAAAATAAACTTAAGAAATCATAAAGTACGCAAATGTTTATTGATTGGATCTTAGAAATTAGTGAGCGACCAATCAGAGTCCAGCGTTGCTCAACAGCGTGATGTATAGTTAAGTAGGTTAATAATAAATACTTATGAATGAATTCACCAATTAATTAATGGTGTTTTTTTTTTTGTTTTGTTTTTTGCTTTGTCGATGCACACATACACAATATTTTCTTTTCTCTTTCCTCACACGTTATATTTTATATTTTTATTGTGTATACATATATGTGTGTGTGTGTGTGTGTGTTTGTGTGTCATCCTCATCCCTTTTCCCATCCGTATATAACTTTATATATTTTATATTGGTGAGTTTAAAAAGAAAAAGTAAATACAATTAATTATTTTTAAATTGCACATGATTAAAAAATAGATCTAAAGGTGTTAACTGTATATTAATATATTTATTTATTGAAAATATTTTTGTAATTTTTTTTGTACATTTTTTTGACATTAAATTATTTATTTTATTGCTGTTTCATTATTTCCTACGCTATCGGTGCTTCATTTTATCTACAGCTGATATTTTCCTTTTTTTTGTTATATATTATATATAAATGTTATATATAATTTCGATATCTAAAATATTTGTTAGATGTTGTTAGAAAGGAAATGATTCGATCTAAGAGAGTAAATAAGAGTGTGTTATTGAGCTCCTTACACCAATAAAGTGTGTATTATATCAGATTCAACTGTATCGCTATAGTTTTTTTTCCTCTCAGACGCAGGTCACGAGCCCGTGACCGTGGTTCACACACACTCTCCTCTCCTAGTCTTTCATCATATCTAATAAACCTGTCCAATAAAGATTTTTATGAAGCTGTCAGTGCAGTAATGCTGCGTGTCATTCCGTCTACGTCGCGCTCAGAGCCGTTAAATCCGCTCCGTACCCGTACTCCGATTCAACGTAAACACACCGGGCGCGGGTTAGCTACCGCGCTATTCACATACTGACACATGCGAATTTTACATTTCAAATTTCAGATGCTAGTCTTAATGTTGAAAATGATTAAATGTTTTCAGAATCTAAAATGTCTAACATAATAATAATAATAATAATAAGAAGAAGAAGAAGAAGAAGAAGAAGAATGGACGTTTGGGTTTTATTAAGTTTCCTGAATCATGTCCGAATAAATCTTTTAAAAGCCTTTGAACTCTACAGCGTCATGTGTAAATGTTCTTTAAACATCTCTTTAAAGCTCATTCTGATTCAGTTGATTTTGATGTTATGGCTAAGTTTGTATACTAAAGTATATCTCTGTGTAAAACAGATTATTGGGCGGAGCTACATATGAGCTCAGATTGTGACATCACAAAACAGGCTTGCACCAATCACAGGATGATATGCTAATAACCAGGAAGGAAAATGACACGTAACTGGAAATGTGTAAGGTCAGAACCTGCGTGCTAAGCTAGCGTTTATAATTCAGTCAGGAAGACATGATGGTTGTCATGGAAACGTTATATTTAACTGAGGATATGAACTGAGGCACTGATAGTGATATCTGTGACTAACATGAGCTGTTTTACTAGCACTTAACTAACCATAGCTAAGTTAACTAACCATGCGGGTATTTACGATAACAAGACGACATGGGGGAATTTCTCATTTGCATGTCATGCATATTCATAGATCCTGGTATTGTTAATACGCATGAAGTTATAGAGATGTTCTTTCTAAACAACCGAACGAAAAGTTCCCAACAGATTCACAGAAATTTCTGTGATTTTCTTTGTACTCATGTGTTTGTGTTTAAAAAACTCCAATCAGCTGTTTCAGATTAAGAATACATTCTTATTAACCACACCCACAAAAAAAATGAAGAGAGTTTAAAACAACAAAATGGAGAGTAAATGGTGAAACACAAACAGCACAAAATTTTCCAGTAACGCAGCTCAGCCACAGCGCATCGGCAACCATGGATATCCTTCTTTTTTAGCGTGCCATTACTTTTGTCCTAATTGCATAGCTATATATATATATATATATATATATATATATATATATATATATATATATATATATCTTGTATCCGGATTTGTTTTCTAATCGCATTTCATCATGTCATTAATACGAATCATGTCACGCCGATGATTACACCATCTGAAGCAGAACGCTCGAGGTTCAGGTTAGCAAGTCTCCGTTTATTCACATGAAATCCGGAACGAAGCGTGGGATACGAACTTTTTCTGAACTAAACTGATTTTTCAGTCGATCCTAGTTATTCAGTATTTTCAAGCTTGTGTGTGTGTGTGTGTATGTGTGGATGTGTGTGTGTGTGTGTTTTTTGTGTGTGTATGTGTGTGTGTGTGTGTGTGTGTGTGTGTGTGTGTGTGTGTGTGTGTGTGTGGATGTGTGTGTGGTGTGTGTGTGGATGTGTGTGTGTGTGTGTGTGTGATGTGTGTGTGTGTGTGTGTGTGGTCTGTATGCAGGATTTCAGATCTAAAGGTGAAACACAGATACAGTAAAATGTCTAAAACTCGAAGCATGTCATCGGGAGTGAAAGTGAAGGTTCTCTCCTGATGAATGTGTTT
>CM022752.1:30661859-30689359 GCA_012411365.1 Ameiurus melas
GTCGTGATCAATAAACATGTTAACAAAAACAACCAAAAAACACCAAAATAAAATGATTAAAGTTTCTTAAGTTTCACGAGCCAGACCTCAGGACTTCTAGGTCAGGTTACAGAGCCCGGGACGTTTCCTCAACAGATATGACTTTGTCTACTTTTACATAAAGAAGCCATTAGACAGACCTTGAAACTGACCAACCACAGACCGGGGCGTTTCCTATTTGCTTCGGGTTCTTCATCTTGCAGTGTTTAAAGGATTGAAGTGCAGGGAGCCAATCAGATTTCAGCCTTGAAGATGTGAAGCTTGTAGCCAGAAAAGAGTAAAAAAAAAAAAAAAAAAAAACCTTTATTAAAAAAAACTCTACTCCAGTCAAAATGGATCTGTTACATTTTCAATCAAAGCTTTTTAATTTTCAAAAAGTTTAGACGTCCTCTGACTAGCGAAAGCTAATCTGCGGCATGTTTGTTATTGTTGTTGTAGTTGTTGTTGTTGTTGTTATTATTATTGTTGTTGTTATTCAGCTCTGAGGAGTGAAAGATGCAAACTAAAACAACTGAACTGAGATTTTCCTGGTCGCGCGTCTATAGTTTTAAAATCGCAAACAAAGGTAGGTTGAATCTGAGTCAGGTTTCAACATCAATTTAAAAATAAATAAATAAATAAATAAGTAAACACAATTTACACCATTATGTATATCACATACTGTAGCTGAATACTAGATTCTTATATAATGACTAAAACATTGTTAGAGTTTAATGAATGAGGTATAATTAAGCTTATATACACTCTCCACACCACACACACACATACACACACACACACACACATAAATGTCTGAGAACAAAGACAAGCTCGGAGTGGAGGCAGAGCTGCGGTCGGCGCTCGGCTGCACACATTTAGCTGTATTTCATTACCTCATAGCTTAGTTAGCTCGAGCTGCGCTAAGCTGAGCGCAAGGCCACAGCGTTTAATAGCTTTCAACACACCAGTGTTACAGCGGTGACGGGCAACGACATCATCGAGACCACCAACCCTCACGGTAACGCAGTCAAAAAACACGCCAGGGTGGGGGGAAGAGAGAGAGAGAGAGAGAGACAGAGAGAGAGAGACGGGGTTACGGGACGCCTCTAACGCTTTTAATTCAATTTTGGAAATTAATAAAAGGTTATGACATTTCCAAAGGTGTCCTATAACAGAGGATGTGAACTAATATGTCATTTCTGTCGGGGTTTTTTTGGGGGGAAGAGATTCGTAAGTGCAGAGAGGAGTTTCAAATTAAATTAAGGTTTCTCTTGAAGTCACATTTGCCACAGATGACATTTAACGAGACGCCGTCATCTGATGGTCGACAAGCTTTTCATTAAACAGCGCCGTGTTCGTGCTCGTTCTCGTCCTGCTGCTCGTGCCGTACGAATTAAAATCAAATTATTTCTACAAGAAAACAGAGAGGAAGCTGAGTTCCTGCAACCTGTTGCATACTTCCCTGATTTATTTCATTTCATTCTGTTTATTAGAGCTTCGGTTTGCTCCGAAAATCTGAAGGCATAAGCTAGATCTTCTTCTTCTTGCTCTTCCTCTTCTTCCTCTTCTTCTTCTTCCTCTTCTTATTATTATTATTACTATTAATATTATTATTATTATTAAATGATATGAGTAGTGCACTAGAATTGTCTGTTTTCTTCTTATATTAAATTAGTCCTGTCGCCTCGATGAGACCGACTTGACATCTCCGTTGCTAAAGTCGCTAACAAACAATGGAAGTCTATAGCTGCCAGATTAGCATGGTCCATACCAAACCACATGTGCACCATGAAAGACAGCGTTTGTCATAGTGTGTGTGTTTTGTTGGGTGGGAATCGTCACTCGTCCACTTCTGAGCAGTTATTTAACACTTTGCAAAGCTTCCTTTGGATACAGACCTGTTCAAATGCAAATATTAAACTGCAAAAAAGACAAAAATAAACACAAATGTGATGTTAATTAATGTGATTGTAATATAAATAGAAATAAAAATAACAATATTGATCTACAACACCATTTTGTGTGTGTGTGTGTGTGTGTGTGTGTGTGTGTGTGTGTGTGTGTGTGTGTTTGTGTTCCATTACAGTTAAAGACCTACAGTGATGTATTGACATTTGTTGCCATGTTAGAATGATTAACTGTTACAAATGTACTATATATATATATATATATATATATATATATATATATATATATATATATATATATATATATATAACATTTCAGCGTAGTTACATTCAGATATAAAATATATTTAGTTAATGAAGTGGGAACGATTTGAAGTCTCTCACTGGCTGGAACACGTGATCTGGATCTGGCATCTCAATCTCCACACTAAAACATCTGTATAGATCATAAGATACAGTATGATTGAAAGAGAGACAATCTGTGGGGGCGGAGTCTTACAGAACTAGACAGGAAGTGTGTATTGATTGACAGTTGAGACCACCAATCCCACAGGTTCATCCCGACTCCCTGATCCCACGGTCTGTCCATATGACTGCATGTGGAGGCTGTAACATGATGAAAGAAGAGAAAAAAAGGAAAGAGAGAGGGAAAACCTTCAGTGATGAAACCTGAGCCGGAGTCCACCTGTCCGCGCTGGGAAACTGAAATAAAGTACAAATGAAAGCCGTCATAACCTTCCCATTCACTGTTCCTACACACACACACACACACTCACACACACACACACACACACACACACTGCAGCTGTCCCTCAATGTCCCTGCTGTCCACACACAAACACCCACACACACACTGTGAGGTCTATTTACGAATTCATTAAGCTCATAAACATTAAGACATGAACATAAGATATAGTTCCATCAACGTTTTTTTACAAAGACCTTAAATAAGAATGAACAGTTGTGAGGTTCCATCGAAAAGAGCAATCTGCCAAACAAACAAGCACACACACACACACACGTTTATGCAGAACAATTTCCATCAGATTGTAACTGTATCTTTAAGAAAGATAGACAGAAGGATAGATTAACAGATTTATAGTCAACCAGACATAAAGGTAGACAGACAGTCAGATATACATATAGAAAGACAGACAGATAGATCGGTCATTAATACAGTCTGTAATGTAGCTGTAACATTACTTTATACCATAAATAAACTATAGCTGTAATGTAATTATAATGCATTTACAATGTAACAGTAAAGTAATTCTTACGTAGCTGTAATGTAACTAACATAGCTGTAATGTAGCTGTAATGTAATTATAATGTAATTGCAATGCCATTGCAATGTAGCTGTAATGTAATTGTAATGTAGCTGTAATGTAACTTTAATGTAATTGTAATGTAGCTATAATGTAATTGTAATGTAATTTTAATGTAGCTGTAATGTAACTTTAATGTAATTGTAATGTAGCTATAATGTAATTGTAATGTAATTGAATAGTAAGTGTATTGAAAATGTAACATAACTGTAATGGAGCCTTTATATAGCTGTAACATAACTGTAATGTAACTGTTCATTAGGTTCATACATATTCATTGAACAAAGCTCTGTAGACATTTCTCCACACACACACACACACACACACACACACACACACACACACACACACACACACACATTCTTACCATACCTGAAATGCATTTATTTATCCAACATAGCGGATTTAAAGGCCTAAATAAAAGGAGAGACGTGTCTCTGGGTGTAGCGGTGAGGAAAACACACACTAAGCCCCAATCAGGATAAAATATTCACATTGTTAGCGAGCGAGTGCTCAGAATAGCAGCTGAGGGTAAAACATGGCTCATGAGATCAAACCTGAGTGTGATTTAATTATAAACCGGCCTTCATGCAGAAAAAGTGATTAGCACACTGGTACAGTAATGTCGTTATTGACAGTCGCGGTGATCAGAACGGAGATTCTGGGATTTAGTTTCATAAAGTTTAAAGTTGAAAATTCCAGCACTAATTGTTATCTTATTCATGCAAAATTCTCTGTGATTTGTTTCTACAGAAAGTGCATCAGATATAACCACCGAATAACGTCAGATTTATCACGGCTCAGCTGTGATTTTCTTTTCTATAGGTTTTTTTTTTTTCTTTGCCATGACCATTTGAGCCGTTTGAGCAACAGTCGGGTCAGGTTACACTTCGCCATCAGCCTGAGTGGAAATTCTCAAGGGCGGCATTTTATTTTCCATCCAGTTTGGAGGGGATTACCTGAGCTTTGGAAGCTCACTGAGCCGTTGCCCGTCGTCCCCTAGCTGACTGGCGGAGACAGTTTTGTGTCCTGGGCGTAAAATACGCCGTTAAACGCTCTCGGGTTAGAGCCAGCGCCTCCTATTTTCACCATTTTCTCTCTCTCTCTCTCTTCAGCCTTCATGCCTAAGGTCCAACGTGTTAATAACGGGGAAAATGTAGACTAACTCAAGCCAGTTGTTTGGCTCACATAACCAACCATTAGCCGTCTTTCCACACCCTACAAAAAGCGTGCGTTTGTGCGAAAAGAGAGTGGATGCCTCGCATTCCACCAGATCTACTGGCAGCCGTCTGATGGAGTGTATCTCTCAGATGGTGACAGTATTATTTTTTTGGTAATAAATGAGTGCGGAGGTTTTGGGGGCTGTCGTCTTCTCTTCTATCACACTGTCATAATTCACCGCTTTTCCAGACCGGCTCAACAGATTAGCATCCTGGCGTGGATCTTCTCCGAATTCTCTAGAAAACGTCTCTGAGACTCGAGTATCTCCAGCTAAACTCGCATTACCGTTAATGAAAAGTCTTTCGCTTTAGCTTTGTAAAGATTATAACTCATCAGCGTTTTTATCAGCTCGCGGAAGATGACGTCAGGATCGGGAATGACATGCCTCTTGGGAAATCTTTATTTGGTTATATGATATTACAGTCAGAACACAATATTTGTTTGATGTGGTCTTATCGGTACATGGTAAAAAACTTTACCCACACTCTGCAGCTATAAAACGAGTCCCCAAAGCTCCGTTTTCGTTCGTCTAGCTGTTTTTCTTTACTCTTTCCTCTTTAAGGCCACATCCGACAGCTCGTGTTGCCACCCAGACGGAAAGCGGCGAGCTCGTAAAATCAGAGCCGAAAGACCCCCTTTCACCCACCTGTTGCTCCGAGGCTGGATGCTGGACTGAAGCGGGGTACTTCAGGGGTATTTCAGGGGTATTTGAGACCCACCTGTGATGGAGGAATATGGAAACTCCATCCATCTCTTTTAGCCAGGACGCTAAGTGAAGTTTTGAGGTGTTGGTCAAGGGGAAAAAATACACATTTAATGGTTTAAAAACATAGCAGGCGTATAACACACCCCTCAGCCTAAAGGTGTTCGTTTACACTTCGATTTCAGCTTCCTCGCCCCTGCGGCGCAACCGGACTGCGCTAATCAGTCAAGGTGTGTTTGAGATCATTTATCAAATCCGAGGACTTTAAATAATTAACGTTTGAATGTGCAAATGTTGAACTGAATAAAGAACGCTGAGAAAATATTTCAGCCACCTCATGCTGAGATCAGTGATGGAACTTTCAGCTGGTGATTATGACATTAATGAATGTGTTTTATGTCAAACTCAAAATAAAGAAGTCGTGCAGAGATAAAATCACACGGGAGGGGAAGAGATTTCTAGGTCTTTCGAAAGTATCCAAAGCTTTTTTTTTTATTACAGATTCACAAAATGTCTGAATTTTTTTCCCTCAACGTTAATATACATGTAACTTTCACGTTCTTCATAATAAGTTTAAAAAATGGTAGACTTTTTTTTTTTAATCTGTAACTGAAAATAAAAATGTAAAAGAAAGTAAAAAGTCTGGGATAACATTAAATGCCTCAGGAATTACACTTACACTAAAAAAAAAAAAAAAAAAAAAAACGCTTATTATTATGGAACATTTATGCAATAAAATTACATGAATTTTGATGTTAAATGACTTTTTTTTTATTTAGAATTGAAAATAGACATGTAAAAAGGTTCAAATGTCTAATTTTCTAAAACGTCATTCTTCAATATCAGTACTAGATTGGTAATATCCAACTTTATCTTATTTTTCATAAAAACTGTATCTGAAGCTCTAAAGCTTTTTACATTACTTCTATTCTCAATTAATTTCCAAAGAAATGTATGAATTTCCTTCTTATACATAAACGGTATATGATGAATGATAAAAAAATAAATAAATAAATGACTCAATAGACAGATAGATAAATAAACATGTTTCGGAGAGGCATCTGAAGCTTTTTTATATCATACATATATATATATATATATATATATATATATATATATATATATATATATATACATGTATGTATATATACTTGCACTTACTGTTTAATGTATTTTTTTAAATGTCCTTCACTAATATATCAGTATACATATACCCTATGTATGTAACATATACAGTATGATATTCTTCACAATCACTCAAAAACGAAGATAAGTACAATGCAGAATTGTGTAAAAAGTTTCAAATGCCTGAATTTCTTTTTTCATGTTGTTCAATATCAATATCAGCATTTATGTAACTGTAATTTCTGTAATTCTTTATAAACTCCTCAGACAGTTCGAAACAGAACGTTTGTAATATAATCTCTGGAAATGACAGGGGGAAAAATGCCCAGAAATGATGAGAGGAGAAAGAGAGAGAGAGATGGAGAGAGAGAGAGAGAGAGAGAGAGAGAGAGAGAGAGAGATGGAGAACGAGTCGTTTGTAATCAGAGTAAAGCAAATGGCATTCTCTCTTGTCCTCTTGGCTCATCCCTGTTTCGCGGCGCTCTGTTTGTTTGACATTGATTGGTTTTTATGGGGCTCAGCTGAAACTCGAACCGAGCCTAGCAGTGAGTCATCGCCGTCTCGCACACACACACACACTCACACACACAATCACACACACACACACACACTCACACACACACACACACACACACACACACACACATGGCCTGCAAACTTGGACTGCACTTGACTTCCACGTACCTCCGCTGACACGATGGTGGAGCGCTGAAACAATGGAGGGATTACAAACAGAGGGGCTCTATTTAAAGACCAAAGCATCCGAGCACAGAAATGTGGGGGTTCTCACTTATTCACTCAGGGACGCCCTGCAATCAACACCATCTGTCAAGACTGCACCAAACAAAACTAATATTTACTCTGCCTCTGTGTGGAGGTGTGTGTGTGTGGGGGGAGCTTTTTCTGTCATTTTGAATGCCTGATGTTTATAAGGTTATCTCGAATACTCCAGTCTTCCAGACATGAGTGGACTCTGTTCGTGCTTCCTGTAATTTTTTTCCTCTTTTTCTCTTTCCCTTCGTCCAGTGTGTGTGTGTGTGTGTGTGTGTGTGTGTGTGTGTGTGTGTGTGTGACGGAGATGAGTCGGAAATCTGAGCCCCACATAAATTAATAGCAAAGATAGTCCGGCAAATATTCAAACGAAAGAACCGTCTTATTTATTGCGATGCGGAGATTGACCCATTAGGAGAGCCATAAATTCAGGCTGTCATGGCACTGGCATGTTTTTAATGGCGGCGTGAGTTCTCTGCCCGCGTGGTGACAAGGACTGATGTCAGAATGAAACCTCGCCCAAGCGAGCAACGAGCAAATACTAGACATTTGCGCCGCATTGTTCCGAGGCTACGGGTGCCACTTATTTTTAACCGGTTCCACCGGCTCGCCCAGAGGTCCTCATAAGGCGAGCACTATTCTTTGTCCGCAGTGCTTTTGCGTTTTTGCGTTCCGGTGCGACAGTGACGGCACCTGATCCCACGAGCTTGGGATTGACGTAGGTGCTTTAATTTTCTGAGCTGGGATGGGATTTGGGAGAAATGAATCGTTTGCGATGAATCAGAAACACACAGGATACACGATTCTCCGCGAGACTGGAACGGAACGATGAGGCGGCGCTGGAGTTGACTTAATTGATGCGATTAATCAAACTGCACATATTAGTTTTATAATTTTTCATATCGTGCTCATATTCATCACCTGTAAACCTGTAATTACCCATCTATCAGTGTGTGTGTGTGTGTGTGTGTGTGTGCGCGCATTGCACGTGTTTCGTACTGTTCGTATTTACTCTGTTCCTCATTGGATATGAATTAGGGATAAAACTGAATATGAATACATCACTCGCATTATTATTAACAAACAGATAATGCATTCTTGACATTCACAAATGCAGATATGAGTAGGACGAGCACCACAAGGCTTTTCTTTTAGAAAGTTTGATATAAATCTGTTTGAGATTAGCGGTATGTATCAGATCAAGATCTTGCAGAACACTCTCATTAACACGAGCGTGCAATATGCCACTTTGAGTTTACATCATGCATTCATTCATCCTTAGTAACTGCCTGGTCAGGCTGCTGGTGGTTGAAATGAGGTACTGCTCTGTTTATATTTTGGGAAATAGGGGGTGTGGGGTTCTCTTGAGTGGCGTGACTGTAAAAACTGTAGAAATTAGATTCAGAGTTTGAATTGTAACAGTGCCACATCCATCCCAGACTGGGACCCAGGGGAGCAAAACTGGCCACGTTCTCCATGTAGGAGGGGCATAGTCTATTTCCCCTGTCAATCACAGTGACACTGGCCAATCCCGAGTGTCTGTGAGCTCATGTATGTGGAAGAGGGCGGATAGCGCTTTCCTCCGAGTGTGTTACGCTGCCCTGTGGTGCACAATGAGCAGCAGTTTGAAAAGATGTGGTTTCTAAGAGAGCGTCTCAGAGGAATCATACGTTAGCGTTCACCTTCCCCGGTTCATCACAGGACCATGTTAGGGAGAAAATGGGGGACAATCTAGTAAAACATCAGCGCTGGGTGCAGTTGCAAGCAGAAACAATAACTGCAAACACATCTTATAAATAAAGGTTCTTCAACGGTTCTTTACAACACCATAGGTCCTGAAAGAAGCTTCTTCTAGTCAAGAACTATTTTTCATTGGATAGGGTTCTTGAGTTGAGCTGTATGGTTCTTTGGAGATTAAAGAAATTATTTATGTTTCAGGATAAGTTCTTCAGAGCAGTGTTTTATTTCTTCAAGGTATCATCACTTAACAGGTTAAGGTGAACCCTAATAAGGTTCTTTGTGGGACTCTAAAAGTTTCTCCTGGAATCACTTTTAAGAATCCCACTTTGGTTCCTTAAAACACTAACTATTTACATGGGGTTTTTTTTAGAGAATTTATGATGACATGGTTCCTTGTGGCACTGTACTGAAGAACTTCTTGGGTTCTTTAAAAAATGGTTCTTCATAGCAGTGCCACAAGGAACCATGTTATCATAAGTTCTCTAAAAGCCCTTAGTAGCACCATGAAATTGATGGTTCTCTAAAGAACTTGAGAGTAAAACTAAGTTCTTTGTGTAACTTAAAAGGGTTCTCTTATGACATCAGGCTGAATACCCCCTTTTTGTTTTAGTGGAGAACAATGATGAACTGGAGTGATGTGGCTGAGGAACTGAGGAACACCATGCTGACACTGCTGATAATTATACACACAATAACTTCAGTTTAGGCCACACCCACTTCAGGTTTAAATCTGAATACAGATGCAGATCGTTTTTCTCTCTTGGAAGAATCTGCTGATGCAGATAATATCGACAGGGACAAGGAACTGGAACGATGCATTGTTTAACATCTTCTTCCATCTACTCTGTTTTGTTATATTCATGTCCGACAAGTCCGCATTCCTCCTGCTCATGTCTCAGCTCGCTGTCATTTTATAAAGTTCTTCACAGACGCCAGTGGTGCGTATAATGAATTATGGAAGCGGGAAAGGAGGGAGGAGGAGAAGGAGGTGGAGGAGGAGCAGGATTATTGCTTCCAATCCATACTGATTCCGCTTATAGAAACAGGCTTCATGTGGGTGTTGAGGCTTGGGTTTTGTGGAGAAAAAAAAACAAAAAAACTACAGCACACATGGAGGTATCACTTACAGTGGCCCAAAAAGAAACATCTGGGCAGGCGAAAGTCCAAAGAACACAAACCCTGCTGAGACAGAGAGAGGAAGAGAGAGAGAGAGAGAGAGACGTAAAAGAGATCTGGCAACCCAAACCATCAACATCATCATCACCATCACGCACCTCTTCCTCCTCCTTCTCCTCCTCAATCTTCTCTTCGAATACACACAAACACAAACACAAAAGTGTGTTATTTTTTTTCTTTTCCATTAAAAATTTTTGAGGCAATTGTTCATCACAAGTCGAGATACGAAGGTCGATATCTAATTTAATTGAAAGGCAGGAGGATTTTCAGGACATGCGTAGGACATCTGCTTTGAGTTTGAGTTTGGAGATATGTCAGCGTGGTACGGCTCAAATTAAGTACACACACACACACACACACACACACACACACACAGTGATGTGTCTTTGCTTTATAGAAGAGCTGATAAACAGGACAGTGATGAGACAGAGAAATGAATGGTGCGTTATCCGTAATTTTACGCTGATTTTTACGTGTTCCTCACACGTTCTAACCACAAACCAAACGTCTCTGGTGTGTCCATAAAACTAAGAAGGAGTGATCTCAGCACAGTGTCTGGTCACTCCTTATCACTGATTAATGGTTCAGTGAGTAAATGTGTGTGTGTGTGGGTGTGTGTGTGTGTGTGTGTGTGCGTGTTTGACAGGAAGTCGGCAATATTTGGAAAGTATAATTTCCTCCTCGTCTGAAAAAAAAAATATATATATATATAGATGTATACAGAAAAAAATGGGAAGCAAAACGATACACATCTCCAACACTAGCTGACCACAACATGAAGGAATTTCCTCCTCTCGACATACTTCAAGCTTCTCGGATCAGGAGAAAAGGATGGGTTTCTGGAAGCAACAGGAAATAGTGGTGCAGAAGAACGATCAAGAACCTCATGGATCTGTTCCTACGCCTCTGATAAGCTACGCCGCCAACTGACCGCAGAAATCCATCGTTATTCCCATACACTTGTCCTCTTCTTCTTCATCTTCTTTTTCCTCTTCATCTTCTTCTTCTTCATCTTCTTCCTCTTCTTCTTCTTCTTCTTCTTCTATTATTATTATTATTTTTCGCTGTGGTAGATCAGAGCCACATCAGCATGCTCAGAAGAAGTCTGAAGGAAATCTGAACAGAAGCACAGTGCTTGATTTCACTTCGTCAAGCTGCAGCCGATGAAGTAATTACGATGAAGTAATTACGATGAAGTACTTACTTAGATAATAACATAATTATCCATATGTAATAATTACATTCACTTCCTTTATTTACATAATAAAAAATAAATCAAACAAATGAAAGAGTTTTTTAATTGAATATAATAAATGATAATAATTAAAGAATTTAAAATATATATATATTTTCTTTAGCATTATAAAACAGTCCAGTCTTGAAACTTTTATGGGCGGGGCCTAGGGGGCAGGGTATGGAGTGAGAAAACAGTCCTTATACAATACGTGTCTGTAGTATAGTAGCATCCGTCGGCCATTTTGAAAACTTCCTCAGTGGTGTATGATGGCCCCGCCCCCTTTTTCACAGTAGAAATATTATAATAATAATTTCTTTAGCATATTTTTAGCATTATATTTCTGGTATTATTTTTGATTTACTACAAAATTAGCTGAAGAGCTAAGACACGAGTAAAGGGAGTGCGTCTCACGCAAAAAATCTTCATGTAGACATTTTCCAAAATCTTTATGTTCTTCTGTCAAACATCACATTTTGAAATAAACATTTCTTTTGGTAATAAAACAGCATTAGTAGTACGTCTAAACTCTGTGTTTATTATCACACACATTACTTACACATGTTCTGGATTTATAATCAACTTATGTGTTCAGAGCTTTATTTCTCCATCCACTTGAAGATGAAGATGAAACCAGGATTATGAGTTTTCTTCTTATTTTTGCAGGAACTAAATTGCAGGTAGGAACTGAAACCTCACGCACCACAGGATTAGTCTGAGGGAACAATTGTTTGGATTTGTATCACAGCGTTATATATAATTCACTTCGAATTGAGAAAATCTCAGACTAAATGTTGCTTGTTGCAGAAATCGGCAACCGGTACAGTACATACCATACATGTACATAAAAAATGACTGATCGAATGTCTCTTGCTAGTGTGAATATAGTGTTAAGTGTCTCTCTGTGTGTGTGTGTGTGTGTGTATGTGTGTTATAAAGTGTCTGAAAGCCCATCACAGTTTTCTGCAGTCACAGCCATGCACAACGTCCTCTTGAAGAGAAAACACAAATGTTTCCTGGCAGGAGGCACGGGCTAATTTCACATGACGGCATGCTGGCAGCGGGCTAACATTACAGACATCTCAAGTTTAAAAACACCACAGCACTCTCCTTCTCACTCACACACACACACACACACACACACACACACACACACACACACACTCTCATTCTCTCCATCTTAGCGGGCAAAATGCCTCCTTTGCACTTTTTCACGTTCCTGATTGAGCTGTAGCTGGCTGGATCTTCTTCCACTAACACACTGCGGGACGTTTCGTTTAAAAATGCTGGTATCTTTCATGCTGCAAAACTTTCTTGGGCAATTTTCTGCTCTTTTTATCTTTTTACGCGGCTGTGTTCCGCCGATTTACTTTGGCAGCGTCGGGCTGCAGAGAACATCTCTGCGCTCGCCGCCCCGAAAATTACACTGACAACTGATGAAAGACTGCAGTTAAGATACACAAATGTTACAGCGCCGCTTCGTTGAAGCGAACACACGGCTCGCTTGTGCGCTCAAGCCTTTCAAAGAGACACGTCCATCAGCCGAGACAAAACAAGCACGAGGATTAATAATCCGAACTGACTTTTTACAACCCGATAAACATCGACGGACCCCTTCGTTCATGCTGCGTCGGTGCACATTAGTTAGCATTGGTTAAAAAATAAAATCAAATAAAAATACATGCTGTGATGCGTAGCAAACCTGAACACTATTGAGTCTGGTTCACTCTAATCTAGAAACCTGTGTTGATTTAAAATGCTAACCAAATGCAGCTTTGTTTGCCGCTAGTTTCTCAGTGTATGCGTTAGCAGTGCTAATCAGATAGCTAGCATCTATGTGATGAAATCGAATCTCAACGTGACAATCATTGGTGAGGGAACGACTGCTTGTTTCTAGCTGCTATAACATAAGTAAGAACAGGAAGATGTTTCATGGACGTTCCACAGCATTAATATAACTATAAATGGATAAAAAAAAAAAGAACGATATGGTGTGATTTAGCTTTGTGTAGCAGGTTTTTCATTGTTACGTGAGAGAATTCCCATTATTCTGACTACGTTGCTATTCTGTTTTCTGGATAGGTGTGGCAGTTGTACTTGTTTATCTAATATTATCTAGTGTTAAACATTAGCATGAAACCTTCTTAATTTTTAATCATTTTAATCATTTTAATCATTTTTAATAATTAATTTTCCAGGTGGGAATTGTGTTTTGAAGAGAAAGCCGTAAAATGTCTTTAATGAATAAAACACTGTAATCATCGGAAATCAGAACGTTGCTGTTGTGTAAGAGGAATAAAACACTGAGGGACATGCGGGTAGAGGAACATCACTGAACAACTTTGGAGTGAGAACAGTAACTCCGCCCCTTCACAGCCCACCGTCACCACTCAGTTTTTTACTCAAACAGTTGGCCCAATTGCTTTGATTTTTAGGATAAATCTGATATATTTTTGCTCACCATGGAACTCGAGTAAAGGCCCTGAGGGATGGTAAAGCTGAGCAGGAGTCCAGATGAGGATATGGAAAATAAAGATGCAACGAAGCAACAGAAAAAAAAGAGGGATCTCAGCCAAAAAAGTTCAGCCACAACATCACTCCTTTTCCCCGTTCTGCACGATCAACAGTTTTTATAACTTCCATGAGGCTGTCAGACCGGCCAGGAGAGAGAGAGAGAGAGAGAGAGGGTTAGAGAGAGAGAGATAGAGAGAGAGAGAAGGAGAGGGGAGAGAGCAAGAGAGAGGGAGGGAAGGAGAGAGCGAGAGAGAGAGACAGAGAGGGGGGGAAGGAGAGGGGGGAGAGAGGGGGGGTCAGCAGCTACTGCAGGTTAAAGGAGAGACAGAGGGAGTGGGAGGAGGGGACGAGTCTGCCAATACCTCCTCTCTCGCTCTCTTTCTCTCTCTCTTTCTTTATCTCACCTCCCTTTTTGCTCGACATAACGTCGTCTGGCAGAGACGGCAGAGAGGCAAGAACTCTGAGAAGACAAATGGAAGGGAAAGAGTGAGAAAGAAAATGGGGCGAGACAGAAAGAAAGAGGGACGAGCAGGAGGCCGAATTAGAAAAATATACAGAGGAAAGTGGAAACCCGCGGCTGTGGCTTGGCCTGGCCCCCTGCCCAGGGTCTCTGTCGGCAGTGTCGGATCTCGCCTTCATGCCAGAGACAGCTGGAGGTGTCAACAGTCAGCCGAGTCTCGAAGCCAAAGCTCGGCGATGTTTGCGCACACAAACCGTCCTCCTGTCACAATACAGACGACGCACATCCGTCACATTTCTCAATCTATTAAGAAATGAGCCGACAAACTAGTCCAGATGAAAGCTACATGAAAAAAAACACACTGTGTAAGAGAAGTATTGAGAGGAGAGCACGCAAAAGCGTCTCGTCTGTTATAATTCCTATGAGTTCTGCACAAGATCAGGTTCCTGAAAACTGTTGAGTACGGCTGCATTTCAGAAAAGCCATACGTTTTTACGAGAGCTGTTCGGACCTCCGATTCTTTGTGAAGGTATTCCTTTTCAACTAACCAATGCTTCATCGGATCTTTCTGACCAATCGTTGCACATTTCAGAGTGCATTGAAGGTGTTATTACCTCAGAGAGAACAAAAGTGTAAATGACCTGTAAAAGCACCTGTATTTTCTTCAAACAGAACCAACTCACAGAATAATCGACAGCTAGACATGATTCTACGAGATTACGGTTATGAGGCGGAAACCTTAATAAAGACTGATGTAGATCCTAATGGAAAAAGGCGATCCTATGAGTCCCAGGATTGTAAGGAAAGTCGTCAATGGCTAAAGTTAAGCTTAGACGAGAGAACGCAAAATGTTTTCGGCTGTTTACAACTCCTATGAGGTTTGCACAAGATCGGATTGAAAACTTTAGAAATGTTGAGGCTGCTTTTCAGAATGTGGGAACGAGGGAACCGTCAAGAGTACGTGTTCGTATCCTGAATTCTTTCAGAAAGGGAATTTAATGTAACTTTGAAACTCACAGAGTAAACTATATAATTGGATCTTGAGGACCATCTTTGTACTTTTTAGAGTACATCGATGTTGTTTGTACCTCAGGAAACAATCAAATGTATCCAAACAGAACCTTTCTTTCAACGAAACAGAACCAGGTAAAGGATTACTTCAGAGGTCTTAAAAAATAAAAATAAAAATTTACAATTGGTAAGAAATCCAGTCATGAACCAACAACTTTAACATGGAGCCTGATTAAAGCTCTCAGAGTTCCTTCATTTTCAGAAAAGACACAAAAAGTTAGTGAGAGGTGGAGTTACGTATGGAGACCTAGCAAAACTCTGGGACTGAATGGAACGGAAACCTCAAGGGTACGTGGTAGAACTAAAATGTAATGATATTGTGATCAGTTGTGTCACAATACATTTTTATATATCACAGATATGTTTATATTAGATAAAATGACCAAATCAGATTAGAAGCAGTTCTAATGTTATATTTTATATTAGTATTTGTTGTAACAATGAAAATTTCTTTCTTTATCGTTTGCCGTTTAACGTCCGTTGTTTTTGTAGACATTAGAGTGTTTTAAATACTGAATAACTGTTTATCTGGCAGTCGGTTTGCAAGCCTGTAGATCCTGAAAGATATTACGTATCGTAGAAGTGTCTTATCATGATACGGTGTTTGTGTCATATCTCCAACCCCAAGTTAGGACCGTTAGTTCTTTGGGAAAGTTAATGTTGTTTGTATCTCTGGGAACAATAACGCACTCGAGCAGTACCTTAATTTCTATTAAAAAGAGCCATTAAGACAGCTATTAAGAAATTTGGTTGTAAATCAACGACATAGCTGTAAAGAGATTTACTACGAGCTACAGCGCTAACGTTTGTACCTCTGGGATGAAAAAAATGTTCCAGAGCAGTACTTTAATTTCTGTGAAACAGAACCAACTAAAGTAAGTCTGAAGTTCTAGACTGTCTAGAACCTAGAAAATTCCAGAATCTGCAAAAACAATCTGTTTGAGAGATAATAAAATTAGCTGATAAAAGCCACATGAAGAAGTCAGGAGATGTGGGGTAACAACTGGCAACTTAGCAAAATGTTCTCGCCTGTTACAATTCCTACAAGTTTTGCACGAGATCCGGTTTCTGAAAATTGTAAAACTGTGTGTAAATCGGCTGATGAGATGGCGTAATGGATGGAGCGCAAACCAGAGCGGGCAAGTATCACCACGAGCGAGCCAAAGACAATAACATTAACATGTACTGTCCCAACTAAAGCCATCACTCTGCTGTCAAGAGCTCTGTGTTTCCCAAAGCCTTGATGCAAGTCAGGGGTTAAGGCTGCTAGTACAAATCACACTGGGAGGGAATGTGTTTAATATACTGTCTTAATAGGTTCCAGAGAGGCACATGTCTGGCTATCAAATGTTCTTCCTTGAAAAGCGTCCCGTTGTACCTTTATAAAACACACAGCCAGTAGAGGAGAATGGATGAGCCAGTACTCGAAATGACAGATAAGACCAGGCTTATTTCCATCGCTGTTTTAATTTCATTAGAAATAATATTGGAAAAAAAGAAGAAACGTCTGAACGTAAATGAAATAAAGTGCGCGGTGTCTACGGGGAGAGAAAACGCAGCCACATTCCTGTGAGGTGAAGAAGGGTGAGCTGGCAGAGAAACTCCACAGAAAGCAAGAATGATGGAGTGTGATGGTCCTCGGTCCACAAAACCCTCCAGAGACAAACCACCAAGCGTCCACCAGAAGACATGAAAAAGAGAGTGAAGGGAGGTTTCCTAAAACCACTGCAGGATAAAAGATTACTCTGAAGATTAAAAGTTAAGAGAAAATGCATGTTTTTACACAGGAGGACGTCCTCACGAGTGCTTGTTTGGACCAGTTATTTCTAACGAATATATCTAGTGGACCTTAAAGTGGACTAGACCTTTGAGAATTTTATTATGAATGTTCGAAACAAAAAAAAATAAACTAAACTAAACTGAAGGAACGCTTAAAAGAAATAGAAAATCCCAACCGCATGAACATGGTCCAAACTAAACCTAGTACTCCAAAACCAGAAGATTTCCCCTCATTAAAACATCTCAAGAAGAACGAGTGTAAGACCAACCAAATCTCATTACCATATCCCTCTTGGGACTCCTTGAAATCTTATCTGTGTTTCTAAAAAAAAACGAAAAAAAAGAAAGCAGAACGAATCGAAGCGAAGCAGCCAGACTCCGAGACTTGGAGGTTTCCCAAAGCACGGAGATATTCCCACAAATTATAGAGTGTTAAATAACTATTATGCAGCGTTCAGAAATGGGATCAGACTTAAAGATACAGCTTTACATCTTATAACAAAGGCTGGAGCTGAATGCTAGTCAGGTTTTGCTAATGAGCTTCTACGTGGAAGAATCCGTTACAGTGGAAAAGTGCTGCATGGTGTTAATAAATCAGGCACATACACAGCCATCGTTAAAAAAAAGAAATCGGTATCTTTCCGCATCACTGAGCGCGCCAGCGTTCACATGAATCACATGTTTTCGTGATATACCTCCATTTCCTGCCGCCGCCTCCTTCACCCCGCGCATCACACAGGACACTATAAATAATAAATGCTTCCGAATTTTCTCATGGAATTCCCATTTGTGGTGAGGACAATTTCTTCTGCACTAAGGATTACTGTTCATTTCACGTGCTGTCGTTTTAAGATGACCTGTTCGAAGGCCACCACCACCACAACCAGACCCTATACCCCCATGACCACCCCCATGACCACCCCTCCACCCCATCACTATAACCACATAAGCTATAAATCCAAGCACACAACACTCCAATATATCCTTAAAAAAGTATTCTGAATTTGACTTTTCTTCCTAAGAGGTTGTTTTTTTAAATAAATAAATAAATTCGTCCTAGACTTCACTCATTCCTTCCGCAATCCGAGCTCACTAAAAGTTCAGTCATTTGTCCTGGAGACTTTTCCTCCCCATGACCCGATACGACTCACGAGATTACTCGCACTTAAATCACGGAAAAAAGCATAAATAAATAACGAGCGAGACGTGTTGCATAACTTCAGCAAGAAATCACCTTTATATTCTGAAAAGTCCGGCCAAAAATGCTGAAGTAGAAATGCGGTCTAATCAAAGGTTTCAGATCTTTATCTCGATATCAGTAGAGTGCATCTTTATCGTTTAATATCTCACATTGTCCTTGCACTTTTTTCGGGAGAAAATTCCAGACCTTACACTTTTTCCACACTTTCTGTTTTGGATTTTTGTTTGCTAATTTTTGAAGGTCCTTTAAAGGATGTTTATGTTTTTTTAAGGCAACAGACCATTTTCTGATTCTTCATACTTTTTCAGGTCTGGACTTGAGCGTATAAACGTATGAGCACTTTCATTTCTATGAGACAGAACACAATAAATACTTAGGAAACTGAATTAAGGAAAAGACTCCAGACTCCAGAAGACAAATTCTGGATAGAACTCTACTATAATTGTTGTTGTTGTTGTTGTTGTTGTTGTTGTTGTTGTTGTTGTCCAGCCCTTATTGCCGCATCTCCTGGTGGCTGTAGTGTTCCGATCCTGGAGCGTTTGTGAGCAGCGGCGTTCCGTTCGGCCGAGCCGGTCCTCATTACCGGGATGCTGGATGGTGACAGTGATTGATGGAAGCATGATTTGTGACTGCAGCTGAGTGCTCGGCTCCTATTTCAGCTGTTGTGTCTCTTGCTCTTCTCACCTTGTAAAATTCCCCGAGAGGCGCTGGAGTATGGAACAGGTGCCGGTCGACCTTACCATCTGAACCATGACTTTCGATAGTGCCATTGTGGGCTGGGAAGGACTGCTGTGGCACAAAAACACACACCACATACCAAAAATACACCATACGCACATCCAACACTCACCAATCACATGCTATACACACATCAAACACACATCAAACAGGGCAGTGGTGCCTTGACGGTTAAGGCTCTGGGTTACTGATCAAAAGGTCGGGGGTTCAAGCCCCAGCACTGCCAAACTGCTACCTTTGGGCCCTTGAGCAAGGCCCTTAACCCTCTCTGCTCTAGGGACGGTGTATCATGGCTGACCCTGAACACTGACACCAACTTCCTGACATGCTGGGGTATGTGAAGAAAAGAATTTCTCTGTGCATATGTATATGTGATAAATAAAGACTCATTATCAAACACACACCATGCTACAATTTGTACAAAAATTGTGCTAAAAAATTTGGGGACCCCCTCTACCCCCAACCCAACCCTCCCATCTACCCTCAACCCAACCCCCCTCGTCTAAATTAAATTAATAACTGTTCAATGTAAATATGATTTATAACATAAACAAAATATATCTTGAACAGCTGTAAATGTTACTCGGACTGTAGATGTCAGAAAAAAACATGACACAGACCATCAACATCCAAGAAAAAAGAGTGTCTCCTGTCAATCGTGCAGAAAGCTCCGCCCTTTTGTATTTCTGATTTGAAAGCGTGGCTAAAAATAAGAGCTCTACTTAGAAAGCTGTTTATAAAATCATGTGAATTGCTGTCACTTATCCAAAACTAAAATTAGTACAAAATTGATGTAAGGTCAAAAGTCATCATGTCATGCCATTGGTTCTCCAAACAAACCATGTGATCAGGTTCTGAAGAAAGAGTTATTTGCGATAGACGTCGTCGCCTGCTGTCTTGCTGCAGTAATCCAGCGGTGAGGGGAAACAGGGAGCAGGACATTGATCGACCTTCTCTCTGCTCATGATTGTGCTGATGCAGGTGATGCAGATCTCCACCGAGACCTCAGTGCTGTCAGATTCACTCTCCATAGAAAACCACAGTTCTTGTCCTATTGCTTTCAGGAACTAATGGCAGGTAGGAACTAAAGTTGCTGGGAACTGATGAAATGTTGGACCACATAGGATTGAATCATTCGAGACAATCACTTGGATTTGTCACTTCATGCTTTATGCTTTCCCTTTGACCTAGCTAGCATCTTGGAGTTTGTACTGCAGAGCTAATGCTAGCTAACAGTATGCCACTTACAGTATAAGAAAAACTTTGAATCAGTGATGTGATGTGTGAGCACTGCAAAAATTACATTATGGTACCATATCAAAACAGTGTAGCAGTGCATTTGTAGTGTAGTCAAAAGTGAAAAGTAAGGTCAAGGGAGGGGGTGGCTAAGTGTTGTACAGTCTGATGGCTGTCAGCACAAAGGAACATCTTCCGTCTTGCACCGGGGGGGTGCGTCTGTGGCTGAAGGTGCTCTCCATCTGCCGCAGCTCAGCATACAGTGGATGAAGAGGGTTTCCCAAAATGGGCCTCATTTTGTTTCTCATTCTCTTCTCCACCACTGTCTCCAGATTGTCCAGTTTGTGACCAACAACAGAGCTGGACTTGTTTACTAACTTGTTGAGTTTGTCAGCCTCCCCAGTCTTAATTCTACCTCCCCAGCATGTCACAGCAAAGAACAGGGCTCTGGCTACTACAGACTGATAGAACATCTGCAGTAGCTTACTGCTCACGTCAAACGACCTGAGCCTCCTTAGAAAAAACAGTCTGCCCTGTCCCTTCCAGTATAGAGCTTTGGTGTTTTCCGACCAGTCCAGCTTGCTGTTGATGTGCACTCCCAGGAACTTGTTGGGGGCTTTCTGTTTCGGCGGAAGTCCACTATCAGTTCTTTGGACTTGCCGATATTGAGCTGAAGGTGGTTATCCTCAGACCATCTGACAAAGCTCTCCACTACACCTCTGTACTCCTGTACTCCTTATCTTCACTGATGCAGCCCACAATAGAGGAGTCATCAGAGAATCTCTGGAGGTGGCATGTACCAGAGTTGTAGCTAAAGTCAGAGGTTTATATGGTGAATAGAAGGGGTGAAAGCACGGTTCCTTGAGGTGCACCAGTGTTGCACATCACCACATCTGACAGGCTGCCCTGCAGTCGGAAGTACTGTGGTCTGCTGGTAAGATAGTCCATGATCCAGGTGTGTGTGTGTGTGTGTGTCTGTGTGTGTGTGTCATAGTTTATGGCAGATTTTGTTCTACAGGTAAATATTAATATGTACAATTTTGTCCTGTGTGGTCCACCATAACGTACATACATTTAAACTAACCGGAGAAGGTCACGTAAGGTTTTATTTTTTTTCTTTTGGTCGTGACTCTGGTCCCTCTCAGATTCAGCCGAGACTCATCCATCTGCAACACAACCACGACGAGACGAGGCCAGGAATATCAGAGCACATCCTCCTCGTCTGAAATACCCTCAGCGCAGGAATCCTGATAACTCTATCAAGATACACATGATGCTATTTTTTTTAAGCCTCATCTTCTCACGCTGCAAAAATGTAAAGCAATAATAAGCAGGAACGTCGGCAATAATCGAATTCCTCTCCTTGTCAGGACTCTTATTTATCACTGCGGTCCTGAAAGGAAAAGTCCCATCAGGGGCGAGGAGGTCTGAGCCAGGCATGCGAAATGAGGTCATGTGTACGCAATGTTGATACGGAGCGTTTCTGCCGCAGCGATTTCACGTGCCACTCTCTAGAGTACCTCTGAGAGGGTGATAAGTCTGAGCGTCCTTCAGCAGATCACTTGGTGTGTGTGTGTGTGTGTGTGTATGTGTGTGTGTGTGTGTGTATGATGAGAGACTCGAGCTGGCTTTTGGCATCAGCACTACTTCGCTACTTTAACACGCTAGCGGCCAAAGAGACGAATAAACAACTGTGACTCTTTAACTCTCTGCATTACATCCTGAATTTCCCGGGTCCTGTCAGTAACAGATCGCTACACATCGACTCTAAATACACAGCGCTGACTCGTATGGAGGCAGGTGGATGTTTAGCATTAGCAAGAGCATTAGAATTAGATTGCCACTGGATGCTTCAAGCTTTGGTCATGAGATCATGTATTTTATACTTTATGAAGATAGACCTCTATTTTATGTGGAAGTTTTTTTTATGCTTCTGTTTTACTCGGAAAGATTAGTCACATTATGGAAGACAAATGAATTCATATTTCTGTTTCATGTTTCATGTTGAACAGAAAAGAGGAATACTGAAGTGGACAGAATACTGAACTGTGTCCAATACTGAAGTTTAAGGAATACTGAACTGTACAGAATACTTAATTATAGGAAATACTGAAGTGTATGGATTACATAAGTATATGGAATACTGCCATGTACAGAATACTGAAGTGTGTCCAATACTGAAGTTTAAGGAATACAGTATTCCTGTACAGAAAACTTAATTATTGGAAAACTGAAGTATACAGAATACTTAATTATAGAGAATACTGAAGGATGGATGGATTGAAGTGTATGGATTACATAAGTCTATGGAATACTGCCATGTACAGGATACTGAAGTGTACAGTACAGAATACTTAAGTATAGGGAATTCTGAACCACACACAATACTGAAGTGTACTGAATACTGACATGTACGGAATAGTGACGTGTGAACAAGTCTCTATAGTGTATGGAATACTGAAGTGTAGGGAAAATGGAATTGTATGGAATACTGAAGTGTAGGGAATAGTGAAGTGTAGAGAATATTGAAGTGTAGGGAATACTGAAGTGTAGGGAATAGTGAAGTGTAGGGAATACTGAAATGTAGAGAATACTGAAGTGTGGGGAATACTGAAGTGTATTGAAGTGTAGGGAATACTGAAATGTAGAGAATACTGAAGTGCATGGAATACTGAAGTGTAGGGAATAGTGAAGTGTAGGGAATACTGAAGTGTAGGGAATAGTGAAGTGTAGAGAATACTGAAGTGTAGGGAATAGTGAAGTGTAGAGAATACTGAAGTGTAGGGAATAGTGAAGTGTAGGGAATACTGAAATGTAGAGAATACTGAAGTGTGGGGAATACTGAAGTGTACTGAAGTGTAGGGAATACTGAAATGTAGAGAATACTGAAGTGTATGGAATACTGAAGTGTAGGGAATAGTGAAGCGTAGAGAATACTGAAGTGTAGGGAATACTGAACTGTAGGGAATACTGAAGTGTACAGAAAATTTAAGTATATGGAATACTTTAGTGTAAGGAACATTTAAGTATAGGGATTACTGAACTGTAAGGAATACTGAAGTGTAGGGAATACTGACATGTACAACATCCTGATGTGTATGGAATACGGATGTGTCCAGAATGCTTTAGTATAGGGAATACGGAACGGTATGGAATACTTGTGCAAGGTTCTGTATTGTATGGAATACTGAACTGTTGGGAATACTGAACTGTACAAGGCTCTGAAGTGTAGAGAACAATGAAGTGTAGGGAATACGGAACTGTAGGGAATACTGAAGTGTACAAGACATTGACGTGCATGGAATACCAAAGTGTAGGGAATAGTGAAGTGTAGGGAATATGGAAGTGTGGGGAATACTGAAGTGTAGAGAATACTGAAGTGTAGGGAATACTGAAGTGTAGGGAATATTGAAGTGTAGAGAATACTGAAGTGTAGAGAGTATGGAACTGTAAACAATACTGAAGTGTAGGGAATTCTGAAGTCTATGGAATACTGAAGTGTAGGGAATAATGAAGTGTAGGGAATATTGAAGTGTACGGAATACTGAACTGTAGAGAGTATGGAACTGTAAACAATACTGAAGTGTAGGGAATTCTGAAGTCTAGGGAATACTGAAGTGTAGGGAATAATGAAGTGTAGGGAATACTGAACTGTAGGAATACTGAAGTGTACAGAAAATTTAAATATAGGGAATACTTTAGTGTAAGGAACATTTAAGTATAGAGATTACTGAACTGTAAGGAATACTGAAGTGTAGGGAATACTGACATGTACAACATTGTGACGTGTATGGAATACGGATGTGTGCAGAATGCTTTAGTATAGGGAATACGGAACGGTATGGAATACTTATGTGTACAAGGTTCTGAAGTGTCAGAAATACTGAACTGTGCAAGGTTCTGTAGTGTATGGAATACTGAACTGTAGGGAATACTGAACTGTACAAGGCTCTGAAGTGTAGAGAATAATGAAGTGTAGGAAATACGAAACTGTAGGGAATACTGAAGTGTACAAGACATTGAAGTGCATGGAATACCAAAGTGTAGGGAATAGTGAAGTGTAGGGAATATGGAACTGTAGGGAAATACTGAAGTGTAGGGAATACTGAAGTGTAGGGAATATTGAAGTGTTGGAAATATTGAAGTGTAGAGAGTATGGAACTGTAAACAATACTGAAGTGTAGGAAATTCTGAAGTCTAGGGAATACTGAAGTGTAGGGAATAATGAAGTGTAGGGAATACTGAACTGTAGGAATACTGAAGTGTACAGAAAATTTAAATATAGGGAATACTTTAGTGTAAGGAACATTTAAGTATAGAGAGTATGGAACTGTAAACAATACTGAAGTGTAGGGAATTCTGAAGTCTAGGGAATACTGAAATGTATGGAATAGTGAAGTGTAGAGAATACTGAAGTGTAGGGATTACTGAAGTGTAGAGAATACTGAAGTGTAAGGAATACTGAAGTGTAGGGAATACTGAAGTGTAGAGAATACTGAAGTGTAAGGAATACTGAAGTGTAGGGAATACTGAAGTGTAGAGAATACTGAAGTATAAGGAATACTGAAGTGTAGGGAATACTGAAGTGTAGAGAATACTGAAGTGTAAGGAATACTGAAGTGTAGGGAATACTGAAGTGTATGGAAAAAGCTGGATGTTGAGTGACGTTTTAGAAACATTTTATTTAAAGTGAAATTTCTGAGGTGAGTTCTGAAGTGAACAACGATGACACTTAAGCTCGGCACATTAGACTTTTACTCTCGAATATGTGTCACTCAACACATAGATAGAGTGGGATTTATGACACACACACACACACGTGCACACACACACACACACAGACGCTGTGTTACATGACACTCGGTGGTTACAGTGACACGGTTTGGTCATGCTGTTTCGATCCAGAACAAAATGCACTGCATGGCAGCTGATACACACACTTTATTACACAATTAGAAAAAAAAAACAGTGTGTGGTAGCAAAAAGATTTTTTTTTTCTTCATAATTTTATGCTCAGGCTGATTTTACAAAGTGTGTCATGACTGTCTTGATGGGTTGGACCTCAACTATGTAACTTAGTGCTTAGTGTGGTTTTGTTCAAATAAACACTAGATGCTAGGATTCTGCCATTTTTCTTCACTCTGCCGACACGTGCAGCTGCTCTGCTGTCATTCAACACAGTTTTAGACTTTAGGAAGCTCAAATATTATTTATTTAATTCATAGAAAGAAACGATGCATGACATTTCTGTGCAGACCACAGGGACTCATTAGAATTATGCATTAGAATTCTACCTGAATTTTTATAGATATTGTGCTTCAAGGGTCTGACCCTCTGATTAAGATTTCCCAGTCTTTGATTCTCTCACACACAGACAGTGAAAAAATATATGTGCGTGTGTATGTGTGTAAGTGTGTGTGTGTGTGTGTGTGTGTGTGTTTACTGACGTGTACAGAATTCTGAAGTGTACATTACACTATACTACAGTTTTGGCTATGTTGAATTCTATGGAATACTGTAGTGTAAGAAATACCGAAGTGTACAGAGTACTTAAGTGTAAGGAGTACTGAACTGTATAGTATGCTGAAATGTACCGAATACTGGAGTGTAGGGAATACTGAAGTGTATGGAATTAACTTTAGTTTAGAGGAAACGGAGCTGTATGGTATACTAAAATATACTGAATACTGGAGTGTACATTATTCTATACTAGAGTTTATGATGTACTGAAATGTACTGAATACAGGAGTGTACAGAATACTTAAGTGTAGGGAATACTGTAGTGTAGGGAATACTGAAGTTTAGGGAGAACATAGCTGTATGGTACACTGAAATGTACTGAATACTGAAATGTACATTATACTATACTAGAGTTTATGGTGTACTGAAATGTACTGAATACAGGAGTGTATAGAATTCTTAAGTGTAGGGAATTCTGAAGTTTAGGGAAAACGGGGTTGTATGGTACACTGAAATGTACTGAATACTGAAATGTACTGAATACAGGAGTGTATAGAATTGTTAAGTATAGGGAATACTGAAGTTTAGGGAAAACGGGGCTTTATGGTATACTGAAATATACTGAATACTGAAATGTACTGAATACTGAAATGTACATTATACTATACTAGAGTTTATGGTGTACTGAAATGTACTGAATACTGAAATGTACTGAATACAGGAGTGTATAGAATACTGAAATGTGGCTTTACATTATGTACACTAAGTACACTTGTTTACGTTTGACAAGAAGAAAGCAGCTCACGCCTCCTGTATCATTGTGAAACTGTTCTAGTGGAGCTGGACTTCCAGGGAAAACACTCTCACGTGTACGAGATTAAATTTAGACCTGAACACGGTCCGAAACGTGAAGCATCCCGCCGCCGAGCTGGTGTCTGTGCCAAGAAAAACGACTGAGGGTCAGATATTTATAGAGGCTTTGTGGCCGACTGTTAGACTTTGCTTGTGCTTTTTTTCTCCTCCTCCAACCGGTGACAGTCGTTAAACATCATTCAACACACATGACCTAGAAATTAGCATGTTACCTGGTTTCATAGCATCGCATTAGCATTGAGAAATAACTTTTACATTTGGACAGTTCATTTAATCTCAGTGTGTTTTCATTCAACTCAAAACCACTTCAAAATGTTATCATGTTAATGTAATGCTAGTTCATCGATATTTCATGGAAATGCTCTTTTCTGGGTTAGCTTGTTTACTATAATGCTAGTTTGTAGGTTAAAGCTGCATTAAAAATTATTCTAATAAATAAAAGTGTACACAAAATGTTTATACAGTGCTAATATTTCAATTAGCTTGTGTACTATATTGCTAATCACTGGCCTAGCATATTTACTCCAATGCCGGTTCTTAGGTTAGCTAGTTCAACAGAATGACAGTTTATCATTTAGCTTTTTTTACTATCATGCTAGTTCATGTGATAGTCTCTAAGGTCTCTAGTTTGTAGGTTAGCTTGTTTATTATGATGCTAATAAGTAGGTTAGGACTGTTTACTATATCGCTGTTAGGTTATTAATATATCACTTTATTTTTTCTAAAATGTTCTCCTCAAACGCGTGCTTTTGAATGTTAGCAGTGCGAAAATGTTCAACAAAATGTTCACAGCAGCAGTAGACTGATTAAAGTCTGAATGATGCTTGACCCTGGCCTCTGCCTTAATGAACAACACACACACACACACAGAGTTGAGGGCTTTGATCGGCGCTGAAATAAATGTCATGGGCGAGGTGCACGACTCTATGAGAATCATCTCAACTCTCT
>CM022752.1:30694359-30794359 GCA_012411365.1 Ameiurus melas
CCACTTGATGAATACCAGAATATTTTTGAGTCAAATGTGAGGGTATCTGTCCAGCAGGTTAAGCTGGGCTGAAATGGTGTAATACAACAGGACAATGATCCCAAACACACCAGCAAATCAACATCTGAATAAAAAAGAAAACAAATCAAGGTGTTGGATTGGCCAAGTCAAAGTCCAGACCTCGACCCCTGTGAGATGCCGTGGTCTAAGAGAGCCGTGCATAAATGTTTTTCCTCACACATCAATGAACCGAAGCGATACTGTAAAGAAGAGTGAGCCAGAACTTCTCCAAAACGATGAAGGTAAGTGACTGTGAAACTCCTACAAAAAACATTTACTTCAAGCTATTGTTGCTAAAGTTAAAGGGTGTACTTATTTTTTCACACCTGATTTCTGAAAGTCGGTTTACTTTTTGGAAAAAATGACTGCACATGCATATTAAGGCCCTAATAATAAAAAAAACCTAGAACTGAAGGAGGATGTACTTTCTTTTACTTGGTGTACTCTAGTGCTAGTTTGTACTGTATGTTAGCCCGGTGTCTGTAATGCTAGTTAGGTCCGGTTACCTGTATAATCTAACACAGGAGATTCATGAGACTCGTTTAAATTCAATAATCAGTCAAAATAATTTGCTCAAAGATTTAGAACATATTTAACAGCACAAGTGTCTAATGAGCGGGATTTTCTGAAGCCTAGCATGAGCTAGTCGTAAAACTGAAGAGATATTAATCCAGCTCTATGGCTAAAAACGTTAGCGCTTAGCTCAGTGTTTCTCCTGATATTAAATTAGCAGCAGTAAAGAAGCCGCATCACGTCACTGATGGACATTCTGTGCCGCAGTAAATGAGGTATTAATAGTTTATAAACCGGAGTCAGAGATTGAGTGGGATTTAAATATATGGTGCAGAAGCTAGTGCTGTGTTAGCCTCTGTGTGTGTGTGTGTGTGTGTGTATGCGCTTACACGGCTACTGTTGGCCGCATTAGTGCTTCGTCGTCCTGCCAGAACTGTGAATGTTAACCGCAGCGTGTGTATAACTGCAGTAATATAATTGGCTTTATGAAATCCTGAAAATCTTTCGATGGTTTCGAGAGCCGTTAACAAATCGCCCATGCTAATTTAGCTAATCAAGGGCTCTTGTAATCGTTAAGCCAACGAGGCAGTAAAAATGACGTAGCGGAGGCTTTAAATGAGAAGTACTGTTCTGTGCGACACGCTCACCGTCTCCTCCTGTCCCTCAGCCCCGCTCTCGTTTTCCACTGTTCCACTTCAGCATGTTAGCAGGACATAAACTGGTCCGGTTTAGGATTTACAGCTTTCAGGAAAAACACAGCATTCGCTGGAAAGTGGACCAAAACCTGCTGTGAAACGACATTTTATTATTTAAAACAGATCGTGTAGGAGAAAGAATCACGAGTGAATTTAAAATAGAATTGTTTGCCATGTTTGTAGTTATTAAAAGTGCAGTAAGCATGTTTAGTGTTAAAATGTACAGCACGTGGATTTAATTCTACTAGCAAATGCTATTTTTAATGGCTGTGAATGTTAATGTTAAGGTCCTGCTCAGTTCTCCATACCTAAAGATGCTACTGCAACTCTAAAATATATTTGTTTATTTTGTTTGTAATTTTTAAAGCTGTGATAAGCATATTTAGCATTAAAATGTACAACATGTGAATTTATTTCTACTAGTGAAGGTTACAATTTTTAGGCAAATGAGGATAACAAAAGCAGTAAGCCGATGCTTACTGACAATTTAAAATATAATAACTGGTCTTGTTTATAGTTTTTAAAGCTGTCATAAGCATATTTTACATTAAAAAGTACAGCATGTGTATTTATTGTTATAAAGTACCAGTAAGCTACCAGTGAATACATAGTAATTACTAGTGTTACATCTACAACTTTTCAACCTTTTGCCACATTTCAGGCTTCAAATATAAAGATATAAAATTTTTATTTTTTTTGAAGAATCACCAACAAGTGGGACACAATTGTGAAGTGGAACGAAATCTATTGGATTTTTGAAACTTTTTTAACTAATAAAAAAATGAAAAGTGGGGCGTGCAAAATTATTCGGCCCCCTTGCGTTAATACTTTGTAGAGGCACCTTTTGCTGCGATTACAGCTTCAAGTCGCTTGGGGTAAGTCTCTATCAGTTTTGCACATCGAGAGACTGAAATTCTTGCCCATTCTTCCTTGCAAAACAGCCGAGCTCAGTGAGGTTGGATGGAGAGCGTTTGTGAACAGCAGTTTTCAGCTCTTTCCACAGATTCTCGATTGGATTCAGGTCTGGACTTTGACTTGGTCATTCTAATACCTGGATACGTTTATTTGTGAAGCATTCCTTTGTAGATTTTGCTGTATGTTTGGGATCATTGTCTTGTTGGAAGATAAATCTCCATCCCAGTTTCAGGTCTTTTGCAGACTCCAACAGGTTTTCATCCAGAATGGTCCTGTATTTGGCTGCATCCATCTTCCCCTCAATTTTAACCATCTTCCCTGTCCCTGCTGAAGAAAAGCAGGCCCAAACCATGATGCTGCCACCAACATGTTTGACAGTGGGGATGGTGTGTTCAGGTTGATAAGCTGTGTTGCTTTTACGCCAAACATATCGTTTTGCATTGTGGGCAAAAAGTTCGATTTTGGTTTCATCTGACCAGAGCACCTTCTTCCACATGTTTGGTGTGTCTCCCAGGTGGCTTGTGGCAAACTTTAGACGAGACTTTTTATGGATATCTTTGAGAAATGGCTTTCTTCTTGCCACTCTTCCATAAAGGCCAGATTTGTGCAGTGTACGACTGATTGTTGTCCTATGGACAGACTCTCCCACCTCAGCTGTAGTTCTCTGCAGTTCATCCAGAGTGATCATGGGCCTCTTGGCTGCATCTCTGATCAGTCTTCTCCTTGTCTGAGCTGAAAGTTTAGAGGGACGGTCAGGTCTTGGTAGATTTGCAGTGGTCTGATACTCCTTCCATTTCAAAATGATCGCTTGCACAGTGCTGCTTGGGATTTTTAAAGCTTGGGAAATCTTTTTGTATCCAAATCCGGCTTTAAACTTCTCCACAACAGTATTACGGACCTGCCTGGTGTGTTCCTTGGTCTTCATGATGCTCTCTGCGCTTTCAACAGAACCCTGAGACTATCACAGAGCAGGTGCATTTATACAGAGACTTGATTACACACAGGTGGATTCTATTTATCACCATCAGTCATTTAGGACAACATTGGATCATTCAGAGATCCTCGCTGAACTTCTGGAGTGAGTTTGCTGCACTGAAAGTAAAGGAGACGAATAATTTTGCATGCACCACTTTTCAGTTTTTTATTTGCTAAAAAAGTTTAAAATATCCAATAGATTTCGTTCCACTTCACAATTGTGTCCCACTTGTTGGTGATTCTTCACAAAAAATGTAAATTTTATATCTTTATGTCTGAAGCCTGAAATGTGGCAAAAGTTTGAAAAGTTCGGGCAAGGGGCGAATACTTTTGCGCGGGCCTGTATATAACTATATATATATATATATATATATATATATATATATATATATATATATATATATTGCGAATTCAATTTTATATATATTTTACATATATTGAAAGCAATGAGATTCTGCTCAGTTTTCCATCTTAAAAAATGCTAAAGATGCTTATTAGAGCTTTAAAGTGTAATAATTTGTCTTGTTTGTAGTTTTTAAAGCTGTGGTACACATTTTTAGATTGTGGATTTAACTGCAACTATAGTGAATGTTACATTTATTTAAGGCTAAAACTTATAATGGAAGTAAGGTGGTTCCCTGCTTAAAATATTATAATTTGTCTTTTTTGTATATTTTTTAGTGGTAGTAAGCATCTTCAGCATAAAAGTGAATACAGTTTTTGTTGTTGCTCGGTTCTCCGTCTGTCCTTCAGGATCAATGACAAGTCAATAGCAGAAATAAAAAGAGAGAGACGTCTCTTTGACCTCGTCTCATTCTATTATCCTGATATTTTTATTTTTTTTTTTTTTTTTTTTATCAAGAGAAACACTTTACTCCTTGATGAAGATAATGCATCTCTTTTGTACAGAGAAAAAGCTGCACAGCACATTGACCTTCTCCATAAAGCACAGAAAGTGCGGCCTGGACAACACTGTATTTGATTAGCACATCATTCAGTGCACAGTGCATCATAGAGGTGTTATAACTGATGCAAAACAAAACAAACAAAAAAATAAACAGTATCTTGAGACTATTGCTATAAGCTGTTCATAACTGGTATGAAGTTCATATTTTCACACACCTGACATAATTCTGATATAAGATGCTCATAAATGCCCACTACCTGCTTATTATATTATTCACTCTTGATGAATGTGTTATGAACTCTTCACTCTCCTTATGAATGTGCTATTAAGTCTTCATGAATGTTCATTTTCGTTATGAAGTCCATATTTTCACCTATAACAAAACAAATGATACGGTATATAATGTAACACTGAGACAACTAACATAATGCTGACATAAAGTGCTCATAGATGGTTATAACACCTGCTTATTATGAGTGATATTACTCCTTGTCACATTATGAATGTGTTCTGAAATTTTTACATCATTAAATTCATATATATATATATATATTTTTTTTAAACAACTCGTTGGTCCATCTTATAAATCTTGACATAGCATAAGCGCTTCATAGAGTCTCATAAACATATGAAATATTTGATAAATATAACATTGTGTTCTATATTGATTTGCTTATAACTGTGTTATGACAAAACTGTGTTATGTTATGACTCAATTAAAATCTGTAAACTATTAATTATGAAGTTTACAGAGTTGCATACTTAATTTGATAATTATACTCAATATTTTATATTTCTATTAACCTACAGGATGTTTCAAATGTCTACGATTTGTCTATAAACATATTCAACAGTTTATATTTAATAATGCCTTCGGTATCCAGTGATTATAAGTGTGCTATGAAGCCTGAATATTTCCTCAGTACACTTACACTATAGAGCATTTCATAGAATTATGGAAATCCCCCCAAAAAAAAACAACATATGCTGCTCATAAACGCTCGACGCTGGTTATGACACGTTATTCACTGTTTATGAATGTGTAATTATGTCTAGATTTTTCTTTTGCGTCCATAAAATTCTGTGCGTGTTATAAAATTGTTTGTCGTCTTATGAATATCGGCACAAGCTCTTCTTAGATGGAAAACGTAACTGCATTTAACGTTCTGCATTATCTTCACCGTCTCCTTACTCTCTTATATCAAGATGAGTCTGTTTGGTTTAAAAAACCAGCCATTTTCAGAATCCTGACATAAGATGCTCATGAAGTCTGATGGATTACTACTACTACTACTACTACTACTACTACTACTAATAATAATAATAATAATAATAATAATAATAATAATAATAATAATAATAATAATAATAATAATCCACCAGACTCCATGAGAATCTTATGTTTAATATTAACTGAGCCGTACCTTATGAATGTTTTATAAACACTTTATGTAAATATATGTCCTATATGATGTGATATGATATATATGCTAATATGATATATATAAATGGTCATAAACTGTTCATAGATTGTCAGGAATTTAATTTGTCATTATGCAGTGTTCAGTGTTGTGACGTATATTCCGTTCTTATGCCTGTTTCATTCAGATGAGTCAATTCCCTCTGTTCGTCATGTTTTATGTGTGACGAACAGTGACGCAATACCGACACAAGCCTGAGATTCGTGTGCGTTCCTCTGTAGATATGATCGCCTACTTGGTCCGTGTTCGATGACGTTATTATTTAATAGCATTAGTGCAAGAACAGTTAGGGGCCTCGAAGCCTTGGCATCACTCCGACCCCTTATGCCACCCGTATGTAGTCAACGCTTATGAGCATGTTCACCTGCGCTAGCCTGTTACATATTAGAAAGGATCTGGTGAACGCGGTTAGGCTATGAACGGTTATTAAGCACTCCATATGCGGTACCGTGATGAAGATTCGGATCGCGTGCTCGCGTCATTAGAATGAAGTGAATTAACTTTATAACTCGTGTCCATGTTATGAATGTGGTCATAATTCTGACATGAGGCGTTTATAGATCCTCGCGCATAGTGTACTTAATGCACGTTTTATGACGTCGTAAAAAAAATTTTTACGACGGTTTAATTTTTTCTTTTATTTTTTAAATAATAATAATAATAATAATAATAATAATAATAATAATAATAATAATAATAATAATAATCATCAGAAATTATGCCCGATGTGAAGCGACTCTGCGATCAGACAGATCCCGGAGTCGAACCCGAGCAATGCGCGGCGCTTTTCAGCTCCAATAATCAGGCGCTTGTGGGACTCCCTCATTAATTACCGCTTTAATGGGTGTATGACCAAAAATGTTAAAAAAGGATTAAGGCTTTGCTTCAGATGAAAATGAGCCTCCGGATCTTTAAAGAGCGTTTTACATCCCAGCCAGCTGTTCACTTCACTTCACTTCATGTGCGTGGGCCTTAAACACACACGCACACACACACACACACCCACACACACCCACACACACACCCACACACACAAACACACACTACTAATCAAATTAAATTCTACTCACATGTATAAAGGACTCCACTTTATACTCCACTTTAAAACGGTTTCGAATTACAAAGCGACACTTTGCTTTAATTCTGTGAAGGAAACATCATCACGAGATCAAACAATTCTGTAAATGCGATCGGTTTACGTCTGCTCCCGATGATTGTATCGAATCTCGGACTGTTTTACAAATAAATTGTTCGAATATCCCGCGGGAATTAACATCGATTTTTTTTTCTCTCCTTTTTCTTCTTCTTCTTCCGGAAACAGACCCGGTGCACACGGCTCGCGCATTTTACACCAACTATCTGATCCGAAATCTGTAAATATGGAGATGTAATCACACATACAACACACACACACACACACACACACACACACACACACACACATATTGCTATATGAATGAGGTCATTATTGTAAGATTATCATTAAACAGAAAGTAAATACACCCAGCAGTGTGTAACGTGTGTGTGTAAATATATAAGCTGCAGGTCAGAGTGTAGATACAGCGGTGGGTTTTAATGATAATAATTTTATTTATTTATTTATTTATTTATTTATTTATTTATTATTATTATTTATTATTATTATTATTATTATTATTATTATTATTATTATTATTATTATTATTATTATTATATACATTCACAACACAGCCATGAATAAATCCGGTTTTAAAAAGCGTATTGATTTCATGAGTATTCGTGCATAAATTACACTTTTATATGAATAAAATAAATATAGAAAGGAAATAATCTCGAAAACGAAATTTTAAATAATTTTTTTAAACATTTAATTTAGATTATTTGTTTACTGTTTAGACGATTAAATTAAACCTAATAAAACCTAAACACACACACACACACACACTATAGCGCACACGCCCACTGGTTGTGAGTCAGAACTCGCGAAAGGGAGGACTTGTCTGCTCTCTCTCTCTCTCTCTCAGTGTGTGTGTGTGTGTGTGTGTGTGTGTGTGTGTGTAGGAAAATAAAAGTTGCTGCCGCAGTCCCACGCACTCCAGAGAGAGAGAGAAGAGAGAGAGAGAGAGAGAGAGAGAGAGAGAGAGAGAGAGAGAGACCTGCTAAAGTCTCGCGTCGTGTTTTCATCCCGCACCGAAACTCATGCGCGTGGACAAAAAATTAAAAACACCAACCCGCCACGCGCTCAGAGCAGAGCACACCGCACAGCGCCGCGTTTCCACGCACCGTGGACGGGAGGAGAGGAGAGAGGCCGAGCTGGAGCTGCTGGAGAACATTTATGCCGCAATTGTGGAATTATTATCTTTGAAGAAAAGACCCGACACGAACACTCACACACACTCACACACACACACACACACACATACACACACACGCGCGAGCGCGCGCGAGAGAGAAAGAGGCAGTTTCAGTGCGGGTAAGTGCAAAGTTTCTTGATGGTGTTTTTTGTTGTTTTGTTTTTTTGTTTGTTTGTTGTTGTTTTTGGGGTTTTTTTTTTGGGGGGTGAATTTCCGCTCAGGATTTAAAGGAAATGCGCAACTGTTTCTATGACAACAACTAATTCGGTTCATTTATAAAATCCTGTAATATTTTGATGCATCGTCAGAATGTATGAAGCTGATATTGACGTTAATACACACACTAGTGCGCGCACTCTCTCTGTCTCTCTCTCTCTCTCTCTCTCTCTATTACACACACACACACACACACACACACACACAACTACAAACAAAATACACACACAAGTGCAGTAACAGTCTGGAGAAGAGAAAAAAAAAGAAAAAGAAAACGCGCTGAAAAAAAATTAACATTTTTAAATCATAGGAAAGATATCATGCTAAACACAACCTAGCACGCGCAGAATTACAACTACAGTCTAAATGAAATAAGTTTCCTAAATAACACACTCATAAATAAACACACATTACAGATGGGAAAGGTGACATACAGGTGAAATATTTCAGATGAAAAGACTTTTTATTATTATTATAAATTTTGACTTCTGAATTATCGCTACAGCCGAGATGAAGCTGATGTCAGTGATGTTAACATTAATACACACGTTAACAATCACACACACACACACACACACACACACACACACACACACAGAGAGAGAGAGAGAGAGAGAGAGAGGTGCAGTCTTTGTAAAACACCCGAAATGCGCTGCCAGTTTGTTTTTCTTTACATTGTAGAAATTCGTACATTTGCAGAACGCGCACGTGAATACATTTAGAAATAAAAATAAACAAATAATCAAACCTGACAAACTGTAAATCAACACACATTACATACAAAGATAATGTACAAGTTTCATATTTATAGTAAATAGAAGAACAGGACACGGGTCATCAGTCCTGATTCAATATCCAACTAACCCGTGAAACGATCACGTGATCTGAGCTCATTTCACATCAACATCCTGAACTGTTTCAGTTTATCATCGAATTATCAGGATTCGTTTCAATTTCGGAAATAAATAATACAACGCACAAAGCCTTCTAATTTCATTTAAATTTAATTTTTTATTTGAATGAAATATTGTTTTAATAAATAAAAAAATACAGATATGACAAAGAGCTGCATTTATAAAATACTATTTTATTAATATAAATAATTATAAATAATCACGGGGGGAAAAGGACACCGCGCGTGCTTCTATAAATCGACACTGTAAATTAATCTAAATAAATCAACAACAAATAAAAGAGAGAAATTATTTAAACTAAAAGCAAAACATTTATCAAGATTTTTATCACGATTTTTTAACATTAGAACATATATAGAGAAACACACAGAGAGAGAGAGAGAGAGAGAGAGAGAGAGAGAATATGTCAGCAGTAGAATTAATAATATAAAAAAAACATCGTCATAAATACATTTTTGTTCACGATTTAGGAACAAGCCTTTCTCACAAATTTAACTAATTAATTGAATATAGGCAAATATAACAGTTTATTTATTATTGATTATTCATTTCGACATTGCTACCTTATTGGTATGCAAACTTATTTTGTCCTTTCTTTTTTTCGTTTTTGTTTAATAGTATTATTATTATTATTATTATTATTATTATTATTATTATTATTATTATTATTGTTGTTGTTGTTGTTGTTGTTGTTGTTGTTGTTATAATTATTATTTATTATTATTATTATTTATTTATTATTATATTTTTATTGCATCATGATCCGTGTTTGGGCTTATTGATTAGTAATTTGTACAAACACACACCGCGCAGAATTTGTGTGTGTGTGCGTGTGTGTGTGTGCGTGTTAACAGCGGCAGATTTCGCGCTGTCGATTATCATAATCAAACAGAGCAGCGCCGCACTAATAAAGGCCATCTGTGTATTATTACACACACACACACACACACACACACTCACACATAATGAATTTAGTAATATCCGACCGACAGACATCTCAATCACACACTAATCCCGCTGATTTTACCGCCCAATCACTCCACCGACTTCCTGCACCCTGACACACACACACACACACACGCACACACACACACACACACACAGGTATTCATGCATGCATGCACTTGTGCACAATAACGCGCACACACACGCCACCTTAATTAGCGCGGTCTCGGAGGGATTTCAAAATAAATGATGAGGGAAGTGACGTACTTCCGGTTTAAGAGCCAAACACTCCATCCAATTATTATTACTATTATTATTAATATTATTATTATTAGGCACGTGCTAATAATGTCCTAATAAATGTATGTACACAAAAAACAACATATATATATAAAAAAATATTTATTTAATTATTATTATTATTATTTATTTATTTATTTATTTATTTATTTATTTATTTTACAGATTTATAAACTATAACCCAAATGGATTCTCACTGCAGGAAACTTGTGTCCACGTGCGTGCAACTGGGTGAGTCAAGACGCTTATTCATTTGTTTGTTTGTTTGTGTCTTTACTCACTCGTCTCTTGAATTATTGTTTGAATTATTATTATTTATGTAATTGTCGGCTGTTGAACTGAGACTTTGCCTTTCGTATTATCTCTCCGTGTGATTATTCCGTCCTTCCTGACTTTTAAATTCATTTCATTTGGTTTCATTTCTCTTTTTCATTTTCCTCCGACGTCATCTCTGCGTTTTTATTTCTTCTTTATTTATTTTATTTATCATCTATTAAATGAGGATTTTTGCTATACACTCCTTTCTCTCTCTCTCTCTCTCTCTCTCTCTCTCTCTCTCTCTCTCTCTCTCTCTCTGTGTGTGTGTGTGTGTGTGTGTGTGTGTGTATGTGTGTGTGTGTGAATATGACTGCACCTCAGTAGTTTTGTACGAATCTTTTTACATTTCGAAATTATTTGTATTTTTTTCGGCTCTTGCTACTAGATCATAAGTTTATTATTTGTTTGTTGATTTATTTTTATTTATTTCTCCTGAATTACTTTTTTTAATGAACTTTTGTCTGTGTGAATTTAGAGCCTCAGCAGTTCTTTTTTGAATTTTATTTCGCCCTTTAATTGTCAGGTCACTGAGACCTGTTCCACTGCCTTCCATATCATCTTTCTTGTTTATTTATTTATTTATTTATTTATTTATTTCCACTCAGACGGATCTTGGATGAGAGTTTTAGACTCTTTTCTGTGTGTGAACATGACACCAACTCTTGTAGCTCACTGTGGCTCTGTTGTTGGTGGTGGTGGTGGTAGTGGTGGTGTTTGTTTGTTGTTGTTTTTTTCATTTTGTTTTCTCCTTCAGTTATCTACTCTTGCACATAAACGTGTACCGCATTCCACATCACCTCTCTGTTTTTCTTTATTTTTCTTTCTATCTTTCATTACACTGCTCCACATCGCTCTGTGAGTGAATCACACCTCCTCGGTAGATTTTTTTTCCTGTAATTATTATCTGCTCTCTCTCTCTCTCTCTCTCTCTCTCTCTCTCTCTCTCTCTCTCTCTCTCTCTCTCTCTCTCTCTCTCTCTCTCTCTCTCTCTCTCTCTCTCTCTCTCTCTCTCTCTCTCTCAGTGTGTATTTTCCCGATTTAGTTATTTGCTATATTTTGGAATTTAACCGAGCTGAAATGTGTGTGTGTGTGTGTGTGTGTGTGTGGCAGTTTATTGTGTCAGATTGACCCCTGGTGGTCAGTGCAGGAACTTGAGGAGGACAAGAAGTCCTTCCTTTCTTTCCTGACTCCGGCAGTGGAAGTGTTGACTTGTTGACTTGTTAATTTGTTAATTTTTGAAACACACTACTCCAGTTTTTTTTGTTTCTCTCTAGAGCAGAAGATGGAATCTTAGTATCTTAGTACCGGAATCTTATAACAACTAGCAATAAGCAATAAGCGTATCCATATTAAACTTCAAATAAAAGGCGTTGCTTTTATTTCACGTTTTTGTACGTGGGCTATTTGTGGAGTTGTCCCATGAACGCGTTGATGTATATTTAAATGGTTTATGTGGAGGTTACAGCTCATTACATTACAGTAACGTGTGTAGAGCGCGTCACAGCGGGCTGGAGATCTGCAGAACACAGAATATAAATAAATAAACCCCAAAAATGTCACAATAAAAAAACCATAGCAGACGTTCAAATTAATAAATTAATAATGCGGGCTGATTAAATCTAAACTTATCAATAAATTGTAGACTAGTATGCTTTACAGATAACAATAAATAAATAAATAAATAAATAAATAAATAAATAAATAAATAAAAAAATAGAAAACATATTAATAGAAATCGTAAAATAAACACGCAAGATGAGCCAATAAGTGGAAGAGACAGGAATTAAAAAGATGCAAAGGCATTAAAAAGCACGGGAGTGATGGAGGAGAAAGACTTGATTAGTCTCTCTCTCTCTCTCTCTCTCTCTCTCTCTCTTCTCTCTCTCTCTAATATATGCAGCCCACAGGGGGGAAGAAACTAAATGTGTACTGAAATCCTGCATGCTGAAGGGGAATAGAGTAATGGCGGAATGTGCTGTGCTCGGTAATCCTGCGGAAAAGCCTCTGTCCTCGCGCTCAATATTGACTGAATTGGTAATTAGCGCGTGTGTAAATCCACAGCATCCTCAAATCCTGAATACGGGGCAATAATCCGGCACCGACCCGACAAAAAAACCCCGACAAAACACCCGGCAAAAAAAATACCCGGCAAATGTGAGGGGAAAAACACTCACGGTCCTGACTATTATTATTATTATTATTATTATTATTATTATTATTATTATTATTATTATTATTATTACTATTATGAATAGTAGTAGTAATAGTAGTGAGTGTCTGAGCTTGGTAATCAATTTAACAAATAATGTGTGTAAATGTAGTATTTGTCCTTTTGTTTACTGTACAATTATAAATGTAAGAAAACTCTTATTAATTATAATAAACAGTGAATCAAATGGAGTGTGCTGGCTGCTCAGAATCTTTCCGTGTTGGTTTTAGATGAATAACTCAACACCAACCGAGACAGGAATAAGAATCGATTTCAAATCGATTAAACAGTAAATGAATCGAGTTTTATTTGCGGAGCGCGTTTCAGCTCGACGGATTAAATAACGAGCACGGGGGTGTACATGTGAATCAGACTGATCCGGGATCGCTGTCATTCTTTTATCGGATTACCTTTTCAAATGAATGATTAAGACTCAGATTTGAACTCATGTGAAACACGGCTATCTTTTCGGGTTTCTTTCCTTTCCTTCACGTTTGTTATTTATTTTTTTTTTAATTTTTTTTTTTCATCGGAGGGCGAATAAAGGGCATGTCAAAGACGTTTCTAGACATCTAGGGATCTTTCAGTCCTGAGAGAAGGAATAAAAAATAAAACACACACAGATAAGGGAATTAAAGGGATTCCATTTGTCCTTGAGATATAAAAGGGATGTTTTTGAGATTCTTTAGTACTTGGTGCTTCTTCTTCTTCTGCTTCTTCTTCTTCTTCTTCTTCTTCTTCTTCTTCTGCTTTTCTTCTTCTTCTTCTTTCTTCTGCTAATAACCACAATGTACAGTTCAGATTTGACTTGAAGAACTTCACTTAAGCCACATATCTGTAAATAACGTGAATTACTCCAAAAACAACAGAAGGCTTTAAACATATTTATTATTAAAGTATGAGAAAGTTAGCCTACGGCTCACATGAAAATATTTATCTCCTCGAAGCTCTTTAGAGATGGACCAGGCCTTCCGCAGTCTGTTTATAATAATGCACTGCATTTAAATTGAGATGTTTATCAGATTTTTTTTTTAACATGAACGCTCTCCAGATTGAAGTGCAATGCATCCTCATCATCCTCCTCATCATCATCATTAACATTTCAGACCAGCTGAAGCTCTAATGTCTCAAATCTCAAATGATCTCAAATCGTTTCCTAGAAGTTCTCGATTCTAGGAGTTGCCCTTTCTAAGACCGAGGGTTAGTCCGCTGACTAATCGTCTAACAATGCCAGGACTTCTTACACACATGACTGTGCAAGGTGTGTGTGTGTGTGTGTGTGTGTGTGTGTGTGTGTGTGTGTGTGTGTGTGTGTGTGTGTGTGTGTGTGTGTGTGTGTGTGTGTGTGTGTGTGTGACAAAAACACTACCACACAAACACACCGGCTCAAGGTTCTTCAGTGTCTTCATTCAGTGAGTCACAATTGAAATAATAAAGAAGGACGGATTCAACTTTAAATGGAGGATTAAGGTCGTGAATGAGGCCCGAACTCAAATCTAAAATGTTCGTTTTGAAACGTATGAATATGTTTGGATTCAACACTGGGAATTTTGAGAATGTATCTACATGGCTTCCAAGCACGGAGCGCAGCATCCCAGACAGCCCTGAGGACACTAGACAGGGTTCTCGAGACAGAACTCAACACTTAGAGCAAAGAATGAACACCTACAGCACTGAACGGACTCTTCTCATCGGTGTGTCTCTTCAACATTTCTGCCTGTGGCTCTGTGCTATAGAGGACAGACCGTGAGTTAGAGAAATCACGTGTGTTAGAAGCTGTAAAGTTGAGTTATAACCCAGTAATAGCTCAGATTGACACGTTTACACTTTTTCAGACGTTCGGGAGTCCACTCCCACCTTACACACGCTGTAGTGCACGATTCCTGGAGAGATCATCTACTGCCCTCATGAGCTCCCAAGACCTGAACAAATGACATGATGTTCCCTAAAGTGTGCAAAATACCCATAATGCATCTTGTTCTTAGTCAAGAACAGAGCGTGGGACACCATTTCAAAAACTGTTAACTTTCTTCTTCCTCCTCTGCTTCTTCTTCTTCTTCTTCTTCTTCTTCTTCCTCCTCCTCAGATATGTTTCATGTTATCATGTTTTTTTTAACACAAGTGAGCTTATATGTGATTGCACGTCAAAAACGTGTAGTTGTGAACTCAGGTGTAATAACATAACCACGTGTCATAAATAAATAGTGTTAAAAAAAGACGAGATATTAAACAAGTAAGGTGAAAAATCCCGTGTAAATAAAATAATTGTGTAACAATTCTTCACAGGTCCTGACAGTAAATGTACAAATCGCACGTGAAAGTAAACACACACACACACACACACACTCACACACACTGCGTGTGAAAAATATGTGAATGTGTCGCATTATTTAAAACCCGCATGAATGTGGATTTCACGTGTGATTGATGACGGGAGGATTGTACAACTTTTCTGTTTCATTTCTTTCTTTCCTTTTTTTCTAAGTTGGTTGCTATAAAGTGGCTTCCTGTGTTTTGTGGGAACATCAGTGTGGCCTCTAAAACCTTCATGTGAACACACACACACACACACACATACACTCATCTTATTGGCCGCTGAAGCCATCGTGTGGACTTTGATGACCTGTCAAAAACGGTGGGAGGAGCTTATGTGACGTCAGACAGAATGTGAGCGAGAGAGAGAGAGAGAGAGAGAGAGAGAGAGAGAGAGAGAGAGAGAGAGAGATTTGGACGGGCAAAAGAGCAGAAGAACAGCTGAAAGAGAGAAGAGAGAGATGGCAGTGTGAGAAATGTGTGTGTGAGAGAGAGAGTGTGTGGATATAATATCTCCTACCTGTCTCTGTCAGTCTGCGCTCATTTACTGCTGCGATACACACACACACATACACACACACACACACACACACACACACACACACACACACACACTGCTCAGGGTTGGTCTCCGGGCTGAGCTGGAAAAAAAACAACAATAATTATTAATCTTTTTTTTTTTTTTTTTTTTTGCTTTTTTATGAAAAAGAAGATCTGATCTGAGTGAGGAAGGATCTGCTAAGCGGAAGGGGACACACACACACACACACGTCCCAGTGTGTCTCTTCTTCTTCCCATCCCGGAGTTTTTTCTCTTCGATCCGTTTAACCGAAAACGCGACTTCTTTCTTTTTTTTTCTTTTTTTCTTTTTTTTTACGCTCAATGAACTCGATGAAGGATCCTCTGAGTTTAGATCATCATCACCACCATCATCACCACCACCACATCTCAGGAGGTTCTAAACTGATCTCGGCTCTCCACATGGCCTCCAAACACGGAGTGGAGGGAAACACGGACACACACAGTCCCGAGGCCGCAGGTACGACCAGGACCGCGGGAAAATGAGAGAGAGAGAGAGAGAGAGAGAGAGAGAGAGAGAGAGAGAGAGAGAAAGAGAGACCCTCATTTCCATCTCAACACCTACATGGAGGAATTAACACCTACAGTGCTGAATTAGTTTTTAAGTGTTAACAGAACTCATCTCTCAGAACAGTTCATTCCGGGTCCTGCAGTAGTACCACAGCTGCTCGTTTAACCGCGTAAATCATCTTTATATTCAGAATGTGAATACTGAGTCTGGGTGGAATAGAAGTTCAGGTGGAATAGAGTCTGAACTCTACACTGCTTCAGTTTCTCAGGTTAGAAATAATCAGTGTAAAGCTGGCCGTGATGCCCCGCGTGCGGCTTTTAGTCTAACACACATTGTAATATTTTAGGAAGGTAAAGGATTTGTATTTATTTATTTATTTATTTATTTAAATTTAAAACAGTGATGTAAATAAAGTGCAGATGAGCATCAATGCAAAGTGCAAACCACATCGTCTTCATATTACTGGTTTCAGTTGTGCGTAAAAATAGTCTTCGTGTTTATGTCTGTGCTGTACCCTGTGGTGTGTGTGTGTGTGTGTGTGTGTGTGTGTGTGTGAGAGAGAGAGAGAGAGAGAGAGAGAGAGAGAGAGAACTTTGGTGAAAATTCGATGTAAAGACTTGGTAAATGTATGTTTTGATTTAATCAATTACTGTTGAATAATTCATCTTTAAGTTGATTTCAAATCAAAGTCGGATTTAGGAACCTTTATGGTTCTTCGTTTCTCTCAGGAATCAATTTTCATTTTTTACAATAATGTTTCTGGAGGCTGTTTGAGTGACTCGGCCCTCTCGAGACAATGCGAATATAAAAGACCTTCCTTTTGTTTTCTGGAGCGAGGAGCTGCACTGAGGTGTGTGTGTGTGTGTGTGTGTGTGTGTGTGTGTGTGTGTGTGTGTGTGTGTGTGTGTGTGTGTGTGTGTGTGTGTGTGTGTGTGTGTGTGAATAAAGAGCACTGTGTATTGGAAAGCAGTTTATTTATTTATATATTTATTTAAACCAAACCTTTCTCACGCATGGTGATGCGCACAATTGAGCGCGAACCCACAGCCAAGTAGCCGCGCTCATAATCACACAGATAAATAATAATAATAATAATAATAATAATAATAATAATAATAATGTTTTTAAAATTCCTTGTTGTTTTCTGCGTGTGTAGAAAAAGAGAAAGTCCAGAGTAAAAACGAAGACTCCTCTGATGATCCGTCGAAGAAGAAGCGGCAGCGGCGGCAGAGGACGCACTTCACGAGCCAGCAGCTGCAGGAGCTCGAGGCCACATTCCAGCGGAACCGTTACCCGGACATGAGCACGCGCGAGGAGATCGCCGTCTGGACCAACCTCACGGAGGCGCGAGTCCGGGTACGGTCATAAATGATTTAAAACCATGAAATAAAAATGTTGTTCAAATAAAAAAAAAAACGCGATTTTAATTATATCAGCTCGTGCTACTTTACTTTCCTTCAGTTTATAGCCTACCTCGCAAAAATGAATAAATAAATAAATAGATATGATTAAATATTTAACAGCTCATATTTCTGCACCCCCCCCCCTAAAAACAACATAATTTGATTTATTGAACAAATAAACGGAATAAAGCCGTTTACTACAGTAATATACACGTGTCGGTACTAGTTCTCGGAGCTCGGAGCTGCTGGTTCCACTTTATCTCTGTTTTAATGTGATTGTATTAGTTTTTTACATCCAGAGAGAGAGAGAGAGAGAGAGAGAGAGAGAGAGAGAGAGAGAGAGAGAGAGAGAGAGAGATTAATAGCTCATCTGTGCAGATTAGCTACAGGCTCTGTGTTCAGGTTTATAAGTAAACCTCCTGTTTTAACATTTATTTCTCTGATCACTGAATGGAATATTCACAGACAGACATCCTGGAATACGCGTATGATGATCAATGAAACCTTTATTTTTCTCGGCTAGTCCTTTTTCTTTTTGTTTTTATTTTATTATTAGTTAATCAAAAGTGAAATCAAGTGATTTTTTAAAAATTTATATATATATATATATATATATATATATATATATATATATATATATATATATATATATATATATATATATATATATATATATATATATATATATATATATATATAATAAAAATCACTTGATTTCACTTCTGATTAAATAATAGATAATAATATGTATATCATTTTTATTTATTTTATTTTTTTTACCGCCTACTTGAAATAAAGGTCAGGTGTGATCTATTGAAACTTAATTAAGGTCAATAAGTCTAAATGTGTGTGGTGTTGAGCTAATTAAGGGTCGGGAAAGCCTTACAGTCAACACACACCATAAGAGGCTCTAATGGAGTAACACACACCCCGGTGTGAAAGAGGTGTAAAGCTTTGTGTTTTTTTCTGATCGCCATGCCCGTGTTGTGTGCGTTAGGTCAGAGTATGTGTAGAGGCAACACACACACACACACACACACACAGGCGCACACACGCAGGGGTTCAGAGTGGGAATACACACACGGGTTTGGAGGTGGAATACACATCGGGCGTTGGTGAGGAGGAGGAATACACACTGACAGCTAAAGCTGGACGTGTATTGGGATTTGGGTGAAATTAGACACTGATAAAGAGCAGCTCGGTTAAAGAGCAGACAGAGAGATGAGTGAGTCGATAAATCTGACACCAACAATTAAACCATTCGATGTTTAACTTTTAAAAAAAAATATTTATTTTTTTTATATAAAAAAAACGTAAACGATCGGGCGGAGCTCAACTTTTCCATGAGGTCTAAAGTGAACGCTGGGAGACAAACCATCCTCTGAAGATCACCGAAATTCACTTCAAGGCTTATGATAACAAAACATCTCAATTATTATTATTATTATTATTATTATTATTATTATTATTATTATTATTATTATTATTATTATTATTTTGTTTTTCAATTTTAACTTTAATTACTGCCAAAAACATTCCATCAGCAGCCGCGTTTCCACTGCTGAACTCCTGCAAGTGTACAACACACACCTATACATCAATCAATCAATCAATCAATCAATCAACCAACCAACCAACCAACCAACCAATCAATAAACCCGATATTTATAAAAAGAAATTTAGGAGCTTGATTTACAGGACTTAATAATCACGTACGCTAGCATGCAGCCTATAAAGCTACATGTTTATGCAAAAGTCTTTGGTAATTAAAAGTGTAACTGAAGTGAGTACCCAGAGCCTCAGTGCACACTCTGTGCTGTTCCAGGCGCCATCTTTACAGCTTTATTAATTATATGTATACTTTTTTAAATAATTTAAAGAACATAACTGGGGCTCGGGGATCTTAGAGATATACACTACATACACACGCACGTAATAATCGTACCAAACACGTGGTATTGATGATATCGCGTCCACGGCAAGGACACGGAGTCGGTTAACTATGTATTAAATTATGCGTTAATTATTATTACTGATAATCTCCTGTTGTTGTTGAATACGCACTGTGACATTATTATTATTATTATTATTAGTAGTAGTAGTAGTAGTAGTAGTAGTAGTAGTAGTAGTAGTAGTATCATTCTTCTTCTCTTCTTCTTCTTCCACTTCTTCTTATTATTAGTATCATTATTAGTATTGTGATTATAATTATTAATATTATCATCATCATCATCATTGTTATTATTATTATTATTGTTATTGTTATTATGTTTTTCTGCAGGTTTGGTTCAAGAACCGTCGCGCTAAATGGCGGAAGCGCGAGCGCAACCAGCAGGCCGAGCTCTGCAAGAACGGCTTCGGCGCGCAGTTTAACGGCTTGGTACAGCCTTACGACGACGTGTACCCGAGCTACACGTATAACAACTGGGCGGCGGCGGCTAAAGGGCTGGCTCCGGCCTCGCTCTCGGCCAAGAGCTTCCCTTTCTTCAACTCGATGAACTCCATCAGCCCACTGTCGTCCCAGGCGATGTTCTCCGCCGCGCCGCCGCCGCCGCCGCCGCCTCCGCCCGCGCCGAGCTCCATCTCCTCCATGAGCATGAGCATGAGCTCCGGCATGGCCGTGCCCACGTCCGGTCTCAACGGCCTCAACAACCTCAACAACCTCGGCAACGCGTCGCTCAACTCGCCCGCCGCAGGGTGTCCGTACGCCCCGCCGACTCCACCCTACGTCTACCGGGACACGTGTAACTCCAGCCTGGCGAGTCTGAGACTCAAAGCCAAGCAGCACTCGAGCTTCGGCTACGCGGGAGTCCAGAACGCCGCCACGAACCTCAGCGCGTGTCAGTACGCCGTGGACAGACCCGTGTAGACGCACAGGAAGACGAGGAAGCGCGATCTCAATCAAATCATAATCATAAAGAACTAAGAACAAATCCCAGGAAAAAAACAAACAAACAACCAAACAAAAAAAAAAAACAGGACATGTTTTGATTTCATTTTCCCGTCACAGATTAATAAATACTAAAATAAATAAAAGCGCACAGAGAATTAAGGACTGAACATCTCGGGAATCCCTGGACTTCACTCTTTTGTTTTGTTTTTTATTTTATTTTTTAGTTTTAATGTTTATTTTCTTCCCAAATGAAACCTGGCACTATACAGAAGAACGAATTAAACCATCGTCGTCCTCGTCCTCCTCTTCACCGTCCGGATGGAGTTTGTTTTCAACCAAAAGATGGACTTTAACACAGAAGCGGGAGATTTTTCAGCGACGGGTGTGTTCCATTTAGACAAGAACAGGAAAAAAAAACCAAACAAAAAAACAGAACAAAACCCAACCATCATTAATAAGCTCGATTTTTCTTTCGCCTTCTGGACTTTAAGTGACTGGACTCCATGTGTAAATATGTGTCTGAATATCATCTCCAGGTTTGTAGAGGCTTCCGGGCCTTTGGTTTAAAAACAAAAAGAAAAAAAAATCACTTTAACAGCGCATGTGATGAAAATGTCTTGCTTGCAGTTTAAGGGGAATGTACATAAACCTGGCATATAAATTTATTATTAAATGTCTGTTGTGAATATAGATTTAGAATAGAAAACAAAAACCCATAAAATGTTTCTGCGGGGATAAAAAGGAATGATTTTTTTTTTTTTTGCTCTGTGTATAGTACTACTATTTGGTACGGATTATTATTATTATTATTATTATTTTTTGCAACAACCCAAAAATAATAAACTATTGTGTTTTATTTAATGGAAGTAAACACGCTGTTTGGTCAGGATTTTGTGAGCTGTACGGTCACAAATTCAGCTCTACTGTGTGTGTGTGTGTGTGTGTGTGTGTGTGTGTGTGTGTGAATACACACCTTATTACCAAATACACAACATGAAGCGTGCCAGACGTCCAGACCTGATTAGACCTGATTAGAGTCCCTGTTCAATATACATGTTACAGCAGGTCTGATCGGTCAGGCGAGAAATAACAAGAACACACAGCAATTAAAGTCTAAGTAGAAGGTTATTTTTTTTTAATATTATTCTGGTCCTCGACACAGCCGGAAGTCATTCATCCAGCGTTACAGCTTCCGCGGGTCTTTCTTTCTTTCTTTCTTTCTTTCTTTCTTTCTTTCTTTCTTTCTTTCTTTCTTTCTTTCTTTCTTTCTTTCTTTCTTTCTTTCTTTCTTTCCTTTCTTTCTTTCTTTCTTTAAGAATCAATAATACATTTAACAGAAACATCGCTTTTATTAGTTTCTTGCATGCTTTACTTCTCTGATCGGGATAATGTCCCCAAACCAGGAGCATTTAACACTGAACACTCTCATCTAAATTCAACTCCTGCAAAAAAAAAAACCAACATATATATATATATATATATATATATATATATATATATATATATATATATATATATATATATATATATATATATATATATATATATATATATATATATATATATAAGTGTGTGCGTGTGTGTGTGTGTGTGTTTAATAAAAAAAAAGAGAGAGAGAGAGAGAATCAATATAAAGGAAATGCACAAACACATAATGTCTCCTAAATGCTGTGCAAACGAGCCCCGGCGTGTGCGCGCGCATAAAGTGAGGAGATTAGCAGGCGAACATTAGTAGAATAAGGAGATTAACGTCTTCGGCATCGTCTACATTTTCTCACGTGAGTAACGAGTTTGTTGCACGAGTTTCTAAGGATCTCGAATGAAGTCGTAAGAAAAAGATACGGGATCAAAACTGATACTCAATGTGGTGATGATGAGGATGATGAGGACGCTTGTAATGAAGGCTATTATCCGTTCTTCCGTTATTCGGTCACGTCCTGTTGTAGCTACATGTACACCTTTAGTCCATTAGCCTTATAACATAATTATGAAATGCTTATAATACACACAATCTGAAGTCCTAGGCATGCTCTGATATTAGATATTCATTTCACAATAATATCACTGTGTATCGTTTAGGATATTATCTGACAAATATGTCCTATTATTATTATTATTATTATTATTATTATTATTATTATTATTATTATTATTATTTTTATTATTATTATTATTATTAGTTTAGTTTTGCTTGTTTGTTTGTGTTTCCACCCCATTTTACTCCCTGAGTCAGTTCTATATTGTTGCTTTAGTCTAGACAGTGTGTGTTTGTGTTTGTGAAGTTCACCAACCCATCATTAGCGCCAGTGTGATGAATACACCTTCATACCTCACTGAAAATATAATTATCTCAAGACTGGGCAATCACAAAACACACACAGACACAGACACAGACACAGCTCTCCCAAGGCAATGAGACTCTCTCTCTCTCTCTCTGTGTGTGTGTGTGTGTGTGTGTGTGTGTGTGTGTGTTTTAGAAATCAGAGCAACAAGACAATACCAGATTGAACATCGATCAAACTTTCCCCTGTAAGAAATAACAGGAGCACACGCATCTGATCTGAACATTTCTAACAGACAGTAGTGCTCCGAACGAGCGAGAGAAGTCCTCACACACAGTGCCAGGGGACTCACTATAAATCACGTGTAATAGCCGATTCATCAGTGTGAAACGTGTTTCCTTGCTAATGTGCTCAGTGAAGAGATCTAACCAATACTGAAGCGTCCAGCCGGCCGTCTGGAGACCGATACACGTCTCACTAAACACAGAGACGTCGACCAGCTCGGAAAAACAAGAACACAGAGAGAAGCGTTCAGTGCGTTCCTGCTGGTCTCCAACGCTGCAGGAAGGGAAACGCATTCAAATATAACGACGATGCGATGTTAGAAGGAGGTTGGAGTCAATCTGCATGTCGGGTTTTCACCCAAACACATCCTGGGTTCATATCGGGTTTGTGTTCCAATGTTATTTAAACTGTGTAACCTTTTCATGATACGATCACAACACCGAAATCATCCAGTGAACAGAAACATCCAGATCATTTGCTCTATGAGACAGTTTCTGCACTAAATCTGCTACGCTGTGATGATTGCATGCCGGACTGATCCGCCTGTAGGCCAGGGTCTCTGAACCTTAAGTGATATTTATTGTTTGAAGAGATCAGGGCTGTGTAGATCATCCCTTATCCATCACTGTGATATTCAGTTATTGATATTGTCGATGCTCCAGAATAAAACACTCCCTCATTCAGAAACAGTTTGAATACACAGGCACGTTCTACTTTTACACTCCTTATGACCTTCCAATATTTTACTATTCTGGACGAAAAGGCGAACGTTTCGCCAGATGAGAGCTCCTCGGATACGATAACATCATAATCCTGGATGAAATGATAAGCGGTTATATTGTGCGATAAATACACAAGAAGACGTCTCGATTTAATGTCCTTTAACGTGACACAAAACAGGCCCAAAATTATATAATGTAATTCTCCAAACTGCTTTCCATATGGATTCACGGGCAAAAATCAAGCTTTAAGAATCAACTACTACGTAAAACGTATGAGTTTATTTCTCTCCTGGAAATGGATCAGACGTATAAAAGCTACGTAACTCCAGCCTTTAACGTCGGCCATGTTAGCATTTGGAAGCCTGAAGGATATTTCTATACATTTTAATAAACCCAGGATCAGCGACACTTCTGGGATGTTAGGAATAAGACACTGCTACAATAACGAGGCATTGTTTATACTAAACGTGCATCATCATGAACCATGAAGTACTTATTAAAGAAGATTTATTTAAAGTTTGGTGTTCCTGTTCCGGTTCAAGTAAATAGAACAGCCTATGATGAATATTACGGACGTGTGGACGTGCACGTGGACATGTTCAAGCAACCGCTCGGTGTTTCTTGGTGTTTAAGAGGTTTAAAGTCATCTGGATTTGCATGTAACGAGGCAATACTCCAAAGTGTTGTTTTTTTATAGCACTCTACAGTTTAGCGAAGGGGTAAGAGGGCGTGATGTGACCTCCCGCATTCTCAGGGTTCGAGTCAGCACCTGATGTGAAGTTCCTCCTTCTGTCCAACCCGAAAACCCTCAGACACCGTGTAGACTTTTCTAGAGAAGAATTACCACGCTGATGTAGACGTACATGTCTTATTGAAGTGAGTGGAATTAGCGCTGGGTATATGATATTATAATTAATGATACTATATTATATTATAAATCTAGCTACATGGTTAGATCGGATAATTGTAGTGTAGAAATAACACAGTTTGTCATTTACTTTATCACCTATTGTTTATTATTTACTTTATAAAACATTAACGTAACACCAACAGGAGTTATAATGCAACAATGAAATGTTAATCACACACAAAAATGATGTAATGATATTTAACATGAATATCTTTTTAACCTGATATTATTAAGTGATTGTCTCAGTAACTCAGAGAAGTTTGGTGTTTCCTGTTTTTTAATCAACAATTATGTTTCTAATTTCAGTTTCATTATATATAATACACAGTGCTGGATATTTCTTACAGATCTCAAAAGCAACATTACTGAAACGCAGTGTGTGTGTGTGTGTGTGTGTGTGTGTGTGTGTGTGTGTGTGTGTGCATAGAGATGGTGTAAACAGAGCTGAGTTTTAAGAGAGCGAATGATACATACTGCATTGCATGTGTGTGTGTGTGTGTGTGTGTGTGTGTATATATATATGTGTGTGTGGGTGGGTCTGAACACACCTGCCTGGAGTGTGTATGTAACTGCACATGTATGTTCTGAAATGCACCTCTGTGTCTATATCATATGCCAGATTTGTGTATGTGTGTGTGTGTGTGTGTGTGTGTGTGCGTGTGAGTGAGTGTGTGTGTGTGTGTGTGTATATACGTGTGTATGTGTGTGTGTGTGTGTGTGTGTGTGTGTGTGTAAACAAGTGTATGTGTGTGTGTGCATGTGTGTGTGTATACATGTGTATGTGTGTGTGTGTGTATACGTGTGTGTGTGTGTGTGTGTGTGTGTGTGCGTGTGAGGTGTGTGTGTGTGTGTGTATATAGTGTATGTGTGTGTGTGTGTGTGTGTGTGCGTGTGTGTGTAAACAAGTGTATGTGTGTGTGTGTGTGTGTGTGTGTGTGTGCATGTGTGTGTGTATACATGTGTATGTGTGTGTGTGTGTGTATACGTGTGTGTGTGTGTGTGTGTGTTTGAATATCTCCTTACTTACACAAGTCGCAGCATGGAGTGTGTATGTAACTGTGCAAATGTATGTTCTGAAATACACCTCTGTGTCTATATCGTATGCCTTGTGTGTGTGTGTGTGTGTGTGTGTGTGTGTGTTTGCATATCTCCTTCATTACACAAGTCGCAGCATGGAGTGTGTATTTGTAAACCCTTAACCTTATCAAGCCTGTCATTACTGTATGTCAGTGTGTGTATCTACGCACTATAGGTGCATGTACACGCTTGCTTGTGTGTATGTGTGTGTGTCAGTGAAAGAGAGCGAGAGAAACACAGAGGGAAAGAGAAACATAGAGAGAGAGAGAGAGAGAGAGATGTCTTTGATGAGCGGAGTGTGAGGTCAGTGGATGTTGAAGCTCCGGGCGTAGTGTGTGAAGTTGGAGTGTGTGTGAATGAGTCGAGTTCGCGTGACTCGCACACTTCCTGCCGTCTCGACTTATATTAAAAAGAAACATCTTGGATATTTTCACTTCAAAATCGATTAGGAGTTTCCACGAAGGCTGTGCATTATCAGCCATGTGGGATCAGGAATGTGTGTGTGTGTGTGTCTGTGTGTATGTGTGTGTGTGAGAGAGAGAGAGAGAGAGAGGTCCAGAGATAGCATCAATAAGCACCAGTCTCAGTCTTACAGAGCTGAGAGTGTTGTCCCACAGGCCCGACTGATTTTATAACACTTCTACAATATTCAATTTATTATAAACTCACATCCAGTCGTCAAAACCGGCGCACACTCGGGGTTCTCCTGAAGTCCCGGCTGGACCCGGAAATAAAAAATAAAGGGAGATGTTCTAGGAACGTGTGTTGTACTGGGATTCTGAGTCACACTGTATACGTTATCACACACAAGGCGAGCCATGTTTTGTTTTGAATGAGCGTTTGCATAGCTGGAAATATCTCACACTTTGGCTCTGATCCACCACTCGCACCAAACACCAGGCAAATACCGAGGACCCGATACAACCGTTCAGAGACGAAAGGAGTATTTGAAATTGTGTTGCTCTGATGGCGTATGGACGTGACAGAACCTTCAGTCAAGTGTAAAACGACCGGAACAACTTTTTCTGAGAAGCTAGAATTTGTAGTTGGAGTATGGATGTCATTAAACCTTCATGGAAGTGTAAAGTAACTGGAACTACTTTTTCACAGGGAAGAACTGATGGTAGTTGTGTGGCTCTGATGAGGTATGGATATCATTAAACCTTCAGGGAAGCAACATACCCGGAACTACTTGTATGGACTAAAATCTATCCAATATCACTAATGCTGGAAAAAAATATGTAGAAAATGGATGTAAACTGAAACGGTAGTAGTTTATTATCAGGGGGAACATATATAAAAGAAGAAATGCAAAAGATTAAAAATTAATAAAAATATTAAAAGTAAAGTCTTGTACTTTGGGAGTCATGAAGATTAAACCCACTGCTTTTTCAGCGTGAGAGTCAGATCTTTTTTTTACCATAACTGTTGCAGGGTCATTCAAGAAAAAACTTTATAAAAAAAAATACATCATGCCATTTAAAACATTTTAAAGACAACCTGAGGTTTACGTGTTATATAGAGAGAGAGAAAGAGTGTGTGTGCTTGTGTGTCTGTGTGTGTGTGTATGTGTGTGTGTGTGTGTGTGTGTGTGTGTGTGTGTGTGTGTGTGTGTGTGTGTGAGTGGCATGGCCTGCATGGCACTGTGCACTTTGGCTGACCCGACTCTGAGATCAGCCGGGTTTAAGTCATCTAAAGCTCAGCCGGACAACTGCAGTGAAAGACGAGCTGCATCGGGTTGCCATACGCACAATATTCACACATGTGAGTGACATGAAGAACCCAGATGCACTGGAACTGGAAATAACCTGACGTTTTTCTGTCATTACAAAGGAGATGTTTATGAGGCTTATTTGACCTTTTATCACTGTGTACAGAGTTGCACCGTGACTCCGCCCACTTTTACAGCTGCCTCGGCTCTGGAAGTCCACAGAAACGTTTCAGAACAGTTCACAACCAAAGCGTTGAAAACATAGACTCAAACGAACCAGAGGGTTCGAGTCCCACCATGGCCCTGTGTGTGCGGAGTTTGCATGCTCTCCCCGTGCTGTGGGGGTTTATTCCGGGTACTCCAGTTTCCTCCCCCAGTCCAAAGACATGCATGATAGTCTGATTGGCATGTCCAAAGTGTCCGTAGTGTATAAATGTGTCTTTGATTGTGCCCTGTGATGGACTGGCACAGGGTTCCTTAAGGATTCCTTGGATAGTTAAAGGTTTTTAGCATGATAAAAGGAATTTCTTGGAACTTTCTCTGACAGTGAAAAGCTCAGTTTGTCAGGTTCTACATAAAACCACCAAAGAGTCATCAGGAGAGTCAAAACAAAAGATCTAACCTTTACTCCATTTTGTTTTACCTCATAGGAAAAACAGAACCTTCCAGGGTTTTTCATTGATTCTTTTTTATTAAATAATTTCTTTTAACTTCTAAAACATCCCTCACAGAACCCTTTCCACAATGAAACATTCATTTTTTGAGCTTCTAGATAAAATTCACAAGATTACAACACAGAAACATGCAAAGAACCTCTGAAGGCATTGAGGTTTAATTTTTTTTCCTAAGACAGTCTATAGGATAAAAACCCATTAATGGTTCTTTAATAGTTATTTTTGATAGTTAAGAGTTCTTAGCTTCTTAAAAGGACTCTTAGAACCCTTAACCTTGTAAAGAACACTGTAAACATCATGCCAGGCTAATTTTCTACCTAGCTAGCTATCGTAGCAAACCACAAAACCCATGGAGTTCTGTAGGAGTTCTTTGGATAGTCAAGTGTTCTCAGCTAACTTAACAGGACCCTTCAGAGAACCCGTAACTTTGTGGTCAGGCCGTCTGTATTGGACCACTTGAGATGAAATCACCCCGTGTAAAGAATGCTGTGTGCATTATGTTTTCTAGCTAGCTAGTTATCTTAGCAAACCACAATGTACACAGGGTTCTTAAGGGTTCTTTGGATAGTTAAAGGTTCTTGGCTTCTTAAGCTAATTCTTCTAAGAACTTTTCAAAGAACCTTGTGTATGTTGTAACTGGCTAATTTTCTATCTAGCTGGCTTTGTTAGCAAGCCAGATTGTATACAAAGTTCTTAAGGGTTCTGTGGATAATTAAGGGTTCTTAGCATAATAAAAGGACTCTTATTGGAACTTTTATGCAGCAGGATCATACTTAATTTCTCAAGTTCTACATATGACTTTGGAAAGTTCCAGTAATATATTGTACTACGTTATTATTATATTATATTATATATATATATATATTGCAGTTTAAGCAGTTTTATTCGTGATATTTTCAGAAGTAATAGGAAGTTAAATATATCTATAATTAAGTAATGTCAGTGAATACATGAGTGCCGGTCAGGGAACATGTACCGGAACATGTTGTGCATTAAGAGCTGCGGCTGTTTATGAAAAATAATCTTCTGCTCTGGTTTATTTTTTCGTACTAAAGCAGAGGATGTGGACGACGCACAGCTTCCAGATGAATTGATTTATGGAGAGAATGAAACAGGAATGATTTTATGGAGCCTGAAGTAAAAGGCCACTGGAAACATGGCGTCTGCTCAACCTCCTCCTCCGTCAGTAAATCATCCGCTCCGAGAAGAAAACGGCTCCGAAATGAATGACGCAACTGCTGGATTTATATAAAGGTTTGAGTTCAGCTGCCAAATAAACACGCAGCAGCGGTTCTCCGTTATGGTTCTCCTGCTTTTACGCCGGTCTAACCCGGGTTACGCAACGTCACGCCGCTCAACAGGTTCTTAAACACCACCGTATTCTGAATTGAACCCTTTTTTTTAAGAGACTTATGAAAAAAGGATCTTTTACAGGTTGGTTCTTTAGATTAGTAACTGTTCTTATGTTCCTTAAACAATTCAGAGAACACGCTGGTTTAGAACCTCCAAGGGTTCTGTGAGAGACACAACTGAAGGTTTCTAAAGTTATGCTTCTTTCTGAAACTTTTAGAAGTAGGTTCTTTAAGGGTTCTTGTAGAAGGTGAATGTTCCATAGCTTCTTAAAAACCTTTCCTCCTCTCCTGAACTCTGTCAGAAAGCAAAACAATCAGCTATCAGGTTTGACTTAGAAACTTCACGATTCTTTTAATTAGGTTAAGGTTCTTTGTTTCCTAAAACAGTTTTTCTTGGAACCATTTTCAATATAGAGACACATGGTTCTAGCGTTCTCCATGGAGCCTTCAAGGGTTCCCCAGGAAAAAAACAAAACTTTAAGACATTTTATTCTGTGTCAGTATTTACAAAATAAATAAATAAATAAATAAATAAATAAATAAATAAATAAAGTTTCTTTAGAAAATTAATGGCTCTTAATGAAGATCCTACTTGGAATTGTTTCTAACATTAAAACAGTCCACTGTAAGGTCTTACACAGAACCTCCAAATGTTTTGGCAGAGACACAACTGATGAAAAGTTAAAAGTTCTAGATTTAGACGTTTTGTTTTAGACAAAAAGGTATCATTAAGGGTTCTTCAAGGGTTGTTTTGATTAGGTCAGTGGTTCCTAGTTTCCTAAAGCAGGTCTTCTTGGAATAACAACTTTACTGCTTTTAGAAAAAAAAAAACAATAATTTTGATAAAGAAAGGGTTCTTAGCCTCCTAAAAGGGTTCTTCATAGAACCTTCAATGGTTCCCCAAGAGACACAACCAAAGAAAACATGGGTTCTATATTTACCTTTTTTTTCCAGCTATTAGATGGAAAACAATATCTCCAGGTTCTTTTATCTGTTTTATTTTTTCAGTCTCAAGCTACTGTTTAATTCAGTATTTATTACCATGTGATTTTATTGTATTTTATTATGTTTATTCGTGTTATTATTGATCTCGCCGTTTAGTAAAACAGGGAATAAAAAAGAAGAAAAGAACTTTTCCAAATGCTAAAGAAAGTCTAAATAGAATTAAAACAAGTAAACATTTTAATGTGTTTTTTTCTGATTGTAAAATAAAAGCTGCACAAAACACACTGAAGTACTACATCTGGAAAGTAATAAATAAATAAATAAATAAATAAATAAAGAAGAATTTTTCAACATATATTCACATAAAATAGAATATATTTACTACATAAGCTTGATGAAACCAAAAATTTAACTCTAATCATTCTAATTGAAACTGACTTTTGACAAAAAGAACATAATTATATGAAATACACAGGCTATATATACATAGAAATAAATTCTACTATAAACACCAACACGAAAACAAATAATCCTCTCATTTCTGAGTCGCAGTTTATTTATTCCTCCATCAGTCTCTCAGTTTATTTCTCTCTCTCTCCTCTCTCTCTCTCTCTCTCTCTCTCTCTCTCTCTCTGTATGTTTGGAAAAAGACTTTTATGAGCTGCTGCTCGGTTCATCCTCACTGACAGTATAAACTCAGTGCTGTGTTCATTTATGGCCATGACAGTGTGTATCTGTAAATCCAAAATGTCTCCTGAACAGACACAGTCTGTGTGAAGGCGTAATAACAGTCCTTTTGAGTGAGTAATAGATCTACTGTGCTATAAAATCAGCCTGAAATGATACTGTTATCTGTAAGAGATTAAGTTGTGAAGGACATTAAGAACACTCTTGTGTCTGTTGTGCAGTGTTATAACCGCTCATGACCAGCAGGGGGCGGCACACACTAATCCAATTCAACACCCAGAGAGGGTTTTGATTGTTTATTTGTTTTTGTTTTTTTTGTGTGTTTTTTTTAAAGCTAATATTGCTTAACACGCTTCACTGTGACTTTACAGCAATTAACACACCAACACTGGGCTTTTTAAACGTGCTCACATCCATATTACCTGAACGCTGGTGCTTATTTTTATTTATATATTTATTTTTATGAATGTCAAGGCCTGGGAATTTTATTTGTTGCGTAAACAGCTTGTTAAAATAGTCAAAGTGATATTACTACGAGTAGTTTCTAAATTTTAATAAAGAAGCTGGGATAACAAGTATAAAGATAATTGGATAAAGTGTATTATAAATCTGCACCAAAGATTAAACACTGTATATTAAAATCTCATAAAATATTCATTACATTACACTTTCTTGAAAAAAAACCTCAACTAAATTAGTTCTGAATATTTTAAAAGAAATGTATATAGCTTCAGTTTCATAAGAACGCTCTCAGAGTTTTTTAGCGTGTATTTTTCACATGAGAAAGATAGGTAGAAAGGTAGAAATGTGTGAACCTGAGGGTTCCACGACAGCGACAAGAAGTACAGTTCAGTAAACAAACAAGAAAAAAAGAGAATCTGTAAAAGCAAACAAATAAACAAATGAATAAGGGTTAATTTGTTAAAGTTAAAATTTGTAAATGTTAATCTAAGACACATATATTGTGCAGTGGTTAAGCTCAGTGGTTGAGATAGTGGACCCTTGATTAGAAGGTCATGAGTTTAAATCCCAGCATTACCTAAATGCCATTGCTGGGCCCCTGAGCAAGGCCCTTCACCCCCAACTGCTCAGCTGTACAAATGAGATCAATGTAAGTCACTCTGGATAATGCCAAATGCCGTAAATGTAAATATTAAGAAATCATACATTGTCTATTGAAAAACCTCAATAAATATAGTCTAATGAAAAAAGGAGAATTGATTCCCTGACAGGAAGTGAAATAAAGTTCTTCTATATCTCCAGAAGAAGCTCCATACATCATCACGACAGCTTCATCAGCTTCTTCCTGACGGTGCTGTTTAACCGGATGGAGAAATATGTAATGGAGATTCTGGGGAACATTGTGTATGATGGTCATCATCCTGGACGTTGTTCTTCTCTCCACCGCCTCCAGTCAATCGAGAAGTTATCTGTCCTGTTCTCGAATTCATGTTCAGCCTGTTTGTTCTTCATCAACATTCATTTACACAATTATAGTCATTATTAGTGAATTACATTACATTACACCTGCGAGGTAAACATGATTAAATTCTTCTCAGCAGTAGGACATTACTGTGGGATTTTTTTTTTTTATCTCCAATACGTGATATTCTCACATAAATAATGATTTTCACATGATCACGCTGATTTGACGTGTGTGCACGTGAGTTCACGGAAGAGTCTCAGGGCATGCTTTACATGCTTACACATACTGTATGAGCACATAGTACACAGAACAACACACGTGACAATATCATGTAAAATATACAAACGTGTCACGTGCAAAGAGCAAGAGCTGACAATGATCGACACATTAAACACACATAGTGAATCATATTGAGAGGAAAAACAGATTTATGGTAGCTAAAGACCAAGTGTGTGTAGATATATGTATATAATATGTAATAAAAATATATAATAGATAATTTGCAATAAATTGTTTCTTAGAGGAACTTCACATAATCAAAATACACATTTTTATGTTTTAATAGAAAATTCTAAACACATCCACAGTCTCAAAGTGTAAAGCTTTATTTAAAATTTCCATTTCATTTCATCAAGTACAGTAAATTAATCGAATTAAAGGTGGATCTGTTTGCCACCACAAGGTGGCGCCCTAAAAAAAAAAAAAAAAAAAAAAACCACCAAAAAGGCCTCTACAAAAAAAAAAAAAAAAAAAAAAATACAGTTTTCTGGATTAAAACCATTTTAAACCATTTTGTGTTTATTTGAGATTAATCAGCTACAGACGTTTTTTATAATTTTATGTATTATATTAATGTATCTTCTTTTTTTAAAATTTATTTTTTTTTTTTTATATTTTTTTTTTTTTTTTTTTTTTTTTTTTAAAAACACACAAGTGAGAAATGAAATCGATAAAATCACGTACAAGTGAAATGTTTTGCGTCGTATAGTTTCTGTGTATATTAATATTACAGCCTGTGAGATATTTTATTGGATATTTATAAATCTTTTATAAACTGCGTTATTATTAAGACGTTATTAAGAATGCCTGTACGTATTAATGTTAGATTTGTAGTAACTAATGAATAAAGTACTTGGGGTGTGCTGTTATAGGAAAATAATCCACAATGGGGTGGTAATGGCATGTGATAAATTCCTTTTATATTCCTTTTATACCACAGGTAATTTGGTAACAATTAATTATTTTTTATTTATTAACAAACGGCACTTTCACTTTTTTTCATCCGTTGAAATTTTTGGCCTTTTGGGCATAAAGCTCTACGTTTGGTGGAAACCCAACACTGCTCATCACCCTGAGAAAACCATCTGCACTGTGAAACACGGTGGTGGTAGCATCACATTGACCCTTGGCCTCTTGGTTGCTCCTGTCTCTCTCTCTCTCTCTCTCTCTCTCTCCGCCCCTCTCCCTCTCCCTCTCTTTCTAACACACACACACACACACACACACACACACACACACACACACACACACACACATGCACACACATATACACACATACACACACACACAGACATATTTGACATACTTGCAAGAGCAAACATTTGATCCTCTTTGAAACAGCACCTATTAATAAAGTTGATATACGTGAACAAAACCCGAGGGAAAATTCACTTTTTCAATCATTAATTCATCAGAAATATCAAAAGACGTGGTATTGGTGTGTCCCCAAAAGACGTGGTATTGGTGTGCCACAGAAGCTAGCATCACCCCTTTTAACAAAAATAACTTCTTGTAGGCGTTTTGTACAATCGTCCACCAGGCTTGCTGGAATTTGTGACCACTCTTCCATGCAATATTCTTTCAGCTGTAAGATGTTTGAGGGTTTTCTTGCATGCTCTGCCCATTTCCCCCCCCTACAACAGCTCAATGGGATTAAAATCCAAGCTTTGACTTCGGTCGTTTCATAACCCTCTATTTCTTCTTTTTGAGACATTCCTTGGTGGATTTTCTTGTGTGCTTAGGATCATTATCTTGTTGAAAGGTGCACTTTCGGTTCAACTTCAACTTTCGGACAGATGGCCTCACGGTATCTTCAAGCACGCTTTGATATGATGCAGAATTCATAGTTCAATCAATGAATACAAGCTGTCCAGTCCCTGAGGCAGCGAAGCAACCCCTGACCATAACATTTCCACTACCGTGTTTCACAGTTGATATGAGGTGCTCCTCCTGAAAAGCTGTCTTTGGTCTGTGCCGAACATGTCTTCTGTTACTGTGACCAAACAACTATATCTTTGATTCATCTGTCCAGATCACATTATTCCAAAAGGCCTAGTCTTTTACTATAGTATAGGCTTTTGCTCAATGACAAACTGTAGTCTTGCGAATACTTTTTCCTGACACTCCTTTTTTCTGAAGAACTCACAGAACTCTTTAGATCTTGGCGTGATAACATCACACACCTCAATAACAAAGGGCACACCATACACTAGATATGAGAGGGGTGTAAATAAGACCGGTTCCACCTGCACTCCCTCAGCAGGTTCTAATCACTGGAACCCGATCTTCAACACCTGATTCTAATTTTATGGATTTGAAGGTGTGATAAATGTAGGGGTGTACTTACTTTTTCCATTTAAATTGGGAAAATCGTGTATTACCTTTATTAACAGGATTAGTTTCAATGTGGATCAAATGTTTGCTTGTTCAAATTTGTCAAAAAAAGGCAACAATTTCCATGAAGTGTACTTCTTTTTTCACATAAATGTAGATAGATCTCTATAAGGTTTTGGTTCTTTCTTTCTTTGTAATGATGTTTCTTTTTTTTCTTCATAAGGTTTATATATTTTCATTTCGAGATATGTTTTGCCTATCCTATCCTGCGGCTTAACGAATTTAAATATCCTTCAGTGGTGTTTGTTGACTTTAATCTGAATATCTGCATCATGATGAGTATCCTGGAGACACTCAGATACACAAACATTCAATACGAACTCATTTTACCTCTCATGGTGACCTCTCATGTCCTGAACCGTCTTTCATAAGATCTGAAGTTCACATCTGGTGTGTTCAGTGTCCGATTGCTGAAGGCTTGGACATTCACCAGCCTCGTGTTAACTCATGTTGATCTTTGTGTTATATTAGAAAAATAACTCATCAACCACAGTGTATTATGGGAAACATGTCTTTTAGAACAGTGTAAATGTTCTGATGTTGAATAACACTGGGGAAAGCGTGTTTGAGTGTTTTGGTCTCCAGTACACATCATAGCAATCATGTTGTCATGGCACATATGTATTTGCTCCATGGAAGCCCAAACATTCAGAGCATTTAACTTTAAACCTCTCAGACTGGATAAACCAGCCTGAACACTACACTCACTGTGTAATCTTAAACCTCTTCTTTAGGTAAAAACACACAGCTTTACAGTGAAATGATACCAAAAGTCAATTTTCCAACACTGAAGTTTATTTTAAGGTTTACTCATAAAGGATCGTAAAACTGTCGGATTACAAAAGAGGAAAAGAGAAAAGATCCAGATACAAAAATGTAAAAATCTTGTGACTTTAAAAAAGAAGGAAAGTGTATTAATACAAATGAACATTCTTTAATGTAAACAAACCAAACTTCTGACCTAAATACTTTGTTTTATGAATCTGTTCTCACTAAATTGTTCAACCATGACTTCCTGTTTCACAGGGGTATAAATATGAGGTAACACAGAGGTCAAATTCTCTTAGTTATTCATAACAATGGGTAAAAGCAAGGAATATAGCTGTGATGTGCAGAAAAAGGTTGTTGAGCTTCACACAATGGGAAGTGTCTATAAGAAAATAACAAGTATTGAAAATGCCCATTTCCACCATCAGGGCAATAATTAAGAGGTTCGAGTCAACTGGAAATGTTATGAATCGACCTGGAATTGGACGTGTGTCTATATTGTCTCAACGCACTGTGAAGAGGATGGTTCGAGTGGATAAAAAATCTCCAAGGATCACAGCTGTAGAATTGCAGAAGTTAATTGTGTCTTGGGGTCAGAAAGTCTCCAAAACTACAATCCAAAGTCTCATACATCACCACAAGTTGTTTGGAAAGGTTTCAAGAAAAAAGCCTCTACTCTCATCCAAAAACAAACTTGAGCATCTTCAATGTGCCAGACACTACTGGAACTTCAAATGGGATTGGGTTCTATGGTCAGATGAAACCAGAATAGAGCTTTTTGGTAATAAACACCAGAGGTGGTTTTGGTGCACACAGAGAGGTAGCCATATGGAAAAGTACCTCATGCCTACGGTTAAATATGGTGATGGATCTTTTCTGCCAGAGCACCTGGACATTTTGTTTGGATACATGGCATCATCGACTCTCTCAAATATCAACAGATATGAAATGAAAACCTGACTGACTCTGCCAGAAAGCTTCAAATGGGCCATGGTTGGATCTTCCAGCAGAACAATGATCCAAAACATACATCAAAATCAACACACACATGGTTCACTGACCACAAAATCAAGGTCCTGCACTGACCATCACAGTCCCCTGACCTGAACCCCATAGAAAACTTGTGGAGTGAACTGAAGAGGAGAGTCGACCAGCGTGGACCTCGAAATGTGAAGGACCTGGAAACATTCTGTATGGAGGAACGGTCTCAGACCCCTTACCATGTATTCTGGTAAATGGTAATTTACCATTGGAGATTGGTATTCTCCAATCTCATCAGGCATTATAGGAGAAGACTCATAGCTGTTACCTTGGTTAAGGGAGATAGCACAAAGTATTGACTAAAAGGGTGCCAATAATTGTTGTACACACTATATGGAAGACTACTGTAATTTTCAAAACTTTTCTTCATATATATATATATATATATATATATATATAAAAAATATTTTGTTCTGTGCAATAATTTCAGCAGTCATTATGTGAATTCTGCTTTAAACTTGTTCTTCTGCTCTGCTGTAAGAGAAACCTGTGTGTTTGATGTTTAGTGTTTGAGTAAATAAATGATTTTCCACTCACTGTAACTGCCACGTGGTGTATTGCTGTGATGCTGTGACTCAACATGGTTTGCCATGCTGGCTGATCGATTTACTGATACTGAAGCGTTATCAGGAACGATTTCATAATCTTAACATTTTCACATGAAAATCGAAGGTCATAAAACATCAGCATGAGCGCTGTACTCTCCACAGGTGTGAATGAACTGGATGCAGAAATGCTCAGGAACACACTATGCACTGATTTCTGCTGCTTCATTCGTCTCCTCACATGATTATACACTGTATTCTATTTTATTTTGACAAAAATACTTGTGTGATTATGACGTTTGTATATATGTATGGAGGCGGGGCTAATTCCACAGTTAAAACGCAAACTCACACAGAAACACACTCGTCTACCCGACAGGAGTGAAAACTCAGGCCTTGTAAACGTACAATACAACCTTGTTTACTTTTAGAGATAAAATATAAATCAAAAAATGTTCCAAATGTGGAAGCTGGCATGCTATAAACAGAACTGTGTTATATTAGCCATAAAGAGATGTTCCCTCACAATCCCTCTTTATTCCCTCTCTATTCCCTCTCTATTCCCTCTCTCTATTCCATCTCTATTCTCTTTCTATTCCCTCTCTCTATTCCCCCTCTCTATTCCCCCTCTCTATTCCCTCTCTCTATTCCCTCTTTATTCCCTCTCTTTACTCCCTCTCTATTCCCTCTCTTTATTCCCTCTCTTTATTCCCTCTTTATTCCCTCTCTATTCCCTCTCTTTATTCCCTTTACTGTATTCCCTCTCTCTATTCCCTCTCTCTATTCCCTCTCTTTATTCCATCTCTATTCTCTTTCTATTCCCTCTCTCTATTCCATCTCTATTCTCTCTATTCTCCTCTCTCTATTCCCCCTCTCTATTCCCCCTCTCTATTCCCCCTCTCTATTCCCTCTTTATTCCCTCTCTTTACTCCCTCTCTATTCCCTCTCTTTGTTCCCTCTCTTTATTCCCTCTCTTTATTCCCTCTTTATTCCCTCTTTATTCCCTCTCTATTCCCTCTCTTTATTCCCTTTACTGTATTCCCTCTCTCTATTCCCTCTCTATTCCCTCTCTCTATTCCCTCTCTTTATTCCCTCTTTATTCCCTCTCTATTCCCTCTCTTTATTCCCTTTACTGTATTCCCTCTCTCTATTCCCTCTCTATTCCCTCTCTCTATTCCCTCTCTTTATTCCATCTCTATTCTCTTTCTATTCCCTCTCTATTCCCTCTCTCTATTCCCTCTCTCTATTCCCTCTTTATTCCCTCTCTTAATCCCTCTCTATTCCCTCTCTTTGTTCCCTCTCTTTATTCCCTCTTTATTCCCTCTTTATTCCCTCTCTATTCCCTCTCTTTATTCCCTTTACTGTATTCCCTCTCTCTATTCCCTCTCTATTCCCTCTCTCTATTCCCTCTCTCTATTCCCTCACTCTATTCCCTCTCTTTATTCCATTTATATTCTCTTTCTATTCCCTCTCTCTATTCCCTCTCTCTGTTCCCTCTCTTTATTCCATCTCTATTCTCTTTCTATTCCCTCTCTCTATTCCCTCTCTCTATTCCCTCTTTATTCCCTCTCTTCACTCCCTCTCTATTCCCCCTCTTTGTTCCCTCTCTTTATTCCCTCTCTTTATTCCCTCTTTATTCCCTCTCTATTCCCTCTCTATTCCCTCTTTATTCCCTTTACTGTATTCCCTCTCTCTATTCCCTCTCTATTCCCTCTCATTCCCTATCTCTATTCCCTCTCTCTATTCCATCTCTATTCTCTTTCTATTCCCTCTCTCTATTCCCCTCTCTCTATTCCCTCTCTCTATTCCCTCTTTATTCCCTCTCTTTATTCCCTCTCTATTCCCTCTCTTTATTCCCATTACTGTATTCCCTCTCTATTCCCTCTCTATTCTGTTTATTCCCTCTCTATTCCCTCTATTCCCTCTCTTTATTCTTTATATCTCTTTTTTCTCTCTCTCTTTATTCCCCCTCTCTTTATTCCCTCTCTTTACTCTCTCTCTCTCTATTCTCTCTTTACTCTCTCTCTCTTTATTCCCTCTCTCTCTATTCTCTCTTTACTCTCTCTCTTTATTCCCTCTCTTTTCTCTCTCTCTTTATTCCTTCTCTTTATTCTCTCTCAAGTTAATAAGACAAAAATATCAAATGCAGCTTGTTAAATCATGTAACAGAAACTCCTCCATCCTGAAGATATCGGAACATTACAGCTTTCCCTCTGACTGTTACACAGCACTGACACTGGAGACTCCTTCCTTACGTGTTATATAAACATCTCCTTACTATATCGGAAAACCACACCATATCAACGGTTACACATTTCAGCATCCGCTGTACAAATCCCTGTGAACGAGTGTTACTATGGCAACGAAAACGTATTGCATTAAAAACAAGTACATTAAATCAATATAAAACATACAATATCACGGTCATTGCTGTGGGTTCAGTATTATTTTCTCATGAACCCTTCAGTGTTGTATCTGTTGAAGATGTAGTGTACAGATATTTACAGCATTGCGAAATAATGTTTTCTCCTCAACTTTCAGGTTTAATGCAACACAAGACACCCTGTCCTGTTATTCGCCATTTCATCTAATAATCCTGTGTGATATATCGGCCACGGCATCTATGCCATTGAAATGGACGAAGCAGCGATACACAGGCGTCGCTCTGATAATGAGATCAGTGCTGAGAGATTTTATTTTTAGCAGACAGCCTGGCGAGTAAGAAGAGATAAAGTATTTACTCGCCACGTCCCGGTGATGTAACGCGCTCTGTTTGCTTATTGCATCAAAGCGCTGCTTGGACGTCTGGACAAACTACTACATTTCTAAACATTTCTACACATTTCTACACACACGGAGCTGCCAGGTTTTATTATCACTTTGTGATTTTATCAGGTCCACCTACATATTAGGTAACTTTATAGAAGACCTTTTGCTCTGCACAATGTATTGTGGGGCAGCAGTGGCTTAGCAGTTAAGGCTCTGGGTTACTGATTGGAAGGTCAAGGGTTCAAGCCCTAGCACTGCCAAGTTGCCACTGTTGGGCCCTTGGGACTTAACCCTTTCTGATCCAGGGGGTCCATGGTTGACCCTGTGCTCTGACCCCAACTTCCTGACATGCGAAGAAAAGAATTTCACTGTGCTGTACTGTATTTGTGACCAATAAAGACTCATTATCATCATTATATTGGTAACACTCCTCTACCCTACCCACCAAAAAATACAAAATATACAGTACAACTGCGACTATAGAGGAGTCTAGCATAGCGTAGCCGGTCCGCTAAATGCCAATGACTGGATAAATGGAAGATTAGTAAGAGAAGCAACCAGGAGTTTGTGTGTAACTCTGAAGGACCTGGAGCTGAATCCACAGTCCAAAAAGCTGGACTTTATGGAAGAGTAGATAATCAATGATGTCTTGTTGGAGTTTACCAAAAGACATGTTACAGAAAAGCTTCTCCAGACTGATGAGACCAAAAATGGAACGTTTTATCTAACGACTGAACAAAGAGTTATGTTTTGGTGGAAACACAACAGTGGCCATCGCCCTGAGAACACCATGCAAATTGTGAAGCATGGTGATGGGAGCTTTGTGTTCGGCACTACACTTGTCCTCTATGTTGCTTGTCTCAGTATTCCTCTCTTTATGCGGCCACTGACTTCTAATAGATGACCTCCTCTATGTGAAGTCATAGCTGTGTACCATATTCTTTCCATTTAAATAATAATAATAATTAACAAAAAAGGAACAACGCTGTTTGTTTAGGTATATCTTCTAACAAGCTCTAGGTTCTTCCAGGATCGGCTGTACTTATATTGTGATCACATGACTATTTTATCAACTAATTATGCCACTTCTGATTATAACTAGCCTGGGAACGCCTCGGGATCCCCTGGTCAAAGTTAATGTGGCTCGGGAAAGGGAAGTTTGGGGTCCCCTGCTGGAGCTGCTGCTCCCGTGACCTGGGAACGATTAAGCGGTTGAGGATGGATGGACTATGTAACACCTCTCATATTTCTAACAGTGACCTGTCTCGGCGAAATGTAAATAGCTAAATGTTCACAATAGTAAGCGCCGAAGCGACAGGCAACCCTTCATCTTCCATGTACGTGCGTGACAAAGAGCCACGATTTCAGTGACATTTGAATTGAGATCTTCCCAATACTATGCAAATGATATATGACGCAGTAATGAGACAAATCCAAACAAATGTCTTGAACGACTCCTCAGACACATCCTAACCTAATCTCGGTAAACGTGTACACAGACATTATGAAGAAAAACAAAGCTTGGAAGGAAGTAATGGAGACTGTTTTTGTCTCTGGTGAGTGTATGTGTATAGCTAGTGCAGTTAGCTTGTTTTGTTAATTTAATCAGAGAGTGAAGCAGAGCGTGTGACCTGTAAATCAAAGGACTCATTTTGACACTGGTTAGTGTGTTAATTAATTTGTGTTTCACTAGTTAGCTTTGGAAGCTACATATAGCTACTATGATTTCTCATCGGAAATACAAATAAAACGCTGGACAGGCCACACCCACAACGACAACAGTAGCTCAAAAAAAGTAATCCCCTACAGGGCTAGTTTGGTGTCGCTAGCCAAGCAGAGACACAGCTAAGCTATCACTGTATGGGTTTAGCTGCTACAGAGTCATGTAGAGTTCATTATCTTTCCTTCTGCTCTGCTCAGATCATGTTCACGTAAACTGGAACTCATCTAGACGTTTACACGCCTTGTTGTGACGAACCACTTCAAGTGGAGAATTATCCAGAGGTAAAGAAAAAATCTTTGTGATTTATTTTAAAAATACATTTGACTTCATCTTGTTTTCTTAACAATAAATTTGTAAAGCAGGTAAACGTCATTTTATTGCCATCAGTAACTGTCATTAAATTACATCCATTTAAAATGGAATGCATTACATTACTGTATCATCAGAAAAAGGCATTAGATTACAGTAACGCAGTAACACGTCACACAGAAATCTGGCCGTCACTCATGTCGCCAGCTCTCATTGATGACGTTTACACGGACAGCAGTAATCTAATTATTGACCTTATTCTGAAGAAGACTTATAATATTCTGATTAAGGTGTATACATGGGTCACTTTTAGAATATTCCTTTCATATTATAGAACATAGATGGATTAACAGCACGTTATTACGTCCCCGCGCCACGCCGTTTGATGTACCCTCCTGAATTTCCCGTATCGACATACAGTTGGGACGCACGGTGGTTCACACCTCCAGGGTCCGGGGTTCGATTCCCACCGTGGCCCTGTGTGTGTGTGTGGAGTTCGCATGTTCTCCCCGTGCTGCGGGGGTTTCCTCCGGGTACTCCGGTTTCCTCCCCCAGTCCAAAGACATGCATGGTAGGCTGATCGGCGTGTCTAAATTGTCCGTAGTGTATGAATGGGTGTGTGAGTGTGTGTGTGAGTGTGTCCTGTGATGGACTGGCGCCCTGTCCAGGGTGTACCCCGCCTTGTGCCCCATGCTCCTTGGGATAGACTCCAGGTTCCCCGCGAGCCTGAAGAAGGAGTAAGCAGTAGAAGATGGATGGATGGATGGATTGATGGATGGATGGACATACAGTTGGTCTACAGTCGGAACCGTATACAGTATTGGGTGTTTATATTTTTAATTTCACGAACGCTTTGAGCGCGGTGAATTATTAGTCGCGCTGTACATGCAAACAGACGACTGCCTGAAGCCGTGGGCTGCGTCCCAAAACCGCATGCTTGCGTAAATAAGTGTATTCCTCCTACTATAGTGCAGGTAAGTATGCGGTTTCGGACTGAAAACAAACGGTCTCCGGTCCCATTGTCCCTTTGAGTCACTGGTCGTGAACGCACCTTTAGTGTGAGGATAGATAGAGTTGTAATATCCAGATTGCACATTTTAATTGGGGTAAAGCGGTAGAGTGTTGCCCCACTGAATATTTTAACAATTTCTCATGCATTACAATAGAAACATTAATCAATTATATATATATATATATATATATATATATATATATATTATATATATATATATATAGAGTGGGGGGGGTTATTGATCATATTGATAGTATTGTAAATTATAATTGTGTCGATCTGAAACCTTTACAGAAGCCCATCTTGTGCGTCAGTGTGCCAAAGGTCGGCCAAGCCTGTAAGGAAAGGAGGAAGCATTATAGCACAGCCAGAGAGGGCGTGCACACGCGCGCGCGCACACACACACACGCGCGCGCATATATACCATACACATCACATACCGATCTCACATCGCAGAATAAGTCAACACACACACTCTCTCTCTCTTTCTCACGCTCACACAGAGGGAGAGAAAGACAGATACAGAGGAGCAGAAAAGAGGAGAAAAAAAATTAAATCAAACGCACCGAAAATAAAAGCGGAAGTTGCCGGTGTGTCGCACGCAGGGATCATGTCGGTGCTCGCTTTACAAGAGTACGAATTTGAGAGGCAGTTCAACGAGGACGAAGCCATCCGATGGATGCAGGAGAACTGGTGAGTGCAAAATGTCCATGCATCATATCAGATCCAACCTGGTTACGCTTGGAGCATGATGATCAGGAGGACGCAGGGTTCTGCGGTTCTCTAATTAATGCCACAGTAATCTACCATCAATTAGTGCGCGCTCTCTCTCTCTCTTAAATACCCGAGCACTCCGAGAATAAAAACCCTGGAACGAAGCTTCATCTCCTTGATGTAAAAACCCCATTACCCTTGAGAGCATCTCTAATCTACTGTCAAAACGTTGCATCACTTCCTTTGTCCTGTCATTGGATTTCCAACCGGATTAAATTAGATTAGATTTCACCACCACCTTTTAATGCTTTCTTCCGTGTTCTCAGCTGTGGCTCATCTACAGACATTTTTAAAATCCCGATTGTGGAAACGATAAAAAAAAAAAAAAACTCTGATTCTGCATCACAACACATCGGATCGGATCAGGGTGTACGTGTCCTCGATTTCAGTGCCGTGGTCCGAGTTGTGTGCACGGACTCGCATCATTAGACGAGCTACTAAATGACCAGTCAAGTGTTCATGAATAACACTCGGACGTCCAATCAGACTGGCGGTCTGATTCACTGTGAAATATAGTCTGGAGGAGTCTCTAGAATAACCGAAGAGCATCCGGATGGTAGGGAAATGATGTAGGAATCAAAACACTGTTAATAATGTAGATTTTAATACTAGTATAACCCACATTTTAAAAAAAGAGCTTTATTTTAATTTAATAAACCTCAGGCGAAAATCCAGCTTCATATCAACCCCAGTGAACAGATTAGACTCTTTCATAAGCTTGTTTATCCCATATCTCATCCTCCAGGCAGTCAAAACGCTAAACTGAATTAAATTCAATCTTTTTTTTTTTTTTTTATCAAAACATCTAAAGAAATCTACATTCCAAGCATTGTTCTTTTATTGATATCACTTCCGGATATGTAGGGCGTCAAATCCCACCATCCTGCCATGCAATTGGCTAGTCGCGTCTAAACCCAAGAGCGGAGCGCTAATTGGACACGCAGCGTGGCGGGATTCTAACGCGCCAATCCGAGAGCAGAGTAGAGCAGGTCAGGGCGGGAACAGGCAGCACGCGGGTGGTTCTTCGAGCACGTTATTGTAATTCTCCTGCTCCCACGTGGAGACGCGGTACGAAGCAGTCAGCACGGACCAATCAGAGTCGTTGTGTGATGTCTGCTGACAGATCCGTTGACCAATCATATTTCGACGCTGTGTGGCAAGATACCGGCACAAATGTCGAAAGCTAGAAGTGACTCATAGAATGAGCATTTCACCATATCATCATCTTCTTAGACTATTATATTACTTTTACGTCCAGTGACTGTTTAGTGCTTAAGAGTGTATTCTGCACCACTGTGTTCTTTTGAGTGGAAAGTCTGCTGCTGAAAAGTGTATTTTTGTTAGTAGAATGCACTATACACTGCTAAAATAGCTTGTACACATTCCTACAGTGAAAACGCCATTTCCCCCCAAACTTTAATAAATAGTTCCCCTGGCATTGAACTCGTCACAGGTCCGCACCACACGAGTGGTCTTCGATCTTCGAGCCTCGATTCCACTGTCATATTCTCAGCGATTTATATCTTTTCATTTCTATCCCTGGCAAAAACATACCGTAACAAGCACACTCACGACTACCTAGTGAAATTAGCTGTTCATCCACGGCATCCTCTAACAGTTTAAATATCAGACATGATGCTTATTAAACGTATTTCGTCACACAGCAAACGGACGGCATACGTAATCCTACCCGAATCCGTATTATTCCGAAACACCCATTTATATTCAGCATCAAAAAGGGGTTAACTAAGGAGACAGACAGACCGTCACATACATACGGCGATGCGATAATCTACGCCAGAGTGGTGTGATGCGGCACGACGTAAAGCTGAGTATAACCGCAAGGTCTAGTGTGTGTGTGTGTGTGTGTGTGTGTGTGTGTGTGTGTGTGTGCGTGTTATTCCGCTTGTACCACAGCGATTTACTATGATTGCAACGTTTGGTTTGTTAATTAATGATGCGTTCAATTTTAACGGTTTTAGTTAAAATCTAGGGTAAGTGGAAGCTCCGGGGTTAAGATGTTGGACTTCTGGTCATGAGTTGAAATCCCTGTACCACAAGGTGCCATGGCTGGGCCCTTGAGCAAGGCCCTCAACTGCTCAGTTGTATAAATGAGATAAATGTAAGTCTGGATAAGGACATCTGCCAGATGCCGTAAATGACGTAATTTAATGTTGTGGAAAATCTGTGAGACAAGTTAGGTCCTGTTATCACTTGTGTTATAACCGTGATTAAGGCTATAACACAGTAAATCAATAAATGTATACCTCAGAAATGCAGCTTATGATTTTACAGAGAAACCAGAAAGCACAAACTCCTCCTACACTTGAGACTCGCCATAAATGTTAAATAAACGTTACCTAACAAAAATCTTTACCACGTCAATGATTATACATTTTTCAATGTTAAACCATGTTTATTTATTATTAGTTTCATGTTATGTGGACTGTCCTGCTTACGAGTAGGAAATTGGGAGTGTAGGAGGGATTCATTTTTATATGCAGTACTTTCTGTATTTCCATGCTTCAGATTTTGAAAAACACAATATCTTTGAAAAATGGGTCTCACTTATAGCACCATTAATCAGATGTGTATGCAGTTTCCTGTAGCCGAATATGATAACACATGTCGGTTTAGAGAAGTGTGTTTTTCAACAAGAGCCATGCCAAAAGCTAACTAAATCAGTGTAACAGGTTCAGCTGTCTAACATGGACGTTTATGTTAGCTAGCTGGTTCACATCCTACAGGTGGATTGTGGTAAAAAAAAAAAAAGTATGCATTTTTTGCATATTGTAGTACTGTGCGTCAGATATAAACAAAGGATGTGTAAGTAGGCAATTTTTAAAATATCATTCCAGAAAGTCATGCAACTTGAAAAAATTCTTATGATGGAATGTAAGATAACTCAGTACAGTCTGTCCTACCCTCGAGACCTCTCGAACCCTAAACTAGCAATATATAATCAGTTTGTATGGTTTTATGCTTTCTTGCCTCAGAACATTACCTGGAACTTAGCTCAATGTTTATTCTACAAGAAATGCCAGGTTGGATTTTGATGTGTGGAAATATTGGTCAGCTATTAACTTATTGATTACGTCAGAAAAGGTTGTTGTTGTTGTTTTTTTTTTTTTAGCATGGGCTCCAGATCTGGTTCTTCAAGTCACATTTTTTGGGTTTTTCACAGGTTTTGTGCTTGATTTTGAATGAATGATAGAAGGTATACTGGATTGTTGTCTGTAGTTTCATAATTTTGCATCTCATTAAGTTTTGAGCCAAGCTAGTTGCTGATATTACATTACGTTTCCTAGCTCAACCTAAATTGCCTAAAGTTATTAGTTGTAGTAGTCAGATTTTCCATAAACATATCACAATATTTACAAGAAAGAAATCAACATGTAGACATTTATATTTTGTATTTTTTTTATTTTTAGATTCATAGATATGTGTATTGGCTAGCTAGCTGCTCAAGTTGAACACTATGATATGTCAGGCTTGTATTCTTCAAAGATAATCACCCAATTTTTCCACCTAATTGCGTATCATAGAAATGTATTCACGCATCCTGATATTTTTTTATCCTATTGACCATACCTACTTGATATCATTTGAACAAACATCTTTGTGCTCAGTGTTAGGGGTTCGATTCCTTCGCTGCCCTACAGTGAGGGAAAGAAGTATTTGATCCCCTGCTGATTTTGTACGTTTGCCCACTGACAAAGAAATGATCAGTCTATAATTTTAATGGTAGGTTTATTTGAACAGTGAGAGACAGAACAACAACAAAAAAATCCAGAAAAACACATGTAAAAAATTTAATAAATTGATTTGCATTTTAATGAGGGAAATAAGTATTTGACCCCCTCTCAATCAGAAAGATTTCTGGCTCCCAGGTGTCTTTTATACAGGTAACGAGCTGAGATTAAGAACACACTCTTAAAGGGAGTGCTCCTAATCTCAGCTTGTTACCTGTATAAAAGACACCTGTCCACAGAAGCAATCAATCAATCAATCATATTCCAAATTCTCCACCATGGCCAAGACCAAAGAGCTCTCCAAGGATGTCAGGGACAAGATTGTAGACCTACACACGTCTGGAATGGGCTACAAGACCATTGCCAAGCAGCTTGGTGAGAAGGTACAACAGTTGGTGCGATTGTTCGCAAATGGAAGAAACACAAAAGAACTGTCAATCTCCCTCGGCCTGGGGCTCCATGCAAGATTTCACCTCGTGGAGTTGCAATGACCACGAGAACAGTGAGGAATCAGCCCAGAACTACACAGGAGGATTTTGTCAATGATTTCAAGGCAGCTGGGACCATAGTCACCAAGAAAACAACTGGTAACACACTACGCTATGAATGACTGAAATCCTGCAGCGCCCGCAAGGTCCCCCTGCTCAAGAAAGCACATATACATGCCCGTCTGAAGTTTGCCAATGAACAGCTGAATGATTCAGAGGATAACTGGGTGAAAGTGTTGTGGTCAGATGAGACCAAAATGGAGCTCTTTGGCATCAACTCAGCTTGCCCTGTTTGGAGGAGGAGGAATGCTGCCTATGTCAAACATGGAGGTGGAAACATGCTTTGAGGGTGTTTTTCTGCTAAGGGTACAGGACAACTTCACCGCATCAAAGGGATGATGGACGGGGCCATGTACCGTCAAATCTTAGGTGAGAACCTCCTTCCCTCAGCCAGAGCATTGAAAATGGGTCGTGGATGGGTATTCCAGCATGACAATGACCCAAAACACACGGCCAAGGCAACAAAGGAGTGGCTCAAGAAGAAGCACATTAAGTTCCTGGAGTGGCCTAGCCAGTCTCCAGACCTTAATCCCATAGAAAATCTGTGGAGGGAGCTGAAGGTTCGAGTTGCCAAACGTCAGCCTAGAAACCTTAATGACTACAAGAATCTGTGTTTGCCAACAAGGGTTTTGCCACCAAGTACTAAGTCATGTTTTGCAGAGGGGTCAAATACATATTTCCCTCATTAAAATGCAAATCAATTTATAAAATGTTTGACGGGTTTTTCTGGATTTTTTTGTTGTTATTCTGTCTCTCACTGTTCAAATAAATCTACTATTAAAATTATAGACTGATCATTTTTTTGTCAGTGGGCAAACGTACAAAATCAGCATGGGATCAAATACTTTTTTCCCTCACTGTATATGTGCCGAGTTTGCCCTGTGTTACCTGTACTCCGGTTTCCTCCCCCAATCCAAAGACATGCATGGTAGGCTGATTAGCATGTCCAAGGTGTCCATAGTGTATGAAAGGGTGTGTGAATGTGTATGTGATTTGTGTACTGTGATGGATTGGCACCCCGTCCAGGGTGTACCTCGCCTTGTGGCCCATGCTCCCTGGGATAGGCTCCAGGCTCCCCGTGACCCTGTAGGATAAGCGCTATAGAAAGTGGATGGATGGATCAGTAACGATTAACCGTCAGGAAAAATTTTTTTGCAAAGTGTTAAAAACATCTAGCAGATATCTTGATTCAGTCTCTCTGAAGAATACAGCATATGTTGACATGCTTTAATGGATTTATTTTGGGAAAAGAATCAGCCGGCGTTGTTTTGTGCTGTAAACAAATCTAAAAGCTTTTAAATTGCGCCTGTTCCACTGGGATGTCAGCGTCAGTCCCTACAGAGGATTTGGGCTAACAGCCCAAAAAATACAGATCTTTCATTATGTTGTCGGTTGTCTAATAAAAACGGAAATATTGCTCTGGCTGAGTGAAAACACACGCAGCATGGGGGATTTGCCTAGAATGCAAACGACAGGTTGAACACTTTTTCTGTTTTGCATTGAGCGAAGGGATGAACTCTGCTGGGTTTGTGGATGCAGCATGGAGGACAGGAGTGTGTTTCTATCACCAGAGTGCTGCTTCACAAGTTTTAAAAAAAGGTTTTGCTCATCATGTGACTCTGCTGAACATCACAGAGGTGTTTAAGTCCTCCCACCACAGATCTGAGACAGTAATCAGATTATCAGACACAAGACAAGAAAAGTGTATGAACGGTTTACATAAATCTCACCTTGACGTTCAGAATATGATGTTTTATCAGACAGGGATCAGACGAGCTAATAGCTGTGTCTGTTATGTCGGATTTACATGTCAGAAATGCACGCTAGCTCCTGGGTGTTGCTCTCAGCCTCAGCATTATAGATAGAGATTTTTAACTGTCCTTGACATACCTGAACACACAACTGCTGCGCTCAGCAGAATCACTCAGAGACTCAAAACGCCGTGCGTTAGTGAATGGACCGTCATTGGTGTTGTGGGAGAAGCTTTGCACGCCATACAGAAATATCCTCTCATTCCTACAAAATGTCACGCTGCTCGCACCAGTTAGATAGACCGAGGTCTCACCTTTTCCTCTGTTAAGTAAATCAATTTACACCACAACATGGCTGAGTTCTGGATTCTGATTGGTCAGAAGGTGTTGATTCATTCTCTGTAACAGCAGTGCTGACAATAGCGCAGGTTTATATTAATGCACTCGTTCTAATACGTTATCGTTTCTATAGCAACGGCTCGTTCACAGGGACTCGTACTGCACATGCTCTACATAAACGGATTCAAATAACCATTGATATGGTGCTGATATAAGTTGATATAACCATTGATATAAGTTTTTTTGGTGAGCGGCTGTTCAAGTAATATCTACGTAAGGAGTCTCGAGTGTTTACGCTTCTTTGCGGTTTCTCAGAAATAGGACAAGCTGTGTTGTTTTTAGTTTTTTTGTACACCCTGGATAGGTTGCCAATCCATCTCAGTAGCATATATTCCTGTTGTATCTAAGTAAAAAACAGATAAAAAATACAGTAAATGAATTTTTTATTAATCCAACTGTAGATTAACATCATGCACCCTGTTCCGTGCCAACTGAACAGGGGTTTGTTCAGTAAGGTAGCGTTGTATAAAGAGAATTAGCTTTAGATGGGTACCTTGAGGTCACTCGCTAATCTAGTGTATTTATATTCTCTCCTCAGCACGCATCACTAAAGACAGGGTTGTGCTTTAATGAGTTGTGCCATATCAGAAGAAAGATGGTGTTTACATCTCCAGAAAGATGACCGTAGCAGAAAAATCACAGAATTTAGCACTAGCTATTAGCTTCAGCTAACAAAGTAATGTCCAAAACGATACCAAAGTCCGTTTTAAGTGCAACATTCAGGACACAGAGGCAGCGATTTTACAGCTTTCTCCAGCTCGATGCTAACTTATCAGTAGCAAGTTACAAGTCACTCGTGGACATGGCCTGTCCAGCGTATATTTGGTGAGAAACATATAGTAGCTGTATATACCTCGAGTAGAGTCTAAGGCTAACTAGTTAATCAAAGAGAGGCACCACGGTTTTATTTTTTTCTTCTATTTTTCTGCGAGCTCACAGAGGGTAGGAACTAAATTTGTGAGTGGGAACTGAAGAAACCTTGACCCACATGCACCATGGACTTAATCTGAAGAATAATTCGAGACAATCCATTGGACGTTGTCTTACTGGGCCATACTGGATTTGCATAGAATTGAACTAATCTCTTGCCACTAAAATACAAGGTTATAGCTCAGTGTCGGACATGCTCGCGTAGAAAATAAATGATCCCCTGTCACTTGTCGTTGACACAGGGTGAACACAGGGTAACGCGGCTGACGATAGAGTTTATTGTGAATGCTGCAATAACGCAAAATATTGCTTCCCCTCATTATGAATCCCCTCACAGAGCAAAAATGATCAAAGGTTTTGTGCCTGAATTCAGTAGCTTGAATTGGTGCATGGTTAAACACGGCCATTTTATTCCCCCCTTCATAAAGCATCACCATCATCCTCAGCCTCAACACACACACACACACACACACACACACACACTCTGTGCTTTACACATCACGTTGGATTTCAAGGTCGGTCCGCGCCACAATCTATAACATAGTGCTGTATAGAGCAGAATTGTGAGGTTCTCAAGACGATCGAAGCGTCAGCGTAAACAAACCCCGAACGCATGTGTGCTGATTTCGTGCCCTTTCTCCCCGTCATCGTGCTGCGTTCACTAAAACCACACCAGCTGTTCACAGAGCTCGTTCTGCTAACGTCGCTCTTCTCAAACTGCAATTAGACTGCAGAATTTTTTTTTGCTTGGTGCACTTTGTTTGCTTTTTAAATTAACTCGAGATGCAGCTTGAGTGAAAAGCAGCTTGGTCCAGATGTGTGTTGTTGCAGGTGAAGTCACCGTTAATCACCGTCTGCTCCGAGTTTGCTGAAGACAGATGGAGGGGAGTAAAAAAAAAACCGAAGGAATAAGCTGAAATTATAAAAGAAGAAAAGCAATAAAAATAATGGCGTTACTTAATGTCACATCGCAATCTCGTGCTGCAAATTTTTTTTTATGTAAGCCACGCCCCTTTTTCCTGAACCCCTTTAAAAATGTGATGTGTAAATCTTTTATTTAATTTTTAAAAATGTGTAGTTTGTTTTTATTATGTTTTTTTTTTTTACTATTATTTTTGTTCTTTCCACATGGAAAGGCAGAGTGATAAACCTCTGGGAAATATCTGCAGCCCTCAGGATTTATTTCACAGTGCAGAACTGAGCGCGCTCACAGCGGCGTCTTTACCCCTCACAAGAACGTGTGAAGTCTTCATCGTGTGGAATCTATCAGGACAGACTTGCGAAAAGACACGGTGTCCTTTAGTTATTATTATGCACCGAGTCCAAGGACGTGACAGACATCCAAACACATGTTTGTTTTTTTTCATTCCATGTATTAATATCTAATACATTTCACAAATAATTCAAAAATCCATTATTCAGAATATCCAAAAACAAAGCTTCTTGGCTAACACCATAAATGTCCCAAACCAAAGCCAGCGTGCTAACAGTATAAAATGTACCACAATATAGCTAGTTAGCTAATACAAAAAATGTCCAAAAGCTAAATTTCTTGCTTATAAAGCCTGCAAACCAAAACAAAAGTTTAAAAAAGGGTTAAGAAACTTTCCCAGAACAAGGCTAGCTAGCTAACACGAGAAAATGTATCAAAACAACTTAACTTAGCATTAACACTAGTAAACATCCCAAAACTAATTATCTATCAAACACTAGCACTATTGGGGTAACTAGCTATATGGTGGTATATTTTATACTTAACTAAGCTTCCCTGTCAGCTTCACAGGGTTACTAATCTCTTTTGGCATTATGCAGCATATTATGGCCCCACACACAAACACGGCCATACACTGGATCTGGTAATCTTATGTAATTTAGCTATTAATGAGCCAAAGATAGTCAACATTGTCGTTTCTGACCACTATTGTGTCTTCTTTGTACTAACTAGGAGTTATAGCGCTATCTCGCTGCTGATATAGCTGCGACCTTCATAGAGCTCATATCGTCTGTCCTCCCTCTTTCACTCTTCCGTAGACACTGCAGTGGAGAGCTTTGGTGTCAGGCTGACCAAATGTACAACCCCAATTCCGAAAAAGTTGGGACAGTATGGAAAACGCTAATAAAAATAAAGATTAGCGATGTGTGAATGTACTTTGACTTGTATTTAAACAGAACACGTATAAACACAAGGTTATTGATGTTTTAACTATTCAAGCTGCGTAGTTTTTTGAGAAGTTGAAATAAGAAGGTGATGTGAAACAGGTGAGGCGATCGTCTAATCTTAGTATATAAGAGCCTGCAGAACAGGCAGAGGCTCTCTTCCTCTTTCTCTTTCTCTTCTATTCTCGCTGATCTGCCAACAGGTGCGTCAGAGAATAATGCAACACTTTGAGAAGAACATTCCCCGAAGATAAATCAGTAGGACTTTGGGCATTTCACCTTTACAGTGCACAATATAATTAAAAGATTTGAGGAATCCGGTCAAATCTCTGTGCGTAAAGGGTGAGGCTGAAAACCACTTCTGAATGCACGTGATCTCCGATCTCTCAGACGTCACTGTCTTAAAACCATCATGGGTCTGTAATGGAGATCCTGACATGGCTCTGGAATACTTCGGTAAACTTTTGTCAGTAAACACCATTTGCCGCTGCATCCACAGATGCAAGTTAAGGCTTTACTGTGCAAAACAGAAGCCATACATCAACACTGTCCAGAAGCTCCGCCCACTTCTCTGGGCTCAGTCTCATCTGAGATGGACAGTAGCACAGTGTTTTGTGATTTGATGAGTCAACATTTCTAATTGTTTTAGGACAAAACAGCTGTCGTACTCTCCGGGGCAAAGAGTCATCAGCGTCAGGCCCAAAAGCCAGCGTCTGCCATGGTATGGGGGCGTGTCAGTGCCCATGGTATGGGGGCGTGTACGTGCCCATGGTATGGGGGTGTGTCAGTGCCCATGGCATGGGTAACTTGCACATCGTGAAGACACCATTAATGCAGAAATACGTGTAAACATTTTGGAGCAACATATTCTGCCATCCAGAGCAGAACAACGCCAAACCACATTTTGCCCGGATTACAAGCGCATGGTTGCATAAGCAGAGAGTGCGGTTGCGATCATGTCCTGCTGCAGTCCTGACCTGTCTCCCATTGAGAATGTATGGCACATTTATGAAGCGCAAAAAAGGCGATGGAGTCCCCGTACAGTTGCGCAGCTAAAGAAATGCATAATGGATGAATGGGGAAAATTCCACATGCAAACTTAACCAACTGGTGTCTCCACTCAGCGCCCAATAACACCCAAATAAGTGTTAGTACATTAATGTTGATGTTGCACAGTGGTAAACAGTCGACTGTCCCAACTCTTTTGCAGTGTGTTGCAGTGATGAGATATGAAATGAGTGTATATTTTCAAAAATAAATAAAATTCACAAAGTAAAACATCAAGTAACGTGTTATTAATGTGTTTTCAATATAGTACAGCGTGAACTGAATGATCAAATCACTTTTTTTTGGGTGGGGTTGCATTTTCCATACTGTCCCAACTTTTTTCGAAATTGGGGTTGTACTAACTCTTTTGCCCCTTAAAAACAACAACTGTCTGGGATAATTAAAGCCTGCCCCTTGGAGAAATAGTACCTCCATTGTAGGACTATAAAGAGACTGCAGAAGAGCAGAAAGGCAATGGAAGCACACAGAGCTTACGGTTCATCGAGCTATCTATAAAAACAACTTGAAAATACTTTATAATGAAATGAGATCAATCCCAGATTCCTCAACTAGGTGCCTGGGCTCAGGAGGTAGAGTGGGTTGCTTTCTAATCATAGGGTTGGTAGTTCGATTACCGGCCCACGTGACTCCACGTGCTGACGTGTCCTTGGGGAAAACGCTGAACCCCAAGTTGCTCCCAATGGCTAGCTAGTGCCGTGCATCTGCTACCGTGAATGAGAGAGTGAGAAAATTGCTTTGTAGAACTGCTATGGTTAAAGAAAGCACTATATGAGTGCAGTCCATTTACCATTTTACCATTCAGTGACAATAATTTAATCATAAGGAAAAACATAGAAAACATACCAGTAGGACAAATTCTGACTAACTCTCCACCTATTGCTGTTAAATGTAATCTATCCTCTTTCTCAGTGGTCAGCCCTAACATGCTTGCCCTGCTTATATCACTCATGAATTCTTCTAGCAGCTCTCTCGACCCATTACCTTCCAGCTTTCTTAAATTAGTTTTAAATTCATTACTAGACATCATTACCAGACATCCTGAGCATTGTTAATCTGTCCCTCCAAGGAATTTAAAGGAAAGCACACCTTTAAGATAGCTATTGCTAGGCCTCTGTTGAAGGGAAACAATAAAAGAGAAACTTCTGTGCTCAGTAACTACAAACCTATCTTCCATTACTTGGAAAAATTATTGGCTTTCAGCCCAACCATAGCACAGAAACGGCTCTTCTAATAGTTTTAAATGATCTGATACAAAATAAGGACTGTCAATTCTAGTTCTTTTAGGTCGACCATGAGATTCTGCATGATCGACTGCAAAACTGGATTGGCTTATCAGGCCTAGTCCTAGATTGGTTTAGATCCTACTTAAGTGGCAGGGAATATACACACACCTCCAGACGTCATGCGATATCTTGCAGTGTTCCCCAAGGCTCAATTTTGGGTCCGTTTTGTTATTTAATTTATATTTGCTGCCATTAGCTGGTGTAAGTAATCGATATAACCTCTGCTTCCATCAGTATGTACATGACACGCAATTCTGTCTCTCACTTGCACCAGATGCCCACAAGTCGATTAACAATCTTGTAAACTGCATAGAGAGCATAACCTTGTGGGGGTCACAGAACTTTCTGTAGCTAAATATAAGAAAGAGGTACTTATTATCAGACACACAGATTAAGTTAATTATGACATATCTATAGTAGACACCTTGTCACCTTGTCTCTCAAGGCTAATGACTATGTTAAGAGTTTAGGGATCGTGTTTGACAGTGATATCAATTTAAAAATATATATATATTAGCAATGGACATTGTCTCAAAACAATTTTACAGAAACATATAAACACAGAAAAGAGATTTTAAGTGTGTGAATGTATCCCTATCGAGTGAGCCGGTGGTGAGGAAAACTCTCAGATGATATGAGGAAGAAGCCTTGAGAGGAACCAGACTCAGAAGGGAACCCGTCCTCATCTGGGTAACGACGGATAGTGTGAAAGTAAAAGAAAGTTCATTATGGTTTTTATATGAAGTCTGTTTGTTGAACTAGTCCACTGTTCACTAAAAGAGTCCTGAGTGTAAAACTGTATGTGGTAATTGCAGTCCTAACGCCATCGCAGCAACCGTAGTTCCAGCAACCACAGTGAGAACGTCCATGTGGAATTGACGTACAAAACCATTTCATGGTACTTTAAGCGGTACCGTCCTCAGCGATCAGCAGTCTGTACAGCTTGGGGTCATCCTCAGTGGCAGAATGTAGCCTCCAGTTGATGAGAGCTCCATCCAGTGGTAGGCCATCAGGATGGATCAGGCAGAGCAGAAAGGATCAGGATCACTTGTATCTCCATAAAATCATGTGTAGCTCGACAGAAGGAGAGAGGGAGATGGAGAGAAAGAGAGGGAGAGATTGTTAGGTTTGCACACGATCTCATAATGGATAAGACTGTGTACTTTGTGTAAAAGAAAGTCTATTCATGGTAGACTTGAGTAAACAAATACGTTTTCAGCCTGGACTTAAACTCTGAGACTGTGTCTGAGTCCTGAACACTAATTGGAAGGCTGTTCCATAACTGTGGGGCTTTGTAAGAGAAAGCTCTTAGCAGTAGCCTTCACTATTCCAGATACCAACAGCACATTCGGATGGAAGTAGGCGTGGCAGATCATAAAAGACCAAAAGCTCACTCGAGTACTGTGGCGCAAGACCGTTCAATGCTTTATAGGTCAATAATATTTTATAATCAGTGTGAGATTTCACTGGGAGCCAATCGGGGTGATGTGGTCGTATCTTCTAGTTCTAGTTAGGACTCTAGCAGCTGCATTCTGGAATAACTGGAGATTATTTATATTCCTACTGGAACATCCAGACAGTAAGGCATTACAGTAATCTAATCTAGAGGTGACGAATGCATGAACTAATATTTCTGCATCATGTAGTGAAAAAATATTTCTTATCTTAGAAATATTTCTGAGATGAAAGAAAGCTATCCTAGTAATATTATCTACATGAGCATCAAATGAAAGACTGGAGTCAATAATCACTCCAAGGTCTTTTACTGCTGCACATGATGAAACAGAAAGACCATCCAGAGTAACCATGTGATGAGAAAGATTACTTCTAGCTACACGTGGTCCTAATGGAAGTTAATAAGTTAATACAAAATTAATAAGCATCCAACGTCTAATGTCCTTTACACAATCCTCAACTTCACTAAGCTTCTGTCTGTCCTCTGGCTTCGCTGAAACATACTGCTGTGTATCATCAGCATAACAGTGGAAGCTAATTCCATGTTTACGAATAATTTGACCCAGAAATCAGTATATTATCAACCTGTTGGTTTTATGTAGAACACAGCTGAGGCTCTTGGAGTCGGCCTTTAGTCATTACGGGCCTAACCTGTAGAACTCTCTCCCTGACGACCGACATGCAGTTCATTCAATTAGCACTTCAAAAAAGTATCTCAAAGTGCATTTGTTCACTGGGGCCTTTCCACAACCCAGTTAGTTTTCCATACTTGATTTTATTTGTCCCCAAAATGTCCCAAAACAAACTCCAGAAACCGAAGTGAACATTTTATTTGGTGTCAAAGTGAGTAAAAGGATTAAGAGAGTATTAATAGCATGTTTATTTCTTTTTTTTTTAACTTACATGTTGTTGCTGTTAGCTTCAGGACAGACAGGGAGGGAGAGGAGATGTTTTCACTGCTCAGGGCTGTAAGGTGATGCAATGCTGCCATTCTCTTTTCTTAACAAAAGACAGCACTGTGAAGGACAAAAGAGGTTAAGAACGACTTCATTGTCTTCACTTGAGAAATGAAGCAGGCGGAGACACACAGTGATTAGTGTCTTTGTATGATCCCCTTCATTTTTTTCTTTTTTCTTTTTGTTCTTTCTCAAGGGCAAACTGGAATAGACCGAGCATCTCAGAGGCTTTAATTCAATTTATTGATCAAAGTCCCAGAACACACGTTCTCCTGGGATTTTTCTCTACAGGACACGCACTGTAGTTCCTGGAAAGAGAATGAAGTGTCTCGCTGTTTGGGGATGACGCTGGCACTGGCGACTGCTTCAGTTTACTCCCATAATTCCTGTTGTCAGGATTTTCAGTTTCTGGCAGCGAATGACAGAAACGCAGCGATGCCAAGATCTCGATTACGACATCACACTCCCGTTGATCTACATGTGGCTCATCTTGCTTTTGCAGGAAGGTGTTGATTAATACTCTAGAACAGCGGCTCGGACCGTAGCGCAGGTTTATATTAATGCGCTCGTTCTCGTACGTTATTGTTTCCATAGGAACAGCTTGTTCACAGAGACGTGTACGGCAGACGGCCCATGTAAACTGATGTAATCGTTGATATGATGAAGTTTTCTATAAGGAGCTGTTTATGTAACGCATATGGAAGGAGTCTCCAGTGTCGGAGCTTTAAGTTTAACGTTAAGTTTTCTCACATCTACAGGACAAAGGAGTTTACACTTCTTTGTGGTTTCTCGGTAACGTATGTAACAAACTGAGTTTTTTTTATTTTTTATTATATACTTCAGTAGAGAGAGAATAAAGAGAGGGCTGGTGAGGGAACAGCTGCTTATAGCTGCTATAACGTAAGTGACTACAGGAACTTGACTTCCACAAATTTAAAATGGATAAGAATGTCACTCTTTAATAAGTACAGCATGCTAGGACATTGCTGTGGTATAAAAGGAATAATCCACATGAAGGAAAACAGACTCGTAGTGAGTTAATTCTGCTTTAAGATAATTATTTTGTTCCTAAATGATTAAAATAGTCATTCATATTTGTATAGCTCTAGCCCGTAGGCAGGTGCGCCAAAATGAAAATGTAACTTAAAGTAGTAGTGTTGCAGACGTATTTCAGGCCTGCTCTGAAAAGAGCATTTACAGCTATTTTAAGAAACTAAAACAGACTGTGGCATTTCCGGTCCGGCGTTCAGTACGAACTCGAGCAGCCGAGTGGAGTACAGAGACGCAGTCATACATGGACAAGGAAACGATTTCATTTTAATCCCGCTTACTTATTTTATAAAAATAAATGTATATAAATGCTAATATAAAAATACTGATAGTGATTGCAAAGGAACAAAGCTTCAGGGTTCATAGCAAAGATGTTCATAGCAAAAAACAATAATGTAAACAAACTCTTTATTGTCGTCATCATTTAAGTATATGGACATCTGTGGACATAAACCCTGCGTCCCTATTGGCATATTTATACTATGTATTAAAAGTATGTACTCTTGTTGTGAATAAAAAGAACATGCTTTTGAGTGTGTGTGTGTGTTGAGTATGCAGAGGTACAGGGACATACGAACACGTCGTGTAACGGAAGAGAACACTGTCACCGCAAACATTTCAGCTTTTCTTCGTTCATTATTCCTTGCATAATTTATATGATATAATTTAATGTATACATCATAATTTATATGATATATGTATATATATGTATATATGATATATGTGTATATATATTTATATTATTTATATATATATATATATGTGTGCGTGTGTGTGTGTGTATGTATATATGATATAATTTAATGTATACGTCATAATTTATATGATATTATTTAACACACCGTCATGAAACTCCTCCTTTTTCGTGCAAGGTGCTGTGGGCACAATATTGAATAAAAAAGTGTCTACGGATCCACAATTTGAAAATTTACCGGAAATGGTGGATCATCCTGGTACCTTTGGGATCCTCATTTCAACATTCTATGATTTCTCATCTCGGATACTGTTTAGTACGGGTAGTGTGCGAATTGGGACGCAGGGAAAGACTTGCTTGGAGCTGCTGTCATTTCCATATATTCACTAAGACACGCCCACATTTTCATCTATGGCCATATAGACACACCCACTCAGAGCTGCTTTCATTTACCGTAATTTTCGGACTATTGAGCGCACATGAATATAAGCCGCACCCACTAACTTTAAAAAGAAATCCAATTTTGTACATATATAGGCCGCACTTGTCTATAAGCCGCAGGTGTCCACGTTGTAACTGTCACGATTTGTGACATAAACGAAGCAGGAAGGATGCAAGTGCAGTTAGGACGAGACCTTTTATTGAAACAGAGGAGAGCAGACTCAAGAGAAACAAGAACCATGAACTCAATGAACTAAGCTAACTAAACCAACTAACCTAAACATAAACTATGACATGAAACGTGACAATGACTATAAACATGGACATGGAACAAAGACTCTATATCTATACTCTATAAACCACTTCTACATCTATATTCTAAACTAAGTCTATACAACTCTAAGCTATACTGTCCGCTACTAGGCTATAAGCTATGCTACAAGCTACTAGGCTATAAGCTATGCTATAAGCTACTAGGCTACAGGCTAAGCTATAAGATATAAGCTATGCTATAAGCTATAAGCTATGCTATAAGCTAACTAGCCTTGACATGAACTCAGACATGGACTATGGCTATGGCTAGGAAACATGAACAAGAACTAAGACACATGTCATGAACAAAGACTCTAACTATATTCGCTATCTAATTCTAACTCTATATCTAATTACCCGTGTTGTGTGTGTCATGGCTCCAGGTGTATATATACACACCAGCCGAACTGCTAACAGCTGCGGGCAATACCAAAACACACGTGACTCAACAACACGTGACACGACAACACATGACAAGACGGGGCGGAGACATGACGTCACCAATATGCATTTCTTCCTGTGTTTTCCCTGATAAGGGGGTGTGCATGAAGTGCAAAACGACTGATCTGAAGAATGTAGCGTGAGCGCGTTAGATTTAATTCGAACAGTTTCATTGGTCCACTGTGACCTGTTGGGTAATTTCATTGGTCCGATGTGACGAGGCTAAATGTTTTGGCGGCATGAAACTCGTTAGCCCGTAAAAATCCATAAATTAATTGTTTTTAATTAAAAAATGTTTAAGCCGCAGTGTTCAAAGCGTGTGAAAAAAGTAGCGGCTTATAGTCCGGAACATATATGGACTCAAAGACACACCCACCTTCCCATATACGGGTGTAAAGACACAATCACTCAGAGCCGCTCTTATTTTCATATATGGACTTAGACACACCCACATTCCCCTCTATGGTTTTAAAGACACCCACATAAAATTATTCTCAATTCAATATATGGACTCAAAACATGCCCACATTTTCAAACCCATGGACTCAAAAACGCTCTTTCTGTTCTCTCTAAACTGCAGTCAGATTTGATTATTGATTCTGGTTGTGAAATAAATATGCGGATGTGATTTTTATACAATGTTGTAGTTTCTGTCATGAAAAAGTTCCTCATTTTCCAAGCTGGTGTTTGCTCCTGTGTGCAGGAAGAAGTCGTTCCTGTTCTCGGCGCTCTACGCAGCCTGTATCCTGGGCGGCCGGCATTTGATGAAGCAGAGGGAGAAGTTTGAGTTGAGGAAACCGCTGGTGGTCTGGTCCTTAACACTCGCTGTGTTCAGGTAACTGTTCTGTTACTAATAAAACTTATTACTTCCAATGAACTAACATTGCTAATTCATTTAGGGGGACATGTTGACAGAAAACCTGGGTCGATAAGTACAAACACGTGATGTATACATATACACATGTACATATACACAGTGGGAGAAAGATGTATTGGACGCATGAAACTTTTTTTCAGTAAATATATTTCCAAACATTCACATGAAATTTTCACCAATCATCAGTATTAACTCAAGAAACCTGGAAATCTAAAGAATTCATAACATTAAAGTCCATAAATAAAGTTATGTGTAATAAAGTGATATAAATATATATAAAGCTAGCAGCTAGTGTGTCCTGCTTTTACCAAATGAGAGGTGGTGCAGGGTAAATATGGATGGAGCTATTTGCAAACTTAATCGTATTACATCGCCACAATATTTCACTTAACATTAGTCAGCTTGGCTAAATATACTAAATAATTGTTAGCCTAATGTTAGCTAGCTGGGTATTGCATTTAGCTTCTGAATTTCGATTATAAAATAAAATAGTTTTCCTAGATTTAACACAAACCTGGCTAGCTAGTAACATAAAGTAAGCTATAGTATGTGTTAATACACCATACATCAAGGTAAAGGCCAAGGTTACTGGTCAAGTTTATGATTGTCTGATAACAGCGAACCGAAGTTCTGCCCTTCTTGACCAGGGAACGCCTTGCGCTCATTTTTACCATCATTTTAGTAGCACTTGAAGTCAAGCATAAGAAAAATAAAGGGAAAGGATGAACCTACACTCAGGATTTAAATGGTTAGTTTATTATAAATGACAACTTATTATCATTTATAATAAGCTCCACTCTGAATTTCGGTTTCTGTTTTGGTTTGGCCTTTAATGCTGCAATGAACACAGTTACACCTGAAGATGTCATTAACACACTGCTGTGTCCTTTCTGCTCTTTCTTCATCAGTATATTCGGTGCCATTCGCACGGGGAGCTACATGACGTTCATCCTGATGACTAAAGGCCTGAAGCAGAGTGTGTGTGATCAGAGTTTCTATAACGGACCCGTCAGCAAGTTCTGGGCGTACGCCTTCGTGCTGAGTAAAGCACCCGAGCTCGGTGAGGCCTTCAGCAATTCCAAAACCTTCATTTTTGCTCATCGATTTCAGATGAAAGAGCGCTGGGTGAAATGAGCCCTTTAGCAGAAAGCATAATAATTATCGAAGGCAACGTTTCACCTGTAAAAATGCTAACAGGGATTGTTAGCGTTATGCCAATGAATGACGGCAACAACTACATTTTATTCGGAATCCATCCTGTCAAAGGAATAACTTAAATAAGATACAAATGTAGCTAGTGCGACATGGTAAATGGTAACATTGTTATTATTGTTTTTTAATTCTGAATCTATTCTGGTAAAATAAAACATGCTAACTGGTAACATCTATTCATATTCTGATAAAGGAATTACCGCACACAAATGCTAAACATGTGACATGCTAACAGGTAGTGGTTCGTTCGATTCTGCTAAAGGATTTAACTCACAAAAACAAGGCTAACTGGCTAAGCTAACCAGCAAAAACCTCTTAACTGGTAACTATTTACAGAAGATTCTGCTGAAGTTTTTACTTTACACACAAATGCTAACCCAAACAATGCCGACTGGTATTTAGGTTCTGCTAAAACTATTTATCTCAAGCAAAAATGCGACATTTTCTTCTGTTAATGCCTCACAAGCGAGAAATACGCAGAGGATATTTAAAAATCCAGAAAAAGTTCTGCCTAACATGGGGGAAAGAAAAAAACTAATAATAATAAATAAATAAATCAATAAATAAATAAAGATCTGTGACATGTTCTGGACTTTTCCACGCCTGTGAGGTGAAGGTGAATCAACTAGCATGAGGCTAACGCTCTTCTACAGAAATGCAGCTTGTCCACATTCTCCAGTTACACGTCACTAAAACATCTCATTAATAAAACACTGCAGTACACGTTTATCACGCCGGTCCTGTACGACAGCTCAGTCCTCATTTACTTGAAGCTAACTCGCATAATTAGCATACATACACGGATACCTGTCTCTCTCACACACACGCACACACACACACACGTTTTACCATTGTTCTGTTCTATTCAGTCATTCGTCTCACTCAGCACGGAGGGTGTGCCTTTGAGTGAGACGAATGATTGAATAGAATAGAACAATGGTAAACGTGTGTGTGTGTGTGTGTGTGTGTGTGCGTGTGCATGAATACACACCAACAAACAGAGCGCTCCACCTCACTTGTAGGATCATGTTTTACTTAAACATTTATTTACTATGGGCAATGATCCATAGATGTAGAAACCACACACACACACACACGTGCACACACACACCCATACACACCTACATTATGTGTCAGACGCTCATTAAAAGCGTCTACAATAAATTCATCGCCAGTCCTGCCTTCTTTACTTTGACCAACACCCAGTTGGGTTGTGTGATTATCTATAGTTTATACGGTTTGTCGTGACCTTTTGATGACCCTGAGTATTGTTTTTCACTTGAGTCTTTTAGCTCTTTGGTGTGTCCTAGCTACCCTGTGTTTACACCAGCAAGTGACCGATCATTTTCTACATTCAATACGTCTGCGACACGGAGTCACAACTTCAGAGGCATTTAAACCAAGATTGTTTTCTTTTGTGTTCTGTGCGAATGGTGTCTAAAGCTGTGTAGAAGCGGCATGTAACACACTTGACATGTAACACGTGTCCTTGTGGTCCTCGTCACAAAATAAGCTAATTATTATTTGTATTAGTACTCATATGTTTGTTCACCCTGTGGTCAGTCCCTTCAGGATGACATGAACTCAGCATCACGGAAACTGCGTAAAGTTCAGAGGAGCTTACAATTTCTCTAAAGTGTAACGTCATGTGACGTCACCACCACACACGTTCAGCCAAAGTCCTCTTCGATTCATGTGCGTCATTTACCAACAAACATCACTGTGAAAGAGCGCGCAGAACTATTTCTTGCGATTTCGCCGATTCTGGTAATTTTCTGTGAAAAAAAAAAACTTCCCAAGTTGCATCGCAAAATTTTTTTAAAAAGCCGCAGGAAAATCAAGAATGTGTGTTTTTTTTGGACACAACGATAAAATTGGTCTGATTGGTCATAATGACTCTTCTTTCTTGTTTACCAGAAAATAAGCTGTTTAGCAAGCATCCTAATTTAACAAACAGGATACGAACAGATTTATTCGTAAATAGTTCGCAGAAGCATTTACACGAGATGTGGGCTTCGTGAAAATCCAGTTCATAAAAATGTTTGTATATTACATTTTTCTCCTAAAATTGACATCAAATCATTCAAATAATTGTCGATGAGTTACTGTGATTTTATTTTATGTACACGGATTACACGGTCCGTGTACATTATCATTATTATTATTATTATTATTATTATTATTATCATTACTATTATCATCATCATTATCATTATTATTATTATTATGATTATTTTTGCCAAACTCATATTTTCACTTCAGATTAATGAGTTGGAAGCAAGCAATTCCAAAAGTAATCCCTAAATTAAGACCAATAAGACTAGCTGTTCAATCAGGACAAAAGTAATGGCGCCCCATAAACGCACGCTGAACTTGGGGGGCTCTCGTTCACGGTTAGTCGCCATGTTGTCGTTTTAATTTCTGAAGCTCTGTGGCCGTGATTTAAAATGAAATATTCCGGCAAACGTGCTTGGTCATTTACAGCCAATTATCTGATTATTATGAGTATTTATCGACATGTTCACGTGAATATGTAGAGAAATGTAAACTTTCGAATTATTTTGTTCCGTTTGGCCGTTTACACACACCTGATCTTCAGCAGGATCCGTTTCCGATAAGATTTTAGGTTTGTGTACTGAGACTAAACGTGCAAGAGAACAAGATCGGACCGAGAACTTTTAAAAACACCGCTGCTCTGTTCGAGCCGTCATGATTCAGCTCATCAGCACTGCTCTCCTTAAACACACATCAGTCTCACTCCCTGCATCGCGTCGTACAATACTCGGGAACGCTTCAGATACAGGTTGCTATATCATTGCAGTCTACTGATCGGCAATAAAAGATTTATCAGAGGGATTGTTTGCATTTGAGGGCCATTTCTTTCTCCCTAGGGAGCTTATCTATGAACATGTTTGCGTTCCCAGTACTGCCAGTCTACCCTTCACCCACTGAGAGGATTTACTGGGAGTATACAGGTGAAACACATAGATAAGGATTTTGCCTTGTCAGTGTGGTGTAGCAGATGCATTGACTCTCCGTGACTGGTATCTGTCATGTGATAGAGGAATCCTCGCTAGCGGAAGCAAATCGGTAATACATCCCGTAAAACTAAATATGCTAACTTTCTATTTAATCAGTTGTGAAGAAGCATCGCTGCATTTAATTCAGTTTATCTTTATGACCCAAGCTTCCCTTATCTATGTATTAGGGGTTGGTGAATTTAAATACATTTTTTAACGTCCCGTTTAAACATCGATTCATCACTTTGCTAATTTGAATGCACAGAACGATGTCTAATCAAATCTGCGTTTGATCTATGAAACTGGCACAGATGTTGATCTGTGACTAGCCTACTAGTCCCCACGTCTAATATAACACACTTAAATAAATTTACTTTCATAAACCTCTAATTCACATGAAATGTATGTGGGTGTTTGTGGAGCTGTAATGCCGCAAATCAAGCACTAGTATTTTACTCTAATACAGAAATGAAAATAAGGCCCCTGTTAGCTCCGCCCCTTCCTCTTTCTGACAGTCTTCTTGTGTGTTTAAAAGCATTAACATGCAAATCACATGATGTCCGTTGTAGCTTCTGTCTCACATCCTTTGTCTGTATCTGTGTCTCTCTCTCTCTTTCTCTCTCTCTTTCACAGGTGACACCTTGTTCATCGTCCTGCGTAAGCAGAAGCTGATGTTCCTGCACTGGTACCACCACATCACCGTGCTGCTCTATTCCTGGTACTCGTACAAAGACATGGTGGCGGGCGGGGGCTGGTTCATGACCATGAACTACCTGGTTCACGCCGTCATGTACTCGTACTATGCGCTGAAAGCGGCTCGATTCAAGGTGTCTCGCAAGTTTGCGATGTTCATCACGCTCACGCAGATCACACAGATGCTGATGGGCTGCGTGGTGAATTATCTGGTGTACCAGTGGATGCAGCAGGGCCATGAGTGTCCATCACACTTCCAGAACATCCTCTGGTCCTCGCTCATGTACCTCAGCTACTTCGTGCTCTTCTGCCAATTCTTCTTCGAGGCTTACATCAACAAAACCAAATCCAAGAACAACACCAAGAAAATTCAGTAGAAAGAAGTACCAAAAGATAGATAAGAGGGGTTGAGGAGATAAAAAGAGGACCAATGTGAGGGGTTTACAGAACCTAAGTTGATCTGAGGTTAATCTATGCTTGTGCATACTGTACTACTAACACAGATACACCTCCCCTCCACTGGGGGGGGCTCAACTGAGCTGCACTGAAGAATTACTATTATTATTATTATTATTATTATTATTATTATTATTATTATTATTATGACAATAACTGAAAAAAAACACGTGTCTTTACGTGATGTTTATGTGCCCAATGCTATTCCCTACATTATATTAAAAGTGTCTAAATATAAATATACAAAGCGAGATTAATTTATCCGAAATTAAGGGACTGTAAGTTGAGGGAACATTCTAGATTTGTTGTCTGAGCTGTTCGTCTTTGAAGTTAAAGTTACTAGCGTTAAAGTTCCGTTTTAGATGTTTTTATTGTTATTTTTTTCAAATGAATTAGACGCTAGAGTGAACGTAGCATAGTTTTGTACAATAGACGCATCGACGCCGCAGTGTGCTTGTATGTGTTTTGTGTTCGGCATCGCATCACCAAAATTCTCTCAGGTTGTCACAAAGTGTTTCACTCGATGTGCATATCATTTAGGGACGATGAGTTGAAATCCTAAAAGATAAAAGAGTAGCGAGTTGGACTAATTATGTAGACCTGACATTTCAATGCCAATGAACCAACATAATGAAATGAAATCATCCTAAATAAATTAATAAATAAATAAGAAAATCTATTACAGACAATAAAAAGACATTTTGGGTCAGAGCGCTCATCAATGCAGCCATCTAGCTATTTATCCGAGCCCTTATTGCCCTCTAGGGGCCATGACGTATTACTTCCTGTGGCTGAAGGTCAGTGTCCAGCATCCTCTGTTCTGAAAAGTGAGTGCAGAAGATGGCCAATGCTGTGGACTTGAGTGTGTGTAAACCTGCAGTATGTCTGTGTTCACCGTAATAAACCTGTCGTTGAATGGTGTCCATTTGTGTTTCTGTTCTCCAATGTTATATCAAACATCACTCACATGCACACCCCTCCTCACCAATCACTAATCCTACCTAAAATGACATTTCTAACTTAAATACAATTCTAATCAGAATCCGATCTAGAGCAGCAGAGGGGAACATTTATATGCTTAGTCCACTTTAATAAAGACACCATTACTGTTTAAATATCAACATGTTTTGAGTCTTTTTGACATTCAATTCTGTTCAATCTCCTGAATCCATACGTTCACATCTGCTGTTTTCACCTCGGTTACTTTTTTAAACATAGCATTCTCTTGCATTTTTAACAATATTTTATATTCATAGCTCACTTTTTTCTAACTCATAGTATTTACTTGTTTATTTATTTATTTACTTACTTTCATGGTTAAAATTTTAAATCAAAACTTGTATCCCTGTTTTTCATTTTTCTACACGGCTTTCTGGATACCGTGGTGTGACTGCGCCCCCTAGTGGCATATGAATCGCCTTTACATTTAGTTCATAACGATGACGTCACGCGGCACCGACGAGTCGAAAAGGCATGAATTAAAAATGGAAAAAATAAAAATGAACACAGAAGGTCATAAATTCATTGCCTGTGTATATAAAGATTTAGGTAGCTAGTTGTGGAGAACCCAAACTATTATAGCTGTACCCTGCTGCTGTATTGCTAACATGCTTAATAAGCTAGCTTAGTGCCACATTTGTTTAGTCAGTTTGAATAAAACATCCATGTTACTAAAATATGAAGTAAATGTGAGATTTAAAACATAAAGCTGTTGATAATGACAGAAAAACATAACTTCCAGTCGCACTCTGACTAGCATTCATATTTACAGCTCATGTAGTGCAATTGTATTAGCCATTTTGGACTATTTTTTATTATTTTTTTAAATTGTTTTATCTCTGTCTTATTTGTTTATTCCCCCTTTACTTCCTTTCAGATGTAGAGTTAGATTTACATGTCTTACAGCTCACTTTCATACTGTCAACTGCAAAATTATTGGCACCCTCAATACAAATAATCCGACATTAATAATGTCCCCTCTATACCATTACTATTAAATGAAGACTTATTAAGGTGTCTCTTCCTTCTATTGTTCCATAACAGTGTTGTAGACCATTGTAGAGGATTTTGTTCCACTCCTTCCACAACATTTTATTCCTTTATATTCTCAGGTTTATGGTCCATCCATCCATCCATCCATCCATCCATCCATCTTCTACCGCTTTATCTTTTTCAGGGTCACGGGGAACCTGGAGCCTATCCCAGGGATTATGGGGCACAAGGTGGGGTACACCCTGGACAGGGTGCCAGTCCATCGCAGGGCACAATCACATACACTCTCACACACCCATTCATACACTACGGACACTTTAGACACGCCAATCAGCCTACCATGCATGTGTTTGGACTGGGGGAGGAAACCGGAGTACCCGGAGGAACCCCCCGCAGCACGGGGAGAACATGCAAACTCCACACACACAGGGACACAATGGGAACCCCGACCCTGGAGGTGTGAGGCGAACGTGCTAACCACTAAGCCACCGTGCGGTCCCAGGTTTACAGTCCCAAGATTAAACTAAGCCACCGTGCGGTCCCAGGTTTAAACACCGTCCCAGGTTTATGGTGTATTTTTTTATTTTTGCCTTTGTTTATGTATTCATTTTCATATGATTAATTTACATGTGATTCATTTACATATGATTCATATTTATGCATGTGATTCATTTACATGTAATTAATTACATGTAGACCCACGGGTTTGAAAAGAGAGTTCAAATACATACACTGAGAAAGTTGTTGTAAAATTTCCTGTCATGGCCTGTGGGAAAAATGTTAATTATTGCCTTAATGGATAAAATGTTCACTATACAAGATGAAAGGTCTTGATTAGTTGAACACAAAATTTAGATTTTATAGCATTACAACTATAGCTATTTGTATAAAATAACAATTCCCCTCAGTGATGATTATATAAAGAAACCTAATTGATATTTAGGGATCCTCTTGATCTTATATCTTGGTGAAAGTAAGTGATGGAGCAAATGGGATGCCACTAACATTATTATTATTATTATTATTATTATTATTATTATTATTAATATTAATATTATATAATCCCCCCACCATGTTTATCTTAAAGTAACATATTAGCTGGACGGATGTTATCTCTATGAAATACAAGGAACAGAATTTCACTAATGATTGTGAACATCATTGGAGAAACGGAGGCATGTTGGGAAAATAAGAGAAGCTAATTTTTTTCATTTCATCAATTTAAATGCGTTAATTACCCTGAGGCTGAGGTCAAAGGGGAAAATAAAGCTTTGTCTCACTAGTGCATGTCTGCATTAGTCTTAATTCACCTCACAAGTTGAAATTAATTGTCACAACCGAAAGTACAAAACTATTCCTGTCTATGTCTGATTAATAACCCGTGTCACTGACATTTCTATCAGAATCAATCTCTCTCTCTCTCTCTCTCTCTCTCTCTCTGTGAAGTTAATGAAAGAACAAATGGCAGTTAAACAGCGTAGATGGATTCATCATGAGCAAACACGGCCTCTTACACATCAGCTCACAATGAATATTAATAATTCCAGGCCGAAACCCAATTTTCCGACGTAATGAGTGTGTGATGTGAGCAGTCGGAGTGTTTGCACTGGCGAAAACATCGCTTGTCAGACACACATGAATCATTCATTCGCAGCACTATTTCATCTGCATATTAGGCAAACGCCGGGATGCTGAGTCGCTCATTCACGTCTATTTAATCTCTTTCCGGATTTATAACTTCACTCCTGTGGCATGCAAAATCACGAGCGGGATGTTGGAGCACAAAGCACGTATGCAGAGTGAACGGTAGAAACATTACAGAGATGTCTAACACACACAGGGTCAAGCTAGTTCAGAGTAAAGTTAGCGAACGAAGGCCTGCGTTTTGCTCTAAAAGTGATCAAATGTTACGCAGCCACGTCTGGGCCAAAGACTGCGAGAACTCGGCCGTTACTCAGTTTTAGCATCAGACGGGATGACATTTTAAGATCAGTACTCGTCACACTGTACGAAAGAATAACGAAATCTGGGCTGGATTCGATAACAGACTGCGTGATAACGTGTGTTGTCCACATCAGACTATACAATGAAGATCCTCAAACGATCAACCTGTGATAGAAGCAAATGACTTTCTTACATTTTGCTTTATGTTACGTCATCAATCGGCGCGATCCGGAAATCAGCTTGTGTAGAAAACTGTTCTCATGAGCACACATATTGTTCGAAATGAGCTTGAGGTAATTAAGGACATTTTCTCTGCCCAGTAGCATGTTTCGTTTTCGTTTCGACATCGACACTACCGTATTTGTAGGTGTGCTTTGTAGAGTTCCTTTTACACAAAGTACACAGTCTTATCCATTATGTGCATATCTAAAAATCTCTCCCTCTCTTTCTCTGCCTCTCCCTCTCTCCTTCTGTCGAGCTACACATGATTTTATGGAGATGTGAGTGATCCTGATCCTTTCTGCTCTCTGGACCTGCCTGATCCATCCTGATGCCCTACCTCTGGATTGAGCTCTCATCAACTGGAGGCTACGTTCTGCCACTGAGGATGACCCCAAGCTGTACAGACTGGAGATCGCTGAGGACGGTACCACTTGAAGTACCATGGAAATGGTTTTGGACCTCAGTTCCATATGGACGCTCTCACTGTGGTTGCTAGGACTGCAATTACCACATACAGTTCTGCACTCAGGTCTCCTTTAGTGAACAGTGGACTAGTTCAACAAACAGAATTCATATTTAAAAACCATAATGAACTTTCTTTTACTCTCACACTATCCGTCGTTACCCAGATGAGGATGGGTTCCCTTCTGAGTCTGGTTCCTCTCAAGGTTTCTTCCTCGTATCATCTCAGGGAGTTTTTCCTCACCACCGTCACCACCGTCTCACTCAATAGGAAGAAATTCACACACTTAAAATCTCTATCCTGTGTTTATATGTTTCTGTAAAGCTACTTTGAGACAATGTCCACTGTTAAAAATGCTATACGAATAAAACTGAATTGAATTGCTGTGAGTTTGCCGTTCTCCTATTGGTGGATTTTATACCACTCACACTCTGAGATTTTAATCACGCTGACAGAACTTTGGCCATGTGTTTGGTCACAGTGGCATTGAATCATCTGCCGAAAACGCTCCAAGTCTACACTGTTAAAAAGAAAAGTTGAAGTAACTTTACATTTCAAGGCAACTTGCTGCACAGCTGTTTTGGGTTTAATCGACTCAAGGTTTAAAACTGTAAGTGAAGTTAAGCTGAGTAAACTCAACAAAGCTGTGCATCAAGTTGCCTTGAAATGTAAAGTTTCTTCAACTTTTATTTTTGTAATTAATTTTTTTTTTTTTACAATGCACCGATTTCAACTCACGACCAAAGAATTATTTCGCAGTGTGTGATTTTTATCTGCTACAGCATGTCGTACTGTATAATTCTGCATCAACTAACAACAGTAACGGATGCCACACGCCCACAAGAAACAAACCACAAGCAAGGCGTGCTAGCATGAATGTAGGATAATAGCTGTAATTAATGTTCTTTTGTAAAAGCTGGAATACGGCAGGGCGTCTTGTGTAAATACACCTGTATCAACTTCTGGCTCAAAGGGTGTGTCGTAACGGTGAATGCGTCGCCACACCAGAGCTTTTATACACTTTTATAGAATTCCTGTAGAATATTCTAGTATCTTTGGCATGAAGGCAGTTCTGCATGTCCTGATAAATTCAGATAGAAATCTCATGCTGGAAATCCACCTGAGACAGAATGTCCTGTTACAACCGTCAAAATACACACGTGGATGAAAACAAAGATGATACGCACGTGGATGAATCATAATCATGCTGTAATCAGAGCAGTTCATATATCCTCAGTACTGACGTTACAGTCTCCTGTATTTCTACCCGGGACTTTTCAATCTAAAGAGGACCACAGTCTGTCTGTTCCTTAAACACCAGTGGAACAGTCAGTTCTCAGTGTTTCTGAAGTCTCAGTGCTTTTCAGGGTCACCTTGGTTGGTTTGTGAATCGTTGTAACTTACTGCCCCCTGGTGGACGCCGTGTGCTTTAACAAGCAGCAATAATGGAGTTGAGATGCAAATACACAGGTAATGTCTTTACAAATCAGGCATGAATATGAGGTTTGTGCTTATATCTGTGTTTATATCTGTGTGTATTTTAGGAGGTTTGAATCTAATAATCTTCTTACAACAACAACAACAACAACAACAACAATAATCACATGCCCCTGCTCTGACTAATCTACCACACTTGTTGTTTAGACAATTATTGTGAACTAAACCACAGGTGCTGGTATATTTTCAGGACACAGTGAGGCCCCGCCTACTACAGTTTGTAAAGGAATTTGTATACCAGAGCATTACAGTTTGTACTTAAATGTGTAATTATGAATTATCATGGATATGTCATTAATTATGTATTCAAAATTAAAATAACAGAGCTTAACAACATCTCTTAAAGTGAGTAAATAAAGATCTGGTCCTGCATTTATGAAAAAATTTAGACTAGAGATTGACTTGCATTACTTTATATATATATATATATATATATATATATATATATATATATATATATATATATATATATATATATATATATATATATATATACACACACTCAACAGATTTAAAATCAATTTAATCAAATGTTAGATGCCAAATATGTCTTGGATGTGTATGTTTGTTTTTCTGCCTGAATATTTTAACTCCACGTTTCACGTGTACATGCTTGTTTTGTTCACGTGTGATGAAGGTGAATAATAGCATCGTGTTTTTTAGGTGTATTTTAACGTGATGCCCTGAAACTGTGCATCAATTAAACACCTGACGTCACGTGATTAATCAGCATGTGACGTGACTAAAAAGCACGTGTCATCACGTAAGCACACATTTGAGATTTTGAAAGTGTCTTCTAATACCACAGAAAGAGACGACATGTTTAAATCCACTCCAAAATAATCTGTTAGTGACTGATATACTGACCGGGGCACGGATACGAAGTGGAACATTGTTGATTTAAAAAAAAGAGAAAGGAAAAAAAAAAGAAAAGAAATGACTTTAACGCAAGCATGTCGCTTCACATGATTCACGTGTGAAATTTACACGTGTTGTTGTTTTTTCCCCAACACTTCACAACATATGTTTCACATGAAATACTTTTCACATGATCACATATGTGATCACGTGTATCATGTGATCACTTATAATCACGTGTGAACTTCGAGTGATTTTTCCATGAGAAGATCACGTGGCTGTTCCTCCGGTGGTCATTTTAAAGTAGAACCCTAAAGTGTTTCCTTATCACAATGGTTTCAAAGCAGAACTATTTTAGAATGCGAAGAATCCTTAATTATCAATTAAACGTTTAAAGAACCCTTTGCAGGGTCTTTTATTCTCATGATTGTCATGATGACACTTATTTTGAGGAAATAAAATTCCAAACAAGCATACACACACACACACACACACACATATAATATATATATATATATATATATATATATATATATATATATATATATATATATATATATATATATATATATAAAACTATATTCCTTTTTAAGTCCTTGACTAAGATTTTTCGACTGAACAGTACTTCAGGCTGAAAAAAAAGGAGAAAAAAGGAAGGGAAGAAAATCTCCTTCCATGTCCAGATTCGATCATTATCCCTTCTGCTAAGTGAAGGGAAGAGGTCAGAGGTCACGGGGCTCCACGCTGACCTGCAGGATCAGTCGTAAAGCCTTTGAGTGGGCCGTTAATTCCTGATTTAGTCCCATCGTCTGCGCACCTTTTGGACAGGGAGACAGAGACACACACCATCTGATGAGAGATGAGAGGAGAGGGAAAAAAGAAAGCTCTCTCTCTCTCTCTCTCTCTCCCTCTCCATATCTCTGTCTGTGTCTCAGGTGGATTACAGCCTTCATCCTCTGACTGTCAGATTTTAATTCCCTACAGCTGGGGGGAGAGAGAGAGAGAGAGAGAGATGTTATCAGTGATAAAATGCTCACAGGTCTGTGTTTCTTTTCTTTTGTCTTTCTTTTCATGTTTTTTTATTTCTTTGTATTTTTTAATGGTGTGTGTGTGTGTGTGTGTGTGTGTGTGTGTGTGTGTGTGTGTGTGTGTGTGTGTGGAGAGAGGAGGCAAAAACATTGCATGTTTGCTCTGTTCTTGATTTCATTGTACCATTTTATTCTTTTAAAAGTAAAATATATATATATAAAATAGATAATTAGAGTCAGCACAGGAGTGTTATTTCCTGTGTGAAAACACTGTCACGACCTTTGGCTTTAGTTTGTTGCCTATGACCTTAGATAAATTGATGGGTTATGGAGGTTGAAATCTAAAAGCTTTACAGGTTAAAGAATCTCTCTTCACTCCGTTAGGCCTGAAAGTGAAGTTTTTATCTGAGGAATTGACACGATTTCAGCTTTATCATCAGCATCGTAACCCGCACGCCCGCACCGTAATGGAGGCCAATATAGAGATAAGTGGAGCTTCTCCGAAAATCAATAGACATATGGGCCAGTGATGGTACCTGTGTGTGTGTGTGTGCGTGTGTATGAAAACACTGATGTATTGCTGAGATTTCTCTCTCACACCCCGAGGGACTGAAACACATCTTACCCTCACGCTCGCGCATAAATAAATGAGACGCACTAATCCACGAGGCCGTATGGCTCATGGCCAATATACTGAAATCCAAAACAACATTTATGTTTTAAATTAAGCCTCTAGAGCACCGGTTCTCAAAGTGGGGGTCTGTCAAGCACAACCAGAGAGTCCGCGATGACATTCACCCTCCATTAAAGCTGTTATAGCTGTTTATTATGAACTTATTAGACTTATTGACTGAACTGAATTGACTGGGTTATGATATAATGTGAAACGAAATCAATAATAAAAATGCGTAATTTGCTCGGGTTCTGTGTGTGTGTGGTGTGTGTGTGTGTGTGTGTGGATCCTGGCTAAAGTGGCTAATATTTGTATTTATATTCATAAAATAAAGCTTGCTCCTACCATTTAGTTCTTATTTGGAAATAAATATTTGGACCCTACGCATCAAAGAAAAACAGACACAGGAGTTCTGCTTGATTTCACACAAATTTATAAGAAAAACACAATCTTTATGACGTTGTAAACAAACATTGTTCATTGTTACACACTTCTGTGCTGGTTCCTGTTAGAGTTGCCTCCTAATGTTCTGTCCAGTAATATAGCTGCCTTGTAATAAAACTCGAAAGGTTAAAGCTGAAATTCTGTGAATAATTGCGCCGTTATTGTTTGAATAACATCAACAAACACGTGCATAAAAGTTTTCTTATTTTGTTCCCGAAAACGATTAAGAACATTTGGGGCATTTACACAAAACCTGTTCATATTATATTTGTATCATGAACAAAATCAAAGAGAGAAATCGTTAGCGTTATCGTCATACACAATGCTCGTTTGATTAGCTACTAGATATAGCCTTCTATACGCTGCATGGTGCATTACACATATACTGTGTGTAAGAAAGCTGGAGCAGACAGAGCTGATATTATTAGCAGCAATAAACTAAGTGTTATAATGTTACACTAACGCTACACAGCTTTTATTTCTTTCACCGCTCTCTCTATCATCCTCTTTTTCTTCTCATACATGAAACACACTGTTATCTACAGACAGAGCATCTCATCGTACATCCTATATGAGCACGAAAGTCTGAAATTCAGCTGAAATGAGAGGGAATCTGATCCATAGTTTGAATTTGCTCATAAAAATAAACACACACTGTGATATTATGAAATGTATATATAAATATATTATTATATGTCATTATACCGTGTTATTATACCTGACAGTTACTAGCGCACAAATGAATGAAGAAATGAGATGCTACTTCGAGGTCATAATGCGTGTGCAGGATGTGGGGGGTTTGATATGTTTTTAATCTTTATGTTAATACTTTGTGTTTGGTATTTTAGCCATAAAATATTCACTCATCGAGATTAAGATCAAAAAGATGCGTCTTTTTCCAAAGTTGTCTCTGTGGATAAAATCTTTTTCATGGGAATATATGATTATTTTATTATTATGATTATAATGAATAGTGTCAAAGTTATGTATTTAAAAATGTGTTTTTGAGTGTGTTTACATCCTAAACATAACTTTCAGCCGGACATATTACAGTTACATCAATCTGTCAGACAGTGACACGTAACTCCGCCCCCATGTGTGCCACTCTCACATAGTGCTTACAGCGTCCTCCATTAATATTGGCACCCTTGGTAAAGCACAGATGAGCACAGATGGCTGTGAAAATTTGTCTTTATTGTTTAACCTTTTGATGTTTTGTTAAAAAAAAATCACAAAAATACTCTGCTCTCATGGATATCAAACAATTGCAAACACAACACAGGTGTATATAAATATAGGTGTTTGCAATTATTGGCACACTTTTATTCACCTTGCTTTGCCAAGATAACAGCTCTGAGTCTTCTCCTATAATGCCTGATGAGGTTGGAGAATACATGGCGAGGGATCTGAGACCGTTCCTCCATACAGAATGTCTCCAGATGCTTCACATTTTGAGGTCCACGCTGGTGGAGTCTCCTCTTCAGTTCACCCCACAGGTTTTCTATGGGGTTCAGGTCAGGGGACTGGTATTGACATGGCAGGACCTTGATTTTGTGGTCAGTAAACTATTTTTGTGTTGATTGTGATGTATGTTTTGGATCATTGTCCTGCTGGAAGATCCAACCACGGCCCATTTGAAGCTTTCTGGCAGAGACAGTCAGGTTTTCATTTAATATCTGTTGATATTTGATAGAGTCCATGATGCCATGTATCCTAACAAAATGTCCAGGTCCTCTGGCAGAAGAACAGTCCCAAAACATTAAAGATCCACCTCCATATTTAACCGTGGCCATGAGGTACTTTTCCACATGGCTACCTCTCTGTGTGCACCAAAACGGCCTCTGGTGTTTATCACCAAAAAACTCTATTTTGGTTTCATCTGACCATAGAACCCGATCCCATTTGAAGGTCCAGTAGTGTCTGGCACATTGAAGACACTCGAGTTTGTTTTTGGATGAGAGTAGAGGCTTTTTTCTTGAAACCCTTCCAAACAGCTTGTGGTGATGTAGGATTTGGATTGTAGTTTTGGAGACTTTCTGACCACAAGACACAACTAACTTCTGCAATTCTCCAACTGTGATCCTTGGAGATTTTTTATTTCTAAGATAAGAAACATATTATCACTACATGATGCGGAAATACTGGTTCATGCATTCATTACCTCTAGATTAGATTAGACTGTCTGGATCTTCCAGTAGGAATATAAATAAGCTCCAGTTAGTCCAGAATGCTGCTGCTAGAGTCCTAACTAGAACTAGAAAATACGACCATATCACCCCGATATTATCCACACTGCATTGGCTCCCAGTAAAATCTCGCATTAGCTATAAAGTACTTTTATTAACCCATAAAGCACTAAACGGTCTCGTGCCACAATATCTAAGCGACCTTCTGTTTTTTTATGATCCACCACGCCTACTTAGATAAAAAGATGCAGGCTATTTAACAATACCCAAAACAGTGAAGGCTTCAGCAAGGGGAAGAGCTTTCGCTTATAAAGCCCCAGTGTTATGGAACAGTCTTCCAATTAGTGTTCGGGACTCAGACACAGTCTCAGTGTTTAAGTATAGGCTTAAACTGCATTTGTTTACTCAAGCCTACCCTGACTAGATTCTATTTTTACTACTTCACAGTCATAATAATCTTTTTTCCCTCTCTCCTTTTGCCGAGCCACACACGAATTTATGGAGATACTGGAGATCCAGATCATTTCAGCCTCTGGATGGAGCTCAAATCTCGAATCTTCTCTACTGTGGCTGCGGCTGCTCCGAAGGCCATACAGACTTCATGTACATCCATACTGTACTATTTGACACTGTCTGTTGTTACCCAGATGAGGATGGGTTCCCTTCTGAGTCGGGTTCCTCTCAAGGTTTCTTCCTTTAAACATCTTAGGGAGTTTTTCCTTGCCACCGTCGCTACTCAGTGGCTTGCTCAGTTGGGATAAATTCACACCTTTAATATCTGTATACCGTGTTTATATTTCTGTAAACCTGCTTTGAGACAATGTCTGTTGTGAAAAGTGCTATACAAATATAATTGAATTGAATTGAATTGAATTATCCACTGGAACCGTCCTCTTCACAGTGTGTTGAAACGATATAGACACATGTCCAATTCCAGGTCGATTCATAACATCTCCAGTGGACTGGAACTTCGTCATTATTGCCCTGATGGTGGAAATGGGCATTTTCAATGTTTGTGCTATTTTCTTATAGACACTTCCCATTGTGTGAAACTCAATAACCTTTTTCTGCACATCACAGCTACATTCCTCGCTCTTACCCATTGTTATGAATGACTGAGGGAGTTTGGCCTGTGTGTTATCTCATATTTATTCCCCTGTGAAACAAGAAGTCATGGTTGAACAATTTCCTGTTCCTAGTCATCCAGATGTATTAATTTTTTTTTAAATATCAGTGGGAATATACTTCAAATATATTTTTCTCATATGAATTCACTGGAGTGCCAATAAGTGTTGCACACATATTTAACAAATATTTTTGGATAAACCTGTGTTGTGTTTGCGATTGTTTGATATCTATAAGAGCATGAATTTTAAACAAAAGAATAAAAGGTTAAACAATAAAGACTGTGAAATTTTTCACAATCTACTTTGCTCATATTTACAGAGGGTGCCAATATTAACAGAATTCACTGTATGTCTGTAGTTCTGACTGAGCTCTGAATACTGATGTGCTTATTATCATTAGTGATAATTTAGGTGTATTTATCGCAGTACACCCTCACACCCTCATACATCAGCACAGCAAACCCAAATAATCACTCACATTAGATCTCTGCTTACACACACACACACACACACACACACAGGCAGCAGATGTTCAGATCAGTGATGGTGTGTGTGAGTCGTCCAGAGAGATCAGATTAACGCTGGGCTTCATACATGACTCCGGTGTGTCTGCAAAATCCACAAGTGTTTTCTGAGTCCCAGTGTCTTCAGAGACAACGCTCTCACCTAAAAACACACACACACACACACACACACACACACACACACACAAACCATTTGTATTCATTATTTATTAACTTCTGCTTTATTGATGGCTATTGTGTGTGTGTGTGTGTGTGTGTGTGAGAGAGAGAGCGAGTGTGTGTGTGTGTGTGTGTGTGTGTGTGTGTGAGAGAGAGAGAGAGAGAGAGTGAGTGTGTGTGTGTGTGTGTGTGTGTGTGTGAGAGAGAGCGAGTGTGTGTGTGTGTGTTACCTGTTTCTGTGGAGCAACATGGGCACACTTTTCTTCTCTGAGAACCCACCACGTGGAGCACCTTTTCATCGTTACATGCTCTGTGGTCCAGCAGCAAATAGAACCACTACACACACACACACACACACACACACCATCAGGTCCAGAAATTGGCACCCTTGGAAAAGACACATAAAAATGGTTCAAAAAAGTCTCATCCTGGAAATGTGAGAGAAATCTGATGTTTAATTAAAAAGCGTTTATTCTGAGGAAATAAAAATCCATCTGAGAGCTGCGTGTCACCTCGTATTATACCACAGTGACACAGAAGGTCATGGATTACAGCTGAAGAGTTCCTAAACAGTCAGGCGAACTTGAAATATAAATAAATCAGACATAACACAGCAATGTGCTTGAGTTACATTTTATACATAATAATTACTGGAATAAACACACGTGACTCATATGTATCGTGAAAACATCTTCAAAAGGTTTTTGAATGAATTTACTTGAAAAGGATATATTTTACTCATATTGTTGCTAACAGGGTGCCAATAATTATGCGCACCCAAACTACAATGGTTCAATGGGTGTAATATAGTCAGGCCCATAAGTATTTGGACAGAAATGTTGCCTCTCTGCACCACCACAATGGATTTGAAAAGTACTGCATTAACCGTTTGGATTTTTTACAGAGTCCCTCTGTTTTCACAGGCTCAAAAGTAATTGGACAGTTGACTGCTAAGCAGTTTTGTGGCCAGGTGCGGCCTGTTTCTTCATTATTTCCTGACAAATCAAGGAGATAAAAGGTCTGGAGTTGATTCCAAGCATTTGGTAGCTGTTCATGGGAGCTTTGAATATGCGGTCTGAAGAGGTGTTGATGCAGGTGAAGGAGGCCATCATTAGACTGAAAAAACAAAACAGACTTATCAGACACTTTAGCGGTGGCCATGTCAACAATCTTGTTCATTCTTAAAAAGAAGGAACGCATTGGCAAACTCCGCGACACGAAAAGACCTGGAAGACCATCGAAGACAACTAAAGTCAATGATTGCAGAATTCCTTCCTCCTTCAGAACATCTAGCCAGGTCAAGAAGACTCTGGAGGAGGTATCTGTCAAAGTCTACAATCAAGAGACACCTTCACGAATGTAAACACAGATGATTTACCTCAAGATTCAAACCTCTGGTATCACTCTAGAACAGAAAGGCTAGATTAGACCAGATCTGATGCAAGATGAACTTGTACTAGAATAATGGGAAGAGAAGAGTATGGAGAAGGAAAGGAAGGATTCATGATCCAAAGCATACTACATCATCTGTCCAACATGGTGGAGGCAGTGTTATGGCATGGACGTGTAAGGCTGCCAGTGGAACTCTCTCACTGGTGTTTATTGATGATGTGAGTGCTGATAGAAGGAGCAGGATGAATTCTGAAGTGTATACAGCTTTACTTTCTGCTCAGTTTCAGTCAAATCCTGCAAAACTGTCAGGAAGGAGCTTCACGGTACAGATGGATAACGATCCAAAACGTACTGCCAAAGCAACCCAAGAGCTTCATAAGGCAAATATTCTTAAATGTCCAATGGCCTCAACCCACTTGAGTTGCTTTTCACTTACTGAAGACAAATCTGAAGGCAGAAAAACCCACAAACAAGCAGCAACTGCAGTAAAGACCCGGCAAAACATCTCGAGGGAGGAAACTCAGCATTTAATGACGTCCATGTGTTTTTGGTCGTCATTGACTGCAAAAGATTTGCAAGTATCCAAGTATTAAATATTATCTTAATATTTATGATTGTCCTGACAGCCTCTGTAAGATGGAGGGAATCTGAAAAAAAAACTACCTATCTTGTAATTCCTAAAGGGTTAATATAATATTTAACTAAAGCTGAAAGTTGACACTTCACTCATGTCTCGACTGCTTCATTTCAAATCCACTGTGGTGGTGTACAGAGGAAACATCACTAAGTGTGCCACTGTCCAAATACTTATGGACCCGGCTGTAATTTACTGAATATTCAGTATGTCGTATTCTTTTTACTCACGAATGTGACTATATAATGAAATAAACCCGAAAAGACATGAGAGTGATTGTATTTTCTTTTCGTCAGTGTTGTGACAGCGCTGGCGTTACTCGTGTTACCGTCTCAACCGTATTAAACATGGTTTGTTGAATAATTAACGACACGCGATGTCATTATCTCAGTAGAGCACGTTCTCCTCAGAGAACCCGCTTCTTAAGAACATTATTTTGGATTAGATCGTTATTCAAATCTTCTTCATGCCGTGAAATTTCCTTGTTATTCTCCAACGCGGTTTTACCTGCGGGCCGATGGACGGCGTCTCAGTGACGCTCTCCTCACTGACCACAGCATCTCGCCTTCCTGAACACCTCCTACATCTGACTCACACACACACACACACACACACGATAAGTGGCTTTATTACTCTCATGTAGACTGAGTTATGATAAGCGTGACTCATCTGTTCACCTGAGGCTGATAATGGGCTTTAGAATAAAGCAGAGCTCCGTGTAGATCACGTCATGCATTAGCTAACATCAGTGTGTGTGTGTGTGTGTAGTGATAGACATAGATTAAAAAAAATGGCTAAAGACGCTCCAGGCAGCCAAGTGCGAAAAGCAATTTGAGATGGAAAAATGGCGAGCGGTGTCGCGTTTAAACGCAGCTTTAGACCAACAGCCTCCATTTTGCTCCATCCTGATGCGTAATTGCTGGAGTACACGCTAAACCAAGCGTGTAATTGAAAGCGTGCCGCCGTTCTGCTCAGTCTAAACACGCGCATAAACGTAGGGCAAGAGAATCACACACACTTAACCCTGCTGTCGAGTTCGGTCTCATCAGCACAAACTAACGCTTCTTCTTACACAAACATTTCTTTTAAAATAGATACCAAACAATCTGTTTTCTTTTTAGCTCCATTTATACCACGGCGCTGCTGAGTTCTGGACTGTGATTGGTCAGGAGGTGGTGATTAATTCTCTATAACAGTAGATCAGACAGTAGCGCAGGTTTATATTAATGCGCTTATTCATCATACATTATCGTTTCTATAGTAACGGCTCGTTCACAGCGAATGGATGCTCCACATGAACTGATCAAAAAACGCATGTAAACGTTGATAACGTGTAGGGAAGGAGTCTCCAGCATCAACGCTGTGTAACAGTCAGAGGTAACGCTGGAACTTTACGTTTTCCACATCTTCATCACAGAGTTTACACTTCTTTACTGTTCCTCACTAACACACACAACAAGAGAGAATAAAGAGAGAATAAAGAGAGAATAAAGAGAGAGAATAAAGAGCAAAAATAGAGAGAGAGAATAAAGAGAGAAAATAAAGAGCAAAAATAGAGAGAGAGAATAAAGAGAGAGAATAAAGAGAGAATAAAGAGAGAGAATAAAGAGAGAATAAAGAGAGGAAATAAAGAGAGAGAATAAAGAGAGAGGGAATAAATAGAGGGAATAAAGAGAGAATAAAAAGAGAGAATAAAGATAGAGAGGGAATAAAAAGAGGGAATAAAGAGAGAGAATATAAAGAGAGAATAAAGAGAGAATGAAGAGAGGGAATAAAGAGAGAGAATAAAGTGAGAGAAAAAAGAGAGAGAGAATAAAGAGAGAATAAAATGAGGGAGCAAAGAGAGAGAATAAAGAGAGGGAATAAAGAGAGAGAATAAAGAGAAGGAATAAAGAGAGAGAATAAAGAGAGAGAGAATAAAGAGAGAGAGGGAATAAAGAGAGAGAGGGAATAAAGAGAAAAAGAGAATAAAAAGAATAAAGAGAGAATAGAGAGAGATAAAGAGAATAAAGAGAGAGAATAAAGAGAGAATAAAGAGAGAGGGGGGAATAAAGAGAGAGAATAGAGAGAGGGATAAGAGAGAGAATAAAGAGAGAGAATAGAGAGAGGGGATAAAGAGAGAGAATAAAGAGAGGGAATAAAGAAAGGGAATAAAGAGAGAGAATAAAGAGAGAGAGGGAATAAAGAGAGAGAGAGAATAGAGAGAGAGGGGATAAAGAGAGAGAGAATAAAGAGGGAGAATAGAGAGAGGGAATAAAGAGAGAGAATAAAGAGAGAGAGGGAATAAAGAGAGAATAAAGAGAGAGAGACTAAAGAGAGAGAGTATAAAGAGAGAGAGATAACAGTCAGAGGTAACGCTGGAACTTTACGTTTTCCACATCTTCATCACAGAGTTTACACTTCTTTACTGTTCCTCACTAACACACACAACAAGAGAGAATAAAGAGAGAATAAAGAGAGAATAAAGAGAGAAAATAAAGAGCAAAAATAGAGAGAGAGAATAAAGAGAGAGAATAAAGAGAGAATAAAGAGAGAGAATAAAGAGAGAATAAAGAGAGAATAAAGAGAGGAAATAAAGAGAGAGAATAAAGAGAGAGGGAATAAATAGAGGGAATAAAGAGAGAATAAAAAGAGAGAATAAAAGATAGAGAGGGAATAAAAAGAGGGAATAAAGAGAGAGAATATAAAGAGAGAATAAAGAGAGAATGAAGAGAGGGAATAAAGAGAGAGGGAATAAATAGAGGGAATAAAGAGAGAATAAAAAGAGAGAATAAAGATAGAGAGGGAATAAAAAGAGGGAATAAAGAGAGAGAATATAAAGAGAGAATAAAGAGAGAATGAAGAGAGGGAATAAAGAGAGAGAATAAAGTGAGAGAAAAAAGAGAGAGAGAATAAAGAGAGAATAAAATGAGGGAGCAAAGAGAGAGAATAAAGAGAGGGAATAAAGAGAGAAAATAAAGAGAGAGAGAATAAAGAGAGAGAGGGAATAAAGAGAGAGAGGGAATAAAGAGAGAGAAAAAAGAGAGAGAATAAAGAGAGGAATAAAGAGAGAGAATAAAGAGAGGGAATAAAGAGAGAGAATAAAGAGAGAGAGAATAAAGAGAGAATAAAGAGAGAGGGGGGGAATAAAGAGAGAGAATAGAGAGAGGGGATAAAGAGAGAGAATAAAGAGAGGGAATAAAGAAAGGGAATAAAGAGAGAGAATAAGAGAAGGAATAAAGAGGAATAAGAGAGAGTAAAGAGAGAGGGAATAAAAAGAGAGAGAATAGAGAGAGGGATAAGAGAGAGAGAATAAAGAGGGAGAATAGAGAGAGGAATAAAAGAAGAGAATAAAAAAAGAGGGAATAAGAGAGAATAAAGAGGAGAGACTAAAGAGAGAGAGTATAAAGAGAGAGAGATAACAGTCAGAGGTAGCAACTGGAACTTTACGTTTTCCACATCTTCATCACAGAGTTTACACTTCTTTACTGTTCCTCACTAACACACACAACAAGAGAGAATAAAGAGAGAATAAAGAGAGAATAAAGAGAGAAAATAAAGAGCAAAAATAGAGAGAGAGAATAAAGAGAGAGAAAAAAGAGAGAATAAAGAGAGAGAATAAAGGAGAGAATAAAGAGAGAATAAAGAGAGGAAATAAAGAGAGAGAATAAAGAGAGAGGGAATAAATAGGGAATAAAGAGAGAGAAAAGAAGAGAATAAAGATAGAGAGGGAATAAAAGAGGGGAATAAAGAGAGAGAATATAAAGAGAGAAAGAGAGAATGAAGAGAGGGAATAAAGAGAGAGGGAATAAAGAGAGAATAAAAAGAGAGAATAAAGATAGAGAGGAATAAAAGAGGGAATAAAGAGAGAGAATATAAAGAGAGAATAAAGAGAGAATGAAGAGAGGAATAAAGAGAGAGAATAAAGTGAGAGAAAAAAGAGAGAGAATAAAGAGAATAAAATGAGGGAGCAAAGAGAGAGAATAAAGAGAGGGAATAAAGAGAGAAAAAATAAAGAGAGAATAAAGAGAGGGAATAAAAAGAGAGGGAATAAAGAGAGAAAAAGAGAGAATAAAGAGAGAATAAAGAGAAAAAAGAGAAAAAGAGAATAAAGAGAGAGAGGATAAAGAGAGAATAAAGAGAGGGGGATAAAGAGAATAGAGAGGGATAAGAGAGAGAATAAAGAGAGGAATAAAAGGGAATAAAAGAGAATAAAGAGAGAGGAATAAAGAGAGAGAGAGAATAGAGAGAGGGGATAAAGAGAGAGAGAATAAAGAGGGAGAATAGAGAGAGGGAATAAAGAGAGAGAATAAAGAGAGAGAGGGAATAAAGAGAGAATAAAGAGAGAGAGACTAAAGAGAGAGAGTATAAAGAGAGAGAGAGAATAAACAGAGAATAAAGAGAGAGAATAAAGAAAGAATAAAGAGAGAATAAAGAGAGGGAATAGAGAGAGAATAAAGAGAGAGAGGGAATAAAGAGAGAGAATAAAGAGAGACAATAAAGAGAGAGAATAAAGAGAGAATAAAGAGAGAGAATAAAGAGAGAATGAAGAGAGGGAATAAAGAGAGAGAGGATAAAGAGAGAGAATAAAGAGGGGGAATAAAGAGAGAGAAAAAAGAGAGAGGGAATAAAGAGAGAGAATAAAGAGAGAGCGAATAAAGAAAGGGAATAAAGAGAGAGAGAATAAAGAGAGAATGAAGAGAGGGAATAAAGAGAGAGAGAATAAAGAGGGGGAATAAAGAGAGAGAAAAAAAGAGAGAGGGAATAAAGAGAGAGAATAAAGAGAGAGAGAAAAAAGAGAGAGAATAAAGAGAGAGAGAGGGAATAAAGAGAAAGAATAAAGAGAGAGGGAATGAAGAGAGAGAGGGAATAAAGAGAGAATAAAGAGAGAATAAAGAGAGAATAGAGACAGAATAAAGAGAGAGGGGATAAAGAGAAAGACTAAAGAGAGAGAGAGAGAGAGAAAAGAGAGAGAGAATAAACAGAGAATAAAGAGAGATAGGGAATAAAGAGAGAATAAAGAGAAATAATAAAGTGAGGGAATAAAGAGAGAGAAAAAAGAGAGAGAGAATAAAGAGAGAGAGGGAATAAAGAGAGAATAGAGACAGAATAAAGAGAGAGGGGATAAAGAGAGAGAGAATAAAGAGAGAGAGAGAGAGAGAGAGAATAGAGAGAGAGGGAATAAAGAGAGAGAATAGAGAGAGAGAGGATAAAGAGAGAGACAGAATATAGAGAGAGAATAAAGAGAGAGGGGATAAAGAGAGAGAGAGAGAATAATGAGAGAGAATAAAGAGAGAGAATAGAGAGAGGGGATAAAGAGAGAGAGAATATAGAGAGAGAATAAAGAGAGAGGGGATAAAGAGAGAAAGAGAATATAGAGAGAGAATAAAGAGAGGGCTAGAGAGGGAGCGAGTGTTTATAGATGTTATAATGTAAGTGCTAACAGGAACTCATTTCACAGAACATTCAATGTAACTATGAACATATAAAAAATATGATGTCATTCTTTAATCAATAAAATTTTTAATTGTTGGTAAATTGTTGTATAAGAGGAATAAAACACCTGTAGCAGTACCTCTAGCAGTACCTGTGGTATCTGTAGCAGTACCTCTAGAAGTACCTATTTTACCTGTAGCAGTACCTCTAGCAGTACTTGTTTTACCTGTAGCAGTACCTCTAGCAGTACCTGTGGTATCTGTAGCAGTACCTCTAGCAGTACCTGTGGTATCTGTAGCAGTACCTCTAGCAGTACCTTTGGTATCTGTAGCAGTACCTCTAGCAGTACCTGTTTTACCTGTAGCAGTACCTCTAGCAGTACCTGTTTTACCTGTAGCAGTACCTCTAGCAGTACCTTTGGTATCAGTAGCAGTACCTGTTTTACCTGTAGCAGTACCTCTAGCAGTACCTGTTTTACCTGTAGCAGTACCTCTAGCAGTACCTTTGGTATCGGTAGCAGTACCTCTAGCAGTACCTGTTTTACCTGTAGCAGTACCTCTAGCAGTACCTGTTTTACCTGTAGCAGTACCTCTAGCAGTACCTGTTTTACCTGTAGCAGTACCTCTAGCAGTACCTGTGGTATCTGTCGCAGTACCTCTAGCAGTACCTGTTTTGCCTGTAGCGGTACCTCTAGCAGTACCTGTGGTATCTGTAGCAGTACCTCTAGCAGTACCTGTGGTATCTGTAGCAGTACCTCTAGCAGTACCTGTGGTATCTGTAGCAGTACCTCTAGCAGTACCTTTGGTATCAGTAGCAGTACCTCTAGCAGTACCTGTTTTACCTGTAGCTGTACCTCCTACGCAAGTACCTGTTTTACTGTAGCAGTACCTCTAGCAGTACCTTTGGTATCGGTAGCAGTACCTCTAGCAGTACCTGTTTTACCTGTAGCAGTACCTCTAGCAGTACCTGTTTTACCTGTAGCAGTACCTCTAGCAGTACCTGTGGTATCTGTCGCAGTACCTCTAGCAGTACCTGTTTTGCCTGTAGCGGTACCTCTAGCAGTACCTGTGGTATCTGTAGCAGTACCTCTAGCAGTACCTGTGGTATCTGTAGCAGTACCTCTAGCAGTACCTGTGGTATCTGTAGCAGTACCTCTAGCAGTACCTTTGGTATCAGTAGCAGTACCTCTAGCAGTACCTGTTTTACCTGTAGCAGTACCTCTAGCAGTACCTGTTTTACCTGTAGCAGTACCTCTAGCAGTACCTTTGGTATCGGTAGCAGTACCTCTAGCAGTACCTGTTTTACCTGTAGCAGTACCTCTAGCAGTACCTGTTTTACCTGTAGCAGTACCTCTAGCAGTACCTGTGGTATCTGTCGCAGTACCTCTAGCAGTACCTGTTTTGCCTGTAGCAGTACCTCTAGCAGTACCTGTGGTATCTGTAGCAGTACCTCTAGCAGTACCTGTGGTATCTGTAGCAGTACTAATAGCAGTACCTGTGGTATCTGTAGCAGTACCTCTAGCAGTACCTTTGGTATCAGTAGCAGTACCTCTAGCAGTACCTGTTTTACCTGTAGCAGTACCTCTAGCAGTACCTTTGGTATCGGTAGCAGTACCTCTAGCAGTACCTGTTTTACCTGTAGCAGTACCTCTAGCAGTACCTGTTTTACCTGTAGCAGTACCTCTAGCAGTACCTGTGGTATCTGTAGCAGTACCTCTAGCAGTACCTGTGGTATCTGTAGCAGTACCTCTAGCAGTACCTGTGGTATCTGTAGCAGTACCTCTAGCAGTACCTGTGGTATCTGTAGCAGTACCTCTAGCAGTACCTGTGGTATCTGTAGCAGTACCTCTAGAGGGTACCTATTTTGCCTGTAGCAGTACCTCTAGCAGTACCTGTGGTATCTGTAGCAGTACCTCTAGCAGTACCTGTGGTATCTGTAGCAGTACCTCTAGAAGGGTACCTGTTTTGCCTGTAGCAGTACCTCTAGCAGTACCTTTGGTATCTGTAGCAGTACCTCTAGCAGTACCTGTGGTATCTGTAGCAGTACCTCTAGCAGTACCTGTGGTATCGGTAGCAGTACCTCTAGAGGGTACCTATTTTGCCTGTAGCAGTACCTCTAGCAGTACCTGTGGTATCTGTAGCAGTACCTCTAGCAGTACCTGTGGTATCTGTAGCAGTACCTCTAGAGGGTACCTGTTTTGCCTGTAGCAGTACCTCTAGCAGTACCTGTGGTATCTGTAGCAGTACCTCTAGCAGTAACTTTGGTATCGGTAGCAGTACCTCTAGCAGTACCTGTTTTACCTGTAGCAGTACCTCTAGCAGTACCTGTGATATCTGTAGCAGTACCTCTAGCAGTACCTTTGGTATCTGTAGCAGTACCTCTATCAGTACCTGTTTTACCTGTAGCAGTACCTCTTGCAGTACCTGTGGTATCTGTAGCAGTACCTCTAGCAGTACCTGTGGTATCTGTAGCAGTACCTCTAGCAGTACCTGTTTTACCTGTAGCAGTACCTCTAGCAGTACCTATGGTATATGTAGCAGTACCTCTTGCAGTACCTGTGGTATCTGTAGCAGTACCTCTAGCAGTACCTTTGGTATCGGTAGCAGTACCTCTAGCAGTACCTGTTTTACCTGTAGCAGTACCTCTAGCAGTACCTGTGGTATCTGTAGCAGTACCTCTAGCAGTACCTTTGGTATCTGTAGCAGTACCTCTAGCAGTACCTGTTTTACCTGTAGCAGTACCTCTAGCAGTACCTGTGGTATCTGTAGCAGTACCTCTAGCAGTACCTGTGGTATCTGTAGCAGTACCTCTAGCAGTACCTGTGGTATCTGTAGCAGTACCTTTAGCAGTACCTGTTTTACCTGTAGCAGTACCTCTAGCAGTACCTGTGGTATCTGTAGCAGTACCTCTAGCAGTACCTGTGGTATCTGTCGCAGTACCTCTAGCAGTACCTGTTTTGCCTGTAGCAGTACCTCTAGCAGTACCTGTGGTATCTGTAGCAGTACCTCTAGCAGTACCTGTGGTATCTGTAGCAGTACCTCTAGCAGTACCTGTGGTATCTGTAGCAGTACCTCTAGAGGGTACCTATTTTGCCTGTAGCAGTACCTCTAGCAGTACCTGTGGTATCTGTAGCAGTACCTCTAGCAGTACCTGTGGTATCTGTAGCAGTACCTCTAGAGGGTACCTGTTTTGCCTGTAGCAGTACCTCTAGCAGTACCTGTGGTATCTGTAGCAGTACCTCTAGCAGTACCTGTGGTATCGGTAGCAGTACCTCTAGAGGTACCTATTTTGCCTGTAGCAGTACCTCTAGCAGTACCTGTGGTATCTGTAGCAGTACCTCTAGCAGTACCTGTGGTATCTGTAGCAGTACCTCTAGAGGGTACCTGTTTTGCCTGTAGCAGTACCTCTAGCAGTACCTGTGGTATCTGTAGCAGTACCTCTAGCAGTACCTTTGGTATCGGTAGCAGTACCTCTAGCAGTACCTGTTTTACCTGTAGCAGTACCTCTAGCAGTACCTGTGATATCTGTAGCAGTACCTCTAGCAGTACCTTTGGTATCTGTAGCAGTACCTCTATCAGTACCTGTTTTACCTGTAGCAGTACCTCTTGCAGTACCTGTGGTATCTGTAGCAGTACCTCTAGCAGTACCTGTGGTATCGGTAGCAGTACCTCTAGCAGTACCTGTTTTACCTGTAGCAGTACCTCTAGCAGTACCTGTGGTATCTGTAGCAGTACCTCTAGCAGTACCTTTGGTATCTGTAGCAGTACCTCTAGCAGTACCTGTGGTATCTGTAGCAGTACCTCTAGCAGTACCTGTGGTATCTGTAGCAGTACCTCTAGCAGTACCTGTGGTATCTGTAGCAGTACCTCTAGCAGTACCTGTGGTATCTGTAGCAGTACCTCTAGCAGTACCTGTTTTACCTGTAGCAGTACCTCTAGCAGTACCTGTGGTATCTGTAGCAGTACCTCTAGCAGTACCTGTGGTATCTGTAGCAGTACCTCTAGCAGTACCTGTGGTATCTATAGCAGTACCTCTAGCAGTACCTGTGGTATCTGTAGCAGTACCTCTAGCAGTACCTGTTTTACCTGTAGCAGTACCTCTAGCAGTACCTGTGGTATCTGTAGCAGTACCTCTAGCAGTACCTGTAGTATCTGTAGCAGTACCTCTAGCAGTACCTGTGGTATCTGTAGCAGTACCTCAAGCAGTATCTGTTTTACCTGTAGCAGTACCTCTAGCAGTACCTTTTACCTGTAGCAGTACCTCTAGCAGTACCTGTTTTACCTGTAGCAGTACCTCTAGCAGTACCTGTTTTTCCTGTAGCAGTACCTCTAGCAGTACCTGTGGTATCTGTAGCAGTACCTCTAGCAGTACCTGTGGTATCTGTCGCAGTACCTCTAGCAGTACCTGTTTTACCTGTAGCAGTACCTCTAGCAGTACTTGTTTTACCTGTAGCAGTACCTCTAGCAGTACCTGTGGTATCTGTCGCAGTACCTCTAGCAGTACCTGTTTTACCTGTAGCAGTACCTCTAGCAGTACTTGTTTTACCTGTAGCAGTACCTCTAGCAGTATCTGTGGTATCTGTAGCAGTACCTCTAGCAGTACCTGTGGTATCTGTCGCAGTACCTCTAGCAGTACCTGTTTTACCTGTAGCAGTACCTCTAGCAGTACTTGTTTTACCTGTAGCAGTACCTCTAGCAGTACCTGTTTTACCTGTAGCAGTACCTCTAGCAGTACTTGTTTTACCTGTAGCAGTAGGTGATGGTAGCCGTGATGGACAGCAGCAGGAGGAATAAAGTGACACACACAGCGATGGCGGCGTATCTCCTCTTCTCCTGTTCGGCCTGCTGCAGATCCCACCACTCCAAATCATTGTACTGACAACGCTCCCCTATATAACCTAGAGCACAGCTACACACACACACACACACACACACACACACACACACACACACACACACACACACACACACAGTCAGTCTATCATAACGGCACTTTTATTGTTTTTTAAGCAACACTGCCATCTGCTGCTTATTCTTGGTATTACACACATTTGTTCTCTCACTCTCCCTCTCTCACTCTCTATTCTCTTTACTGTATATTATAATTAAACGTACTTGCAGGCGTAAATCTCTATCTCGGGAAAGTAGAAACACACAGAGTTGTGGAGACAGTAGGAGTCGTGTGTGGATGGACAGATCTCCACCAGGCCCCCACGCAGCCGCGGAGTCGTCACATCGAGTGGAGTTGCGGAGCTCGTCCTGGAGGGGGCAGCACTAGGCTCCGCTGTGTAGTAAAACATATCTATTTAAATACCCACCCTGGGTGAGGTTGTTATTATTAGGGGTCAAGAACCGAATGTAGGCGCTTATTGTATCTGTTAGATTATTCTATTATTATTATTATTATTATTATTATTATTATTATTATTATTATTATTATTATTATTATTATTCCCCAATGGTGAATGGCAGCCCTTCTATGGCAGCCCCATCAACCCTAAGTAGGAAATTGATCATAGATATGACCATGAATAGTATCTATGACCAACTCTATAGCGCCACCACTAGCTCAAAAATTCATAATAATATAATAGTTGTTATAATAGTTGAACACTTTGTCATATACTGTAGAAAAGAAATGTAGTTCATCAGATTATTCTCCTCATGCTGATCACATCCACATCGCACTAAGTACATCGTCCACCGATTACAGTAGTCACCATTTTGAAATGTACACTATTCATTTTTTTGGTACTCCTGGTTCTTAACAACATTGGATATGAAGATCAGTGGACAGTCGCATTAAACCGACTGAACAGAATTTTTATAGTCGTATCAGTTCAAAAGTTACGATGTCACAAATTTAACGGTGTTGACCCAAAATCTGGTCAGAAGCTGTATATACCATACTTTGATCACTCAGGGATTACCCATAATCCCCCGCTCTGCATAGTGATGTAAAGATGCAAACACTGACCCAGGCGTAACGGCGTCTATAAGCAGTGTTCACTGAGAGTTCGAGCACACGGTATTAACTAGGGTTTACCACTGCAGCCAAATCCCGTTCCTGTGGATCCAGCCGTACACCTGCACTCGTATCCACCCAGAGTGTTCACACACATGGCGTTCACATCACAGCTGTGCAGCTCCAGACGGCACTCATCTACATCTGTACACACACACACACACACACAAGCATGTCAGAGAAAACCAGCACAGTTCACTACCTTGACCGTGCGTGTGTGTGTGCGCGCGTGTGTGTGTGTGTGTGTGTGTGTGTGTGTATTCTCTCACCTATGCAGTGGTGTCCATCTGTGTTAAACCCTACTCCACAGTGACAGTAATATCCACCTGGTGTATTTACACACTCCGATTGAGGACTGGTACACTCCGCCAAACCTGTCACGCATTCATCAATATCTACACACACACACACACACACACACACAAAAGATTAGTTGGTTTAAAGAAGAAATTTATAAATAATACATACACAACTATCCTCAGTGCACCAGGTTCTACATATAGACAGATCAATTATTCAATAATGAATATTTATGAACAAATCACAAATAATTAATTAACAATGATGTGTAATGTTTCTTCTCTATTACACAATACACACACATTTATATAATGGTTATATATACATATATATTTGTACACATCCACCATGTTTAGATAAACAGGACAACAGATGGCTATACACACACACACACACACACACACACACACACACACACACTCATCATCACCCCACACACACTTACCCATACAGAGCTTTCCGTCTCCAGTGAAGCCAATCAGACAACGACACACTGAACCTCCGTCCTCCAGCACACACTGAGCATTCATATCACAGCTCAGAGAGAAACACTCATCCTGATCTATACAATGAACACACACACACACACATTGTCATCATCACCCCCCCCCCACACACACACACACACACACAAGCTGTTTTTCATCCTCCGTGGTCAGACATGCACTTCTCCTGATTCACAGATAAATATGAGGAATGAGACAACGCTGTAGTAGTGTACACGAGACAGCTAAAAGTATGTGCACCCCTGACCCATGTGTGGTTCTTCTCCAAACTTCGGCTGTATGTTGTACGTAGTGTGTATGAAGCTTCATACCTGACACCATCTTCTCGGTGAAGGGTTCTCGATTAGAGGACAGAGACAGAGGAGAACTCTCATCGTTTAGGGATTCATTCTTCACTCGGTCACTCCATTCTCCATCACCTGACCCTGTGAGAGAACAAACACACACACACACACACACACACACACACACCAATCTATTAAAATTCTAGCTATGTATTATGGCTAGTTTTACTGATGTATTATGATACTACAGATGCCCAGGTAGCAGTACTAGTGCATAAGTCTTAAAATATAGTACAGTGTGTAATTTGAGACACAGCCGTCACTATAGCAACCTGTAGATGTTGATAAAGAAGAGGATGAGGATGAAGAAGAGGATGAGGATTGTACATGAAGACAAGTTTTTCCGTCAGCTGATAGGACGTGCTGCAAGTGACAGGAACAATGAGCCAATCCGAGCCTGCTTTCACACAGCTGGGAACACCCCCCGCTTCCATGGAGACAAAGGTCCGCCCCTGGGAGAAAAACACAACATGGCATACTAATGAATATCTATCTCTTTCTTTTTCACTCTGTCTTTCTGTATTCTGTCTGTCTGTAAGTGTGTGTCTCTGTGTGTGTGTGTGTGTGTGTGTGTGTACCTGGTTTAATGAGAGGATGCACTATAACGAGTGAAGCCGGCTGAACAGAATCTACACCAAGCCATTCCGCATAACTTCCTGTTCTTTTATCAAGATGATAAAAGTGATTATCTTCCCTATTAGTGAACCACAGAGTGTCTTCAAACACTGCCACGTCAAACGGACGACCTACACACACACACACACACACACACACACACACACACACACACACACACACACACACGCTCATCACATCACATCACATCACAATTTATTTTAGTTTAAATAAATAGTGTGAGGGTCTATAGCTCTTAGTGTGTGTGTGTGTGTGTGTGTGTGTGTGTGTGTGTTAGAAAAGCCTCACCTACTTGCTCGAGTGTGAGTGTGTGTCGGTGTGAGCCGTCGAGTCCCACTGACCCGATGCTCCCAGCTCCTATGTCGGTCCAGTACAGTGTATTTGTGTTGTGATCGATGGTGATGCCGCAGGGAAAGACAAGTCCTGAACCCATCAGCACCGTGCGGTCCTCGCCATCCAGACCTGCCCTCCATACCGCCACAGGGAAACCCACATCGGTCCAGAATATCTTCCTAAAAAAAAAAAAAAAAAAAAAAAAAAAAGAAAAACACACACAAAAAAAACACAAACTAAAAAAAAAAAAACACACACACACAAAAAAATTTTTTTTTGGGTGCTTGTGTGCTTGGCGCTGCGCTTGTGGTTTCAAAAAAACATGAAATAAATTAATAGATGTATGTGAGGTGTGTGTGAGGTGCGTGTGAGGTATGTGAGGTGTGTGTGAGGTGTGTGAGGTGCGTGTGAGGTATGTGAGGTGTGTGTGTGAGGTGTGTGTGAGTAGTGAGGTGTGTGAGGTGTGTGAGGTGTGTGTGAGGTATGTGAGGTGTGTGTGAGGTGTGTGTGAGTAGTGAGGTGTGTGAGGTGTGTGTGAGGTGTGTGTGGGTATGTGAGGTGTGTGTGAGGTGTGTGAGGTGTGTGTGAGGTATGTGAGGTGTGTGTGAGGTGTGTGAGGTGTGTGTGAGGTATGTGAGGTGTGTGTGAGGTGTGTGAGGTGTGTGTGAGCTGTGTGAGGTATGTGAGGTGTGTGTGAGGTGTGTGTGAGTTATGAGGTGTGTGAGGTGTGTGAGGTATGTGTCAGGTGTGTGAGGTATGTGACGTGTGTGTGAGGTATGTGTGAGGTGTGTGTGAGGTGTATGAGGTGTGTGAGGTGTGTGAGGTGCGTGAGGTGCGTGTGAGGTGTGTGTGAGGCGTGTGAGGTGTGTGAGGCGTGTGTGAGGTGTGTGAGGTGTGTGTGTGAGGTATGTTTGAGGCGTGTGCAAGGTGTGTGAGGTGTGTGTGAGGTATGTGAGGTGTGTGAGGTGTGTGAGGTGTGTGTGAGTGTGTGTGAGTGTGTGTGAGGTGTGTGTGAGGTGTGTGGGGAGGTGTAAGGTGTGTGAGGTGTGTGAGGTGTGTGTGAGTGTGTGTGTGAGGTGTGTGGTGTGAGGTGTGAGGTGTGTGAGGCGTGTGGTGTGTGTGTGAGGGGTGGCGTGAGGCGTGCGTGGCGTGTGTGGGCGTGTGTGGCGTGTGGGCGTGTGAGGTGTGTGGGTGTGCGTGAGGCGTGCGTGGCGTGTGTGGTGTGTGAGGTATGTGTGATGTGTGTGGGGTGTGTGTGAGGTGTGTGGTGTATGTGAGGTGTGTGTGAGGTGTGTGGTGTGTGTGAGGTGTGTGTGAGTGTGGTGTGTGTGAGGTGTGTGGTGTGTGTGAGGTGTGTGGTGTGTGTGAGGTGTGTGGTGTGTGTGAGGTGTGTGTGAAGAGTGTAGCCATGTGTACCCTCGGTCGGTCCAATAGAGTTTGCGGTTGATCCAGTCCACAGCGAGTCCCTCAGGTGAGACAAGATCCGTGATCAGCACTTCTGTCTCACCTCCACCTACAGACACGCTCTCGATCTGTCCACTTTCAGTATCAGCAAAATACACCTGACCACCACACACACACACACACACACACACACACAAACAAACACACACACACACACACACAAACACACACACACACACACACACACACACACAAACAAACACACAGACACACACACACACACACAACACACACACACAGACACACACACAAACAAACACACACAGACACACACACACACACGACACACACACACAGACACAAACACACAAGCCACGACACACACACACGCCACACACACAGACACACAAACACACCAAACACACACACACACACACACACACACACACACAGACACACAAACACACAAGACACCGCACACACCACACACAGCACACACACAAAAAACACAAACACACGCCACAACACACACCACACACACACACACACACACACACACACGACACACACACACACACAGACACCAAACAAACACGGACACACACACACACACACATGCACACAATGCACACACACGCACACACACACACACACACACACACACACACACACACACAGCACACTGCCCACACACACACACACAACACACACACACAGAACACACACACACACACAGCACACACGCACACACACGCACACACACAGACGAACACACACACACACACAGACACACACACACAGACACACACACAGCGACACACACACACACACACAGACACACACACACACACACACACACACACACACACACACACACACACACACACACACACACACACACACACACACACACACACACACACACACACACACACACACACACACACACACACACACACACACACACACACACACACACACACACACACACACACACACACATTTTATTAAATAAAAAAAGATATCATGATAAGAGTATTGTGATATAATTGATCATCATATTGTCCAGACCTAATTACAAGAGCTGCTTTCACGTTTATATCACGTTTATATCAGTGTCTAGAGAATCCTGAACCTCAAGGACCGTCCTTTCATTCCCAACAGAGTTTATATATATATATATATATATATATAAATCGTAGTTTATACAGCTTTATATGTATATTAATATATTTATATTGTGTTGTGTTATTAAACTACGTTCATCTTTTTAGAGCTCGTTTCCTGTCTCCTACTCCATCCACTGTCTGATATGTCTGGGTTTGATTCAAATTTCTCAATAAAGAGCGTTCTCATTTCCGTTCTTCTTCTCTAATGGCATGATAGCGCCTGAAAATCACTCCTCTGTGTGTTACGCGTTGTCTTCTCTACTGCCTTCACTCAATAAGAACACACCGTTAAACAGATATTCAAGAATTATGATGATGTCTTGTTGGAGATGTTAATTATGACAAAAAATATTAGTAATGTTTTATTCACAATGGAGGGGAATCATAGTAAAATACAGGATGATGAAGTTGCAGTTTCCGGCCACCAGAGGGAATCAGCGGCACACATGACTCTGTAGTGATGAAGTCCCTTACGTGTGTGTGTGTGTAAATGTATTTAGTGAGGCCCCAAAAAGAAACATAGCTCCTCACAATCATAGGAACATGTCAAATGTCCTTACAATCACCTGGTCCTCACAAAAATAAATGTTTTTACAACTTTTATTTGAAACTATAAAATAGACAAAATATTTTCTTCTGGTTTCTGAGTTTAGAGTTATGGTTAGGTTTAGAACGGATTACCTACAGAAATATTTATGTCAAAGGAAGGTCCTCACAATGATAGGACAGTGTCAAATGTCCTCATTACCACCTGGTCCTCATAAAATATTTTATTAAAGATTTTAACTTTACGTGTTACGATTAGGTGTAGCTTTGCATTAATTAGCCAATAATTATGTCAGGGGAAGGTCCTCAGAAAGGTAATGTGTGTGTGTGTGTGTGTGTCTGTGTGTGTGTCTGTGTGTGTGTCTGTGTGTTATACTCTGTTCTGCACAGGGTCGTAATCCACAGCCATGATGGATCGCTGAGATTCATTCATCAGACTCCTGCTGTCTGATCCATCCACATTCACAATCCTCACGTCCACCATGTTAGCAAACAGCATCAACGCTGGAGGACCTGATAA
>CM022752.1:30796859-30881859 GCA_012411365.1 Ameiurus melas
GAACGCAGCACGCGTTTCCACCACAGGCTGATTCAGCGGATGGATGACTTTAACGTCAGCAGGAACGCTCTGCATCTTTTTGGAGTTCACTTTCTCAGGAGGTTCTCCCGTGTGCCTTTTGACTCTCATTACACTCTGTGACGCTGAGTCTGTCACGTACACGTAATCCCAGAAAAGCGACATCTTCGGAGACTTTGTTCTGCTGGATTTCAATAAGAGAGGTAGTCGAATTTGTAAATTCCTGTTTTCCACAGGTTTCAAAAAATTGTGAAAATTGTGTTGTTAGGCAACTGGGCAATATGGACGCCGAACATGACTCAGCCAAATGATTTATCTAGCCAAATCATAAAGACAAAATGGCAGCATCAACATTTCTCTCAGATGTGTTGGTAAAGTTCTAAGAAAAGTTTTAGCATGGATAAATTTACACTGTGCATACACTTTACACTCTACAACCGCTAACTCAAACGTGAAATGTCAACATGGCATCACTTTTGAACTTGGTCAGTAGAAGTTGTCTATTCATGTAGAATTTACTTGTGAACACAGTGAAGCATTGACGTTATTGTTAACAATAATGGCTGTTTATAATTAATCAGTTTTTGCATTTGTTAATTTATTTTCAATTTATACAATTAATTTTTTTAAAATACTTTCAGTAATGTAGTTTTTAGAATGAATACAATCTTAATCAATTAAAGCCTTTAAAAGACTTAATTAGTCCAAACAACTGAAATTAGGATTCCTCTTTTATTTATGACATGCATAATTAAACTTTAAAATTGTATGACATTATTTCAAACAGTACTACTACTACTACTACTACTACTACTACTACTACTAATAATAATAATAATAATAATAATAATAATAATAATAATAATAATGATAATAATAATAAAATGATAATAATAATTGAACTTTTACAATAATCCCAGCTTTCTGAATGCATTTTCTCCCAATTATTAATCTGTTAACTTATTCATATAAAGTATTTCTAGACTTTTAATTTAATTTGTCTTTATTACAAAGAAAATATTGATGATGTAGTGAATGAGTACAGAGGCTTGAATATATTTAATTACTGGTTTTATTTACAGGTTTTCATTTTTAAAATGGCCTTTTATCTTACTATATATGCAGTGTGGGAAGTTCAGTACTTTTTCCCCGTATCATTCCACTTTATTACACATAACTTTATTTATGGACTTTAATGTTTTGAATTCTTCATATTTCCAGATTTCTTGAGTTAATTCTGATGTCCGGTGAAAATTTCATGTGAATAACCTTGGAAATATAATTACTGATAAAGTTGTCGATGCGTTCAATAAATATTTCCCTCTCTCTCTCTCTCTCTCTCTCTCTCTCTCTCTCTCTCTCTCTCTATATATATATATATATATATATATATATATATATATATATATATATATATATATATATATATATATATATATATATATATATATACATATATATATAAACAAAACATATATTTCTAAAATGATCTATACATATATGTTACTCTTATGTCATAATAAAGCTGTATCTCTCAGACACTAATTAGCTGATACTGATTCGCTAAAATTATGCGCCTAATAATTAAAAATATATATTTAATGTTTTTATAACTATGTGAACAGTTCTTGTGATTGGACTCAGACATTTTGACCTGAATGTGTGATCTGATTAAACCATTTGCTTCAGTTCTCGAGTCTCACCTCAATCTCTCGTTGATGATGTTAACGCCGTTGCCGTTATAATCACAGGAGCCGAGAGTGCTGAGTCCGTTCACACCGTGCCGAATCCAGAACAGCTTTCTGTCCACTGCATCAGCAGCCAAACATAACATCCTGTCTGGGGTTTTCATCACTGTGGTGATCAGAGCTCCGGTCAGATCCGAGCGCTGGATACTGGACATCACGCCGGCCGACAACCAAAACACAAACCTATAATAATCACAAACATTTTCTTATTACAACAGGTCATTTAGTTCAACTCCTAAAACAAGATCAACATGCCATCGTTCTCCACCAATAGGAATTCAGTGCAGTGAGTTCTAATTGGCTGAGAGGAATATAGATTATAACACATGGTATATGGTATTTTCCTGCGATCATTTGTGTATCCTGCACATTTGGTCACATAAAAACAAACAACATGACCAAATCTATTAATTAATACAAAAATAAAAAAGTAAACATCAATTAGGAAGACAGATGACAAAAGATTTTTAATTTCAGATAAAATATGTTCATCATTCACTACATGTATTATTTTGTAATTGTATAATTATTTCATTATTAATTGTTTTTTTTAATGTATCATTATTTAATTCGTTATTATATGAATGCATTTGATATAATTCCCACAATATTTCTCATAATTACTTAATTTAAAATTGCATTAATTATTATGATATTAATTAATATGAACATTATAATACTTTCACCAATTTAAATTGAACAACTTTATTGTCCTTTCACCATCCATGGTGTATAATTTTGTTAATTTTCATAATTGTGAGTGAACACAAGGTCACGTTATGTTTTAACCTATAATTATATACAGTGTATCCAAATAATTGACCTAGCACAATATTGTACTTGAAAAAAATGGAATCCTGCCTTTAAAATCAGAAAAAAACTTTATTAAAAACAACCGCCTATGCTGCCATTCCGAACGAAACACAACAATAATAACATTTCGTCAGATACTAATAGCTAATATTAGTGTATATTTAGTTAGAGGCATAGAGAGAAAATATTTCCAAGAAATGTACGCAATCCCTTAAATATACTACAACTAATTTATCATTAAATGAAACCTTATTTCTCATTTGAATAATCATCACCTCTGACGTTTTGCTGTAGCCCGAGCGCTAGCCAACTACCACAAAGTGTTGGTTCGCAAGTGACGAGCAGCACATCGATGGGTATCTGTGAGCAGAAGACTCAGTCTGTATGAGACCGCAGATTTAACACCTACGTGACAGCCACGTCTGGAAAAATGTGACCTTCTGAAGCGCCAGAGCTTACTAGCTTATCATATCATGCTAGCATGCTAACGGGGTTCTTAGACGTTTGCTCGTCAGGAGGTTTCCTCATCTGTTATCTGTGATTCAGTCTTTAACCAGATTTAAACAAACATTACACATGTTGTTGTGAATATTTGAACTTTTTGCTTTTTGTTTGACTAGCTAGATATGCTAACATGAGCGCCTATTTTTTACCACAGGTGTCTGATTTTTTATCTCATGGCCATTTTGTATCTTGTATGCGTGTGGAGTGTGAAAATGCGGAAGCTACAGGGTTATATTTAGCCATGCTTTTTTTTGTCATGGGGAGTTGTGATAACATTTTCTCCCTCACAGTTTGATCCTAATTGGTGTTGCTAGGTTGATTTACTTTTTCTTTTTGTTTTCTTTTTTAAATCACAGCAATTTTTTTGTTTTTGTATTTCAGTATAATGAAAATAAATTGTACTTGTCACACATTTTTTAATCCACTCTTGTTTGGTTGTTGGTGTTTGTGCTGAATTTTTCTCCTTGGCTAGCTGGAAACGCTAACTCATATCCTGATGTAGTTTTTTCATCATAGGTATGTAAAATATATATATCACATTAAGCTACAATTTTATTTGTATTTTTTTAAATTATCATCATTTTTTTAAATAATTGAAAATCATTTGAATCAAAATGGCAAGTGGAAAACGTGATTTGGAATTTTTGTCCTGCTGTGTAAAAAGTTATTTTTTTCACTATTTATTCGTATTTTTATTTAATTTTTTATATTTATTTTTTGACACTGAAGCCAAGTGCGCAGGGTGAATGTATGATACCTTATATTAAGGAATGTTGTGTTTATTATTATACACTCATGTTAAGTTGTAAAAGAGATCATGTGACTCTACGAGACCAATCACAGAACGATAGGCAAGCTTTATTTATTTATTTAGACCAACACTGTGATAAACATCTTTGTTTTGAAATCGTGGGCACGGCCTCAGACTCTATCTCAGTTTTTTTTTTTTTGTCCTCTGCCATCTAGGATTCTGTTTTTCAAGATTTATACAGACTTTGTGGTATTTGCACTGACCTTTTGGCTCTCATTGTTTGACAAGCTGGATGTGCAAACACAAGTGGGTGTGGTTTTCACTTTTGTACACAAACTGTGCTATGTGAAAGGGCTAAACTCCTGTGTGTTGTGCTATTACAGCAAAATAATCAGTGACAGCATGGTGTGATAGAGAGGAGTTTACCTTCTGTTACCAAGTGTAACATTCCTCTTTTACCACAGCAAATGATCAAAGACTGGCACATAATACTTTTTATCCATCTGTAGTTACATTTATTGTTGTAGAACAATAAAAGTTAGATCCTGAGGCCTACAAGCTTCCACTCTTCTCATCCTGAGGTCTACAAGCTTCCACTCTTCTCATCCTGAGGCCTACAAGCTTCTAGGATTCTCATTCTGAGATCTACAAGCATCCAGTCTTCTCATCTAGAGACCCACAAGCTTCCACTCTTCTCCTGGTCCACATGACTCCACATACTAAAGTGTCCTGGGGCAAGACACTGAACCCTAAGTTGCTCCCGATGGCAAGCTAGTGCCTTGCATGGCAGCTCAGCTCAGCACTATATAAGTGCAGACCTTTTACCATTTACCAAATAATCCTGTGATTTGCAGCTGCACTACAGTCAGAGCTGCAGTTATAGAAAATGAATCAACAGTGCTGTGGTATAAAATAAATAAAGAACTGGAAATTGGATTGGGATTGTGTTTACCCTGCGTTTGGATCAATAACCACGCTGCTCGGCCGAGTCAGGTCTCTCAGGACGGTTTTCATGTCGTGTCCGTCTGTATCCGCTCTCCGGATCGTCCCTGTTTTCCTGCTGCTCCAGTACACTGAGTTCTCTCTCCAGTCCACAGCCAGGCCTGAGATTCCTTTCCCCAGTGACAGAAGCTTCTACAAAGATGTGACAAATTCTCTCTGGACGCGAACAACGATACATAAATCCTAATGAAGCTGTACATTACACAAAGGCTGCTGCTCCTGTGTTCATATATTTAAAATGACCATTATGAATCTATCTTGTTGATTTGATCTGTTTTACCATGAATAAATACCATAATAAGGATAAAAACAAATATCAGTTCATCTCATTGATGATCAGTTTAAACGAGTTTGATGTAAATGGAGCTCTCTCAAGCTCGAGGCTCCAGAAACCGACAGAATTGAACACATTTTTACACTTTTATTTCATATTGCTACTCTCAGGATCGACGTCTGCAGACAACGACAACACAGTTTGTATTCACAACTTTTCTTACATCTCGCAAGAAATTAAACATAATCCACCACATACAGTATGGACCTCTGTAATATAATTAGATCTTTAAAATCACCTGAGTGTGTGTCCCATCCAAATCGACCCGACTCAGGACGCCTGTGTGTATGTCGACCCAATACACTCTTCCCTCCCTGTAGTTGAAGTCCATCAGGACGGCGTTTCCCACACCAGACGCGAGCCTTTGTTGATCGCCGCCGTCCAGGTTGATCCGGATGATGTTTCTGAGGCCAACGAGCAGATACGGCGCGGGATCTTTACACAAAACCATATCAGTGTTACTTCATTAATAACGCTTACAGCTTCTTACATTAACATTAACATTAACATTATGTACATTACCTCAAATCCCATAAAGATAAGCAGCACTTTTGCAAATGAGAATACAGATCTAACTATAAAACATTATTTATCATTATTGTGTTGATAAACGACGTTTAATGTTTAATATTATTAAGGTCTGTAATCCCGATAAAATAAAGGCTCCTCCCTAAACTAATAAGATTAATCAGTATTTTATTTTCAAAGTGATCCTGCAAACCTGAGATCCATAAGCTCCTTCTATGTTCCTCTGGAGGTCCACAAGCTTCTAGATTTTCATCCTGAGGACTACAAGCTTCAAATTTTCTCATGCTGGAGTCTACAAGCTTATAGTCGTCTCATTCTGAGGTATACAAGTTACACTCTTCTCATCCTGAGGTCTACAAGCTTCCTTTTTTCTCATCCTGAGGTCTCCAAGCTTCCACTCTTCTCAGTCAGAGGTATACAAGCTTCTAGTCTTCTCACCCTGAGGTCTACAATCTTGGACTTCCACTAATCGCTAAATCTTGGATTTCCACTAAAATTCAGGAGCGGCTTTGTGTTGAACGACAAAAGGACCGTCAGTAAACAAAAGGCATTGTGGTGAATAACCAAATCACTGTTTACTTTGGTGATAGAGATTTTGTGACACTGTCTTTTTCCTGAAAAAGCATTCACGCTGAATTACTGCCGCTCGGGGACACACTGCTTCTCGCTTTAATGGGCTGAAGTTCACAGTCAGTGCTGATTCCTGAGAAAGAAAAGCCGCCGTTTCCCGAGCAACCCGTGTGATAATGGAAGCTTTGTGGAGGGTCAGTGCAGTGTTGCCAGGCTGGAGCGAAAGAACAGAGAACATGCAGAACGCAGTACGACACGACGTATAACACGTTTCAGAAAGAACCTTTCAGAATCACCCAGTCCATCATCTGCTGATGTACCATGAGCACTACTGAACACAAAATCAAGGTCCTGCCATGACCATCCCAGTCCTCTGACCTGAACCACGTAGAAAACCTGTGGGGTGAACTGAAGAGAAGAGTCCACCAGCGTGGACCTCGAAATGTAAAGGATCTGGAGAGATTCTGTATGGAGGAACGGTCTCAGAACCCGTGTATTCTCCAACCTCATCAGGCATTATAGGAGAAGGCTCAGAGCTGTTCTCTTTGCAAAGGGGCGTAGCACAAAGTATTGACCAAAAGGGTGCCAATAATTTTGCACACCTATATTTAACAATGATTTTTTGATAAACCTGTGTTTTGTTTTCAATTGTTTGATATCTATAAGAGCCTATAGATAGAGCCTAAAAAGATATCTATAAGAGAGTCTTTTTTGAACAATTTTTCAGTTTTCTTTTCTCATATTTACCAAGGCTGACAATATTAGTGGAGCGCACTCTATCTATCTATCTATCTATCTATCTATCTATCTATCTATCTATCTATCTATCTATCTATCTATCTATCTTTTTTCTGACAGGTCACTAGTCCTCTCACAACGTTGACATTCCTTAACATGACAGAACACGTAGTATTTCCATTAGCGCCTATGCTAAGTGCAATTAGTGCAATTTTATTCAGATAAAGTGTTTTCTTAATAATCTCCCAACACTTCTGAGGAAAACATTGGTGCTCTCTATAGTTTTATGTGGTTTCTATTGCCACTGTGCCCTCACATATTTGTATAAAATACTTAACATCTATGAGATAGCAAGCTAAGAGTGTGCGTTTCCCAGTTGCCTAGCGACAGTGTTCTCACAACTTGAAGTGCGTGAAAAACAAAGCATGTGGTGCGTTTACTTTCAATGTGTGTAAACTATGAAGTCATTTTCTGAGATAATCTTCAATATAAATGTTTTTTTTTAAATTCAACATTATATGACTTTATCGCTTTATTTTACCGCCGTCGGCTCCAAAACGGAAGATCGATGTATTTTAGTTGGTTTACGTAACCAGAAACCAGAAAAAACAAACAAACCAACAAACAAAAATGATCTACAGCAGTTTGATTCAGGAACGTTTACAGTTTCCAAAACACAAAAGATTACCTAAATGTTTCTAGATTATTAGAATAATATTGTAAATCTGTCCCAACATTTTGGTCATCTCCCTCAGTCAGTCAGTCATGTGTCATTAGATTCAGTTAAATGTTATTTAGATATTGTAGATATCCTCACAAAGCAGTTTAACAGAATTCCGAATGCTGATTTAGATCCCAGCAGTGAAGAAAAATCCATGAGACGACATGAGGGAGAACCCTTAAGAGAAGTCGGACTTCTTCAATCCAACGTTTGACCAAAATCTATGATTATTTCTCACTGATTATCCAGAAGACTGATTCTTATATGTTACTCACCCATACAGCTCCGGTTTCCGGTCGTCCAGCATGATGTGGATGTATCAGCGCGGCCCTTCTCCACCCAGAAAATCAGGTATAAAACGGCTGCTAATCTCCCTGAAAACATAATCCTGCTTCGGCGTTTTCACGCCTCTGAGATCACTCGTCCACTGGGAACAAACGGCGGGCATGACCTCCGCACATGTCTGCTCCACGAGGGTCAGGAGAGTGTGAAAGTGAGAGGGGACACCAGACAAGTCTATAGTGACCTAACACAGAATTTACATTCTACATGCCTGACCTGGAGAGACCAGCGAGACAATACCACAGCAGTCAGAACAAAACTTCTACACTCTCAACACCAAGCTCTCACTCTCTCCACTCGCTCGCTCACTTCTGTGTGTCCTCTAACTGTCTTGGAAGCAAAGTATGAAATTCCTGACAGCCCAGTGGTGAATGTGACACATGCCGAGCTTCGTCTGCGCTCGGTTTTGATATCTAATGCGTGCTCTTTTTCTTCCACTGTTAAAGTCTGAACCTGCGTTCAGACTGCACAAAGTGTCGACAACTCTGTGTGTGTGTGTGTCTGTGTTGTGTGTGTATTATACAACGCAATAAGAGGGGTCATTTGCTTGGCCCCAGAGTCACTTCTATAAACCAGACTAGTGCAGTACATTTAGGCCTCTCTCACTCAATTACTTTCAGACATGCAGATAAATATGATAAACAACTGATTAAATACATAATAAAAATTTTATTACCAAAAGCCTGCTCCGTGAATTATTTGGCCCAAACACTGCATTAAACCAAACTGTAGAAGCTCACGTCAGGGGACAAGAGCACTTTATCAGACCTGGCTGTTTTTATGTTGTTGTCTCACTACACTATTGTTATCCACATCAACATTGCTGTTCCTGCTGAGGGACAAATACGATGGCATGTGCACACACACAACAGTAGCCCTGTGTTCCCACATTACCAGACAGGAAAAGTACATGACTTTGCGACTTTGTCCTGACAGAATTAAACAAGGAATTTAAAAAAATCTACATTCAATCCCTGATCATTTAAATGAATATATATATATATATATATATATATATATATATATATATATATATATATATATATATATATATATATATATATATATATATAATACATTCAATCCCTGATCATTTAAATGAATATATATATATATATATATATATATATATATATATATATATATATATATATATATATATATATATATATATATATATATATATATATATATATATATATATATATATATATATATATATATATATATATATATATATATATATAACTTGTGGCTTGTTAGTTATGATAGCATTATTTCTTTTTATATGACATCTGAATGTTGTACTCATGACAATTTCTAGCACTTTTACATTATATATTTAATAATACATTTACATATTGATGTTTTTGAACACTTAGAAAACCTCTTGGTAGTAAGACACTTTTTTGTGACTTCAACTCCAGATGTTTATTTCAAACTGAACTGGACCCACATTCTCGGAAACAGTCCCCTGGTCAGAAACAGAGGTGATACACCATGGGTCAGACAAGTGCTATGATGTCATAACATACAACAGCCTATCATGTTTCAATATGCAAATTTATCCAAGCAAAATATAGGTGTGTTTCAGTACATCAAAGATCGATTCATTACTTAATTTGTTTTCGGAATTAATTAAATGCAGAAGAATGAAAAGACCACACAAATAAATACAGGTTAGCTAAGCTCACACATTTACCGTATATAAACACATTGCATGAAGTAGTAAAGATCTAAAGTAGCACTTCATCTAGCTGGTTGAGTTAAAAAAAAAAAAAAGTTTGCACACACCTATAAATGAACTCGTAAGCAAGCTAGCAAGTGTAATGCATTAAAACATAAAGCATGCAATTAAACAACACACTTAAACTAATTCAATAAATCATTTAGAACCTTTATTGATTCATTGGTTGTCCCTTTGGCTGAACCTCTAAGTTGGTACTTGGTAAATTCTTAGAAAAAGGGGCTCTGCAAAGGTTCTTTGGATATTTATTTGGATAATTAAGGATATTAAGGATATTTCCTCCTAAAAAGTTTCTACTTGGAACCATTTTTGAAAAGACTTGGGTTTCCTTCCTAGAAATGCTTTCCAGTAGAACCACTTTAGGAAGCTACACTCTTCATGTTCTTAATGGGTTCTGTGGATAGTTACCATTTCTATCAGGCAGAGAACAAAAGCTCCATAACTCTACCACAAAAACCCTAGCGCTAAAGCATGTACAGCAAGCAACAATAAGAAAATGGTGAGAACAAAAGAGACCACAGTCCTGCCCACTTGCATTGCTACTGGCTCACAGACAGGTAGTCATTACTGTTCATGGTTCATTTCACCCACACAGAGCTAGCAAAGGTATTCTGATCGTGAATTATCACTTTTGTAGGTCATTTGTGAATCTATACTTGAACGTGAGCAAAGGAGCATCCTCTCTGATTCCTGCGTCAGCCGTCGGGTCCAGAGATCGCTCGCCTGTCCATTCAGCGTCCTCTGTTGCATGGCGAGAGTCTCAAATTTCAGATAAGTCTCTTTAGAAAGGTCATCATCCATTTCAGCATTCCTGCTGCTGCTCCTCTTACAGTACAGCAATGAGATCTTGTAGAGAAGAAGAACAATGAGAGGAAGCACAAAAACACAAGCAATTCCAGAGATGACCAGCAGCCAACTGTTTTGTCCAACATCTATAATGGTGTCCAGAGTGCTAAAATTCACACACTGCTCTTTCCCTCTTTTGGGAACCAAGCAGACTGTGTACATCTGGTTGGGAAACAGGTCCTCGAGAAGAAGCTTACCATTTCCAACCTCAGTGTCCACAGTCTCCTTTATCTCATCTTCATTGTATGGAAAGTACACCACTGAAAGGGGCAATTCACTGGGAAACCCCTCATTCATCCATAACACAACTGCACTGTCTCCTGTTTCCTCAATCACCTCAACATCTCTGATGTATGAGCTACCTTTCTTCCTAGCTTTATCCTTGGTGCCATTTGTGCTGTGCTCCATCTTGGGTATATTTCCAGCAGGTGGAGATCTCTGGATGCCTCTGCCCGGGTCTAAGTTCAACTTGCTATCTGTAGATTGCAGTATAGTCAGAGATGGTTTGGATGTGGTAGTGGTGGTGGTGGTGGTAGAAAAGAAAATCACATCCCCTGTAACAGGAGGAAAAGTCCTGTTGAAGGGAGGAACTGGAGTTGTGAGGTCCATCCCAGCCAAACATAGTGTGATGGTGGCTTCTGCAGTTCCAGCAAAGTTCTTTGCCTTGCATTGGTAAACGCCAGTGTCTGTTAACACTATTCCCTCCAAACTAAGGATGGACCATCGAACACCTTTGCCTGGGGACTCCTGCACAACTGAAGTATGCAAAGAGGAATTACACATCATTAAAAACAAACTTCAATAAGCACTTGATGCTTCAGGATAAAACGATTACTGTTTTGTTATTGTTTTGAAAATGATTGGTTGCTAAGGCCTGATAAGAGGTAACAAATTTCTTCTCAAACATAAATCACATTTCATTGAATCTTTTATAGAATACATCCTCAAAGTCATCTAGAAGGATTTAGCTGTTAGCCATCAATAATATGCATGAAATTAAATTTAAAATATATCATTAACCTATGTTCAAAGAAAGCATATTTACATTTATGTTAACAAAATAGTTATAATCTTACAGTGAATAAGATACAAGTAGAAATGAAGCTTAAAATTTGGCCTGTTGATGGCGCTAAAGGGTTTTGAGCAGAAAACCCAACTTGTGTGGAGATGCCACTTGCAAGCTTGGCAAATCTGGTCACATGTAAGTGGATAATGTCAGCTAATGGCAGTCAATGGCAGCCATTTGTCAGTTCAAGTAAAAATAATCTATTAAAGGCTAATACAGTTCAGATTTAGAAATTTTAATTTCACAATTTAACTCGAATTTTGGCGCCGATTGTCACCTGGGTTACCGAGTGCTGATCCGTCCGCTCTGCTCCACAGCAGGGTTGGGGTTGGATAACCCGTAGCATCACAGCGCAGGAGCACATTACTGCCAAGGGACGATGTGATCTTCGTGGCTGAAGTCCTCACCGTTGGTTTAACACACTGATCCAGTTCTGCTCGTTTAAACAGAACCCCAGCCAGGTTCTCTGGACCACTGCAGGTCACCAAGGGGTCCATCAGCACCACGGGACTCTCTGCCATTTTGGACATCTCGATAAGTTTGGATATGCGACAATCGCAATACCACATGTTGTCCTGGAGTCCTAGAAATGTTGAAGCCTTTCTTTTAATGTTAGCTTTTTACAGTGAATCTTATTTTATTAATTAAAATGCAGCCTGTAAAATTTTTGTGCATTTATATTTAGATAAGTGATTAACAAAACACTTTTTGGTTGCCGATTTTTATAAAGCACTGTATGAGGGATTTCTGACAGCTAAAAAATCTGAATTTTTCCAGATATGATTCTGGTTTAGGGTTAAGGTATTAACCTAACTAGCTAGCTAGATTTATTCAATACATTATTCTCGGAGGCTATTAGCTATTTATTTTATCCATGCATCCACCCATCTTCTACCGCTTATTCCTTCTCAGGGTCGCGGGGAACCTGGGGCCTATTCCAGGAATCATCGGGCACAAGGCGGGGTACACCCTGGACAGGGTGCCAGTCCATCGCAGGGCACAAAGCTATTTATTTATTTATTTTGTTATTTATGTTTGGCTAATGTGCTAAAATGGCAGCCCATTACTGTAACACTAGCTAGCGTATTTAATGACAAGTTAGCTAGGTTTAGTGAACATGTAAACAATGTTTAATGACTGAAATATTTCAGAATGAGAACTGTGTAATACCTCGTAACCTTCATGTTGTAATGTAGGTAACCATGTGGGTGATTTGGAACTACTCAATAGCCTTGTTTTAGCTTTTCCAGCATATTTCTTTAGCATCAACCAGTTTTTAATTGCACAATCATTGTAAAAACAGTTTTAAAATGTTACTTAAGCAAAACTTTTATATCCAAGCAACCTATCTATCTAGCTAAGCTACAATGAAGGACAATTGTTTGAATACATAGCCAGGTTTGCTTGTAAGCTGTCTAAAATTAAGTGAACTGTTAATTGCATAATTGTAAATAAAATAAACAGGACCCAAGTATGCTAGCATCGTAGATAACATTATAAACTAGTGAATTGTGGAATTAGCCAATTCACCACCAAGGTACCGAAGATTTATGATAAATATTATACTGTATAAATAAAGCAGATGGATATGTTCCCCAGCAAACTTCCTAACGATAAATAAATCTGGTAGCAAGGTTTGCTAGCAAGGCTAACCGCAGCTAATCAGAACGGAAGAAGGGTGGACTCTTGTTCGAAAAATACTATTTTATATTTGATTAGCATTTTCTTTATACGTGAAAACTCATCTTGCGAGTGGACGTCTGAACCTGACTGTAGCTTCTGGAGTCTCGTTTTGTCATGCGAGGCCTACTGGAAGCCTTATGTTTAACGTCCCGAAGTGTTTCCAACACAAGCAGTAAAACGTCAGGTGCTGCACTTCAGCAGCACATCATTCATAACTCCGTCTAGAGCACGACCTCGGGGTTTGTTGACTGTAAACAAAATATGTCGTTTCCCTGATGAACGGGAACAACTGCATGGAGAAGAACACCAAGATACCGGTGATAGATTCCATAATCCTGTAATCACTCTTCCTCATATACACTTCCTTTTGAGATTTTCAGTAGCAAACCTGCTCCTGGTTTCAACAGCACTTGGGTAAAGTGTATTATATATATATATATATATATATATATATATATATATATATATATAACACACTAGATCTTTGATAACGAGCTGGTACATGATGTTTAGAATTGCTAAATGAAGTGTACAGATCACCTTAAACCTGACTTGTATGTGGGAAGAGAATTATCTGAGTAAGCTGTACTTAAGTGAGGTGAAGCCTGCACATGCAGAAGTTCGAGTTATCTTTAGCAGCGATAAACCCACCGCAGAAAATCAAGCCGGTCAGAGACAGTTAGATCGGCGCTATACAGTAGAGAGTGCTAGTAGCTAATCAACCACAACTATAACTAGCTTCACTTAGCTTCAATAAATGTCAATTTCATTAAAGTTTTAATTGATTGATTGATTTTTCACTAAATAAAAGCTTTCTGTACTTTTAATTAATGTAAATAAAAGCATGAGGATCATTTCAGTCTTTCATATTGATCACGCAAAACTAGTATAGACTCTCAGTGTATATACACCATGTTCCCCCTTTTCACTATTTACACCGAATACAATCCTATATATAATCTAATTACAACAGTATATTTTTTACTATTACAATTTATATTTTATAATAAAATCATAAGTGCTGAATATTAACCTCTGCTCACATTTTGTTTGTTTGTTTGTTTTCCACACTCATTTCCTGTGGGCATTAGAGAAATTAGCAAACGTGACCTTGTCACGATTCCCCTGTTTAACAGCGCGCGTTGAGCGCTGTTGTGCATGCGCGGACCTCTTCCGGGTTGACGTCAGTCCTTCGTCTCGCCTCGTTAAGGGTCATAGTTCATTGGGTCACGTGTGTTTGGGAATTGCTGGCAGCTGCTAACGGTTACGGGTTAATAACTGAGAGACCTCTATATATAGTAAGCCGTGCTCGAGATGGCGCGGTTCGATAAACAGATATAGCAAGTTATGCATCTGTTGTTCTGCCATGTTTAGCGCTTATAGAGCGTCCTAGTTTTATGCCATGTTCTAGCCTTAGCCATAAATAAAGATCTCCGTTTGAACTGTGATTGCATCCTGCCTACTTGCCTGCCGTCATGCCCCGTGACAGACCCCCCGGTGATATATATATATGTATATATATATATATATATATATATATATATATATATATATATATATATATATATATATATATATATATATATGTGTGTGTGTGTGTGTGTATATGTATATGTGTGTGTGTTTATTAACGCTCAGCACCAATTTATTGGGAATGCCTATACCACTGGACCTTCATGCAATTATCCAATCATGTGTCAGGAGCACATCATGTGGATACAGATCCGATAGAACAGTCTGTAGAATTTGCCCGGAGTGGTGCAGCAAACAAAAAACATTCGGACAGAACCAGATGATCGGTGTAAATTGTTATTATTTTGTCTTCTGGGAAACATAAAAATATCTTACGTCGCTTCTGAAGGGCAGTACAAAATACATTTAAAAAAACATCTTTAAACAAAATAATAATAATTTACCCCGGTCATCCTGTTCAAAAGTTTACATCCCCCTGACTCTTAATGTATTGTGTTGCCTTCTTGAGAAACACTTTATGTAATAGTCGTGTACAAGTCCATCAGTCGTCCTCAGTGTGAAAACATGGATTGGAACATCGTATAGCGCCTGTTAAAAGGAAAGGGCTCAAATATGCAGAAGATGCTGGTAAAGTAAAGAATGTGCAGGACCTGCAGGATTTTTCTGAAGTAACTGCTCAGGACAAACAAGGGCCTCATGAACAACTCTCACAAAACATAAAAACATCCTGTCGTGGATCATCCAGGTAACGACACACGGGATTAAGAATCGAGGGTGTGTAAACTTTTGAACTGGTTCATTTGTGTAAATTCAATTAGTCTTGTGTCTTGTGTACTATATGTAAACATCTGTTATGTGAAATAGTTTATTCAGGGTAGCACTAAATAAACATGTGATTTTAATGATCTGTCTTATAAACTTTTTGCAGATTCTGCAACTGGATGTGAAAATTTGAGCACAATTGTACCGATAAATTACTGTGAATCCCTGATCATCATCATCATCATCATCATCACTCACCCAGTATGATTTTCTGAGAGGAAATGCTGGTGGGAATTGTTCCAGAAAACGGACTCCAGATGTCCAAAAGGTCCGAGGGCAAGGTGTTTAGCTTATTGCTGGAAACGTCCAGGTATATGATGTTAAACAGGTAAGCTGCAGCTTCTACAGGAACACTTGTTAATCGATTATTGTGCAGATCCAACGTCCTGAGATTGGGCATTTCTCTGAGCGCCTCCCATGGGAATGTGGAGATTTGATTTCCATCCAGACGGAGCTCGTGCAGGACCTTCAGGTTGTAGAAGCTGGCAGGATCCACAGAGCTGATGGAGTTATAGGTGAGCCACAGATACCTGAGCTCGGTGAGGTAGTAAAACGCCTCGGTTTTTACTCGACGCACCGCCGTTTTCTCCACACGCAGCTTCACCGTGTCCAAGGGTACGTTGACAGGGATCTCCGCTGTGTCAGGATCGTTACACACCACCGTCCTGTGGGAGAGAAGATGCGGAACTCAAAAAAAAATTCAAATCAGGGAGTTGCATGTGTTTCTAAATGTTGTATCACAGTGACAATAAACCTTCTGCTTATTAATATTATAATTATATTCAGACAATATACGCTAATCAAATGCACTAACAGCTGCGACCTAACAACACATATGAAGCTTTTCACTCGGCTGTAATGCTAACTTTAGCGCTTGGTTAGCTAGCTACTTGAGCTAACTGCTTTCCAGCGAATAAGGGACTTTTATTTTCACAAAGTTCATGTTATAATAAAATATTTAGAATTTTTGAAAAGTACAAATAATTGACAGTTAACTCGTGAATTTTTTGGTTGTAATTCATGTAAAATATTCAATATATTATCTTTATTTTTTTATAGAAAAAAAGCATAATGTCAAATCTTTATATTTGAAAGATATTAAATAGTAGTGATTGATTCTCAGAGTAAATGATAATCTCTTTATTATGAACTTTTTATTCTTTTTCAAATGTAATCTTTCATTAGCCCTCCTGAAGCGTTCGCTACTGCCAAGTTCATCTAAAATAAAATACACGTGTTTTAAATGTTCACGTGTGAAATGTCTCGCTGTCCCTCTCGTCTATTTAACATAGTTCATATTTTTTTATGAATATTATTTTATTACATTTCTACTTTTACACATTTGCATGAAATTATATAAACGTGTGTGTGTGTGTGTGTGTGTATGTGTGTGTTACCTGGTCCCGTGGAACACACAGGTGCACTGTGAGGGGCAAAACGGCCGCACAACACTCCAGCAGCACAGCAACACCTGAAAGGCCAGGACCCACCGCATCCTTCACTGAGTCACACACACCCTCACACACATCACACACACGCCTTACAGCTCACCACACACTTTCAAACACACACAGGAATCCATGCTGAAGGGGAACGGCTGTTCATCCGGCAGCTTCACACTCACACTGAGACGAGGAGACGGTGTGCAGGTGAGGACGGATTACAGAGGATTTCTCAGTGTGTGTGTGTGTGTGTGTGTGTGTAGAAAGGAAAGGTGATGACCTTTCAGGACATACTAATCGGCTAACAAAAGTTCCCAATCATGTGACCTGATTCTGTTCATCATTCTATCTCTCTTTCTGTCTGTTTCTGTCTCACTCTTTGTTTATCTGTCTTTCTCTATCACCTTTTATCTCTCTGTCTCTTTATCTGTCTCTCTTTCTCCTGAATGTCTCTCCCTTTCTCTCTTTGTGTCTGTCACTTTCTATCTGTCTGTTTCTCTTTATCTCCATGTTTGTCTGTTTTACTCTGCCTCAGAGTCTCTCTCTCTCTCTGTCTCTTTCGCTCTCTCTTTCTCTCTCTCTCTCTCTCTCTCTGCAGACTGTTGCATGTGTAAGACAGAGTGATACCTGAGTGTGAGCTGTCGTCTGGACTGTGATTTATAACAACGCTGAGAGAGATAAAGGAATGAACAGGATTAGAGACACAGAGAGAAACAAATTAGAAGTGAGGTAAAAAAAGAGAGAAGTATAAAGATGATGATATAGAGATGAGAGAGTGGGGAGAAAAGGAAAAGAGGTGACAGTGAGAGAAAGCAGAGAGAGTGAGAAATAAAATGGGAGAGAGAGAAAGACACACAGAGAGGATGAAATATTTTGGAATGAGAGACAGCTTGATAGGAGAAAGGGAGAGAAGTGGTATGATCAGGAGACAGCAATTGTAGGAGACTGAGAAATAAGGAGAAATTGATAGAATGAGAGAGAAAGAGAGAGAGAGAGAGAGAGAGAGAGAGAGAGAGAGACTGAAAATTGAAACAGAGAAAGAGAGAAACAGACAGAGAGGGGGGGAGAGAGATAGAGATACAGGAGACAGACAGAAAGAGAGACAGATTGAGATAGATAGATAGATAGATAGATAGATAGATAGATAGATAGATAGATAGATAGATAGATAGATAGATAGATAGATAGATAGATAGATAGATAGATAGATAGATAGATAGATAGATAGAGGGACAGAGTGATGGCAGGAGAGGGTGGGAGATACAGAAGAGACAGACAGAAAGAGAGACAAAGTGAGGGGGAGAGAGAGCGATAGAGAGATACAAGAGGGACAGACAGAGAGACAAAGTGAGGGCAAGAGAGAGATACAGAAGAGAGACAGAAAGAGAGACAAAGTGAGGGAGAGAGAGAAACAGGAGACAGACAGAAAAGAGACAGAGTGAGGGAGAGAAAGAAAGAGAGAGAGAGATACAAGAGAGACAGACAGAGAGACAAAGTGAGGGCGAGAGAGAGAGATACAGGAGAAAGACAGAAAGAGAGACAGATTGAGGGCGAGAGAGATACAGGAAAGAGACAGAAAGAGAGACAGAGTGAGGGAGAGAGAGAGAGAGAGAGAGAGAGAGAGAGAGAGACTATAACATATTTATAGCTGTTAAAATTAAGATGATCATCAGTGGATTGAGTCTCTTCACAACGAAACAAACAATAACCCTGTTTATTTGTGCAGTGTAGCGATGAGGCTAATGTTAGCTAACGTTATCCCAGAGCCAGCAGCTCAGCGTCGTGAGCACAATGAGCACAGGAGAGAGTTTATTACCAATTACACCAGTGTGTTTATTTTATTTCACGCAAGCATATCAGAAAAGCCACTGTCAAGCGGTTGGCACATTTATGTACAAAACAGAGTCATGGTACAGCGTGTGCTACTACGCATTGTTCAGGGAGTGTACAAAAGACGAATGCAAGAAGAAGGTGAGAGCGAGAGGGGGGGGGGACGACAGAGTAGGACTTCACCACAAACTAAATACACTTACAAACAAATCCAACACTACCATCGAGAGCAAAGCGGCGGGAAGAGGATTCAATCACTGCACGTCAGGAGAGAAGAGAAGGAGCCAGCGACACACTCGCAACTTCACCAACTCGGAAAAAGAACGTGATTTCTTTTTCCTCTTTTTTTTTTTTCTTTTTTGGATCCGTTAAAAACGAGTAACCATTAAATGCATGATCCATGCCACAATTAACACCGAGGTTCACAGTCTTCACCTAACATCATTATGGGGATCCGGATAAAGATCCCAATGCACTTACACTGAGAAAGAGCTCACGATAATGGGCGAATAAGTGCACGAAAAACTCTTAAACACCAACAGAGCGGATGAAAGGATGACATCACACCTCAGTCGTCCCGCACTATAATGACTTCACGCAAGACAGCTGTCATGTGACTGTCGTGGTAATAATAGTGTTATCAGAGATGTACATATCAGAGCTCTGGGTAGGCGATGATGTTCCATACACACACTTTTTTTTAAAATGTTTTTTACAAACGCTGCCCGAACAAATTCGACGCTAATTAACAACGATGCAACAAATTTACATGCGATTTTCGAACGTTTATTTTTTTTGTTTGTTTTTAAATATACCAGTCATTAGCGTTACCCTCACAAACCAATCAATGGCCTCGGTACGTCAGGATCCTAGGCTTGACAATTTATTCAACAACGTTCAGTTAAGATGATGTTCACTCGGATATATATTTCTTCATTAACATTTCGCGGCGATGAACGTCGATGAATTTGATCTGCGACAATTTTCTGCGCATCTGCTTACAAGATTTCACTGTTTTTAAAAGCTACGTCGTTAGCGTTACTTGTTAACATTGTTATCCGGACGATTTTCTCCACCAACATGAGCTAAGTAGATTAGTCAACGTACTTGATTATTGTCTTATTATTATCGACGTATTAATGATCTCAGATCAAAAATAAAAACCTGAAAATTGGTGTGTGCCTCTGTGTGCAACTTTTCAGCGTTTTCAAACCAACGACTCATTATAGCGTTGTTCAAAGTCATTATCTTTCACTAGCTATTCTTTGAATCCAGAGAGGGCACTTACTTTTGAGCAGCAAGTGCCGTTGGCCTTTTAGTCGTGTCGTGTGTCTGGGGCTCTAATACGTACATCTGTGATGATTATAGCATCTGAATATTTTATTTAGTTGTCATGCCCCCTTTAAAAACACCACAAACACGAATTCCGTTCTTTTTTTTTCTTTTTTCTTTTTCTTCATGGAACACCATCCCCTCCTCCTCCACCCATCTCCCTTTTTTTTCCCCGTAACATGGAATGTAATTGTATATGAATTCACCTGAAATCGAAGTGTTTCCATACAGTACATGTGTGCATTTACAGAATGGCTATATACAAAAAAAAAAAAAGAAAAGAAAAGGAAAGAAAAAAAAAGTAAATAAATTGAAAATTACGGTCTACTTACCTGTAACTATCATCTGTAAGAAAATAAAAGAGGGGTAAAACACTGTAGGCTGTGCGACTGCTAGTAAATAACTAATAACCCTTTTTTTTGTCTGGATACGTTTTGTAATGATATCTGTAGAAAAATAATAAATAAACCCTTTATGTTACATCATTTTTTACTAAACTTGTCTTTATTTTTCCTGTTTTTTGACACTTTTTTAAAATAATTTATTTCCAAAATAATGCAGAATGTACAAGCAATCTGCTGTTTCTGGGCCAAAACTCTCACAGATAAAAAAAAAACAACAAAAAAACAAACAAAAAAAAAACATTTCTAATTTTTTAAAAAACCTTTTCTTTTCATTCGTGTGTGAAGTTCTTTAAAATGAAAGCACTGCAAACACAAACACACGTGAAAAAATGTGCTTTATACCCTACAACCGACCCGTTAAATAACAACGCATGTTAATACTGACGTCTTAAAAAAGGGAAAGAAAATTGTTTGTGCACGACTCAAAAAAAAGAAAAGAAAGAAGCTATAAACATTTCTTGACAATCTCATGTAAGCGTACATAAAAATACAAATTAAAAAAATCCACCACTAGTTAGACAGAACTGTAATAATAATATTAATAATCATAGGGTTGGCCATGGGGTTGGTTATGTGACACACCATTGGTCATTGTACGGCACCAGCCAGTGCCTGAGGCTCCGCCCCTTTCTGTGCTACTTCCTGCTTTATGTGTAGGCGTTGAGTCGCTCTTTGGAGCGTGTGGAGTGGATGTCGTGCAGCTCCTGCTCCTCTTTGGACTTGCAGTCTTCGTATTTCTGCATCTTACACGCGTCCTTCACGTAGGCCCAGTTAGCCGAAAGAACCATCAGGTAGTGGATCTGAAATCAGAGACGTCAGGACGTGTCACATTCAAACGTATTCGACGTAAAGTGACGTGTTGTGGATTTGCACTTGAGCGGCGAAGCTCACATAGCTGACAACCATCACGGTTAAGCAATGCTCCGCTACCTCCCATCTATGCCCCGCCTTCTAAAGTTTAAAGCGTAGCTATAGGCTAAACCGTGAAGAGGTGCTGATGTTTGTTCTTAAATTTCTTCTTTGAGCTGAGTATTTATTCTACTTTATTAAAATACGAAAATCCGTTTTCATCGAATAAATATTGAACATCGGATGCTCATTGCTGATTGGACAAGCCATCTCACATGACTCACAAAGAAAAAGAATTGCACTTTTTCACTCTATTAGCTAGTCAATTTAGCAAAAATGATTTCATGCGAAGTTACTCATGGTATTAATAGAGAGGGAGAAATCTTTCTTCTGAAACTAAACTTCCTGTTTAGCGTTCCACACACATATTTGATCGTGTATCTAAAATAACATTGTAGGAACATTAAAAAAAATTGCACAATTAAACACATCAGTGGAATTTTTTAGGCTCATATTTCTTCTTGAACTTCCTCCAGCGCTCTGATTCCTCGGCTCTCAAATTGATGTGCGATGTAACCAATCAGCAATCAAGACACACCCCTTCGTATTTTTAGCTTGGTGCAGGTTTTTTATTTTGTTGTTGCGTTTTCTGATGTGTTTGTGGTTTATTAACCTGTTTTGTGCTCGCTACAGGTCAGAGCCTTTTTGTACTTGATTTTTACTTAATTTTTGTGAAGATGTGCGATTTGTCGTACACACTCCTGCTCATTTCAGGTCATTTTGTGTTTGCCACCTGTTTCAGTGTTGCAGCTCTGTGAGGACTCGATGATGTCACAGCGTTCTGAGCTAAATTTAACTCTGATACCAGCAGGAGGCAGTGTTGTACCACAGCAGGACATTTCCACTTTAAAAACCATACCTGTGTGTCTGTGTGTGTGTGTGTGTGTGTTGTTGTTGTTATTCCATGTTTGTTTGTGTGGGTTTTGTTATGTATTTTGTTTGTGTGTTGTGTGTGTCTCTGTGTGTGTTGTTATTCCATGTTTGTCTGTTTGTGCCATTGAATATTTGTGTGTGTGTGTGTGTGTATGTGTTTGTATGTGCCTTTGAATATTTGTGTGTGTGTGTGTGTGTTTGTGCCTTTGAATATTTGTGTGTGTGTGTGTGTGTTTGTGCCTTTGAATATTTGTGTGTGTGTGTGTGTGTGTGTTGTTATTCATGTTTGTTTGTGTGGGTTTTGTTATGTATTTTGTTTGTGTGTTGTGTGTGTGTTGTTATTCCATGTTTGTTTGTGTGTTTGTCTGTTTGTGCCATTGAATATTTGTGTGTGTTTGTCTGTTTGTGCCTTTGAGTATTAGTGTGTGTGTGTGTTTGTGTTTGTCTGTTTGTGCCTTTGAATATTTGTGTGTGTGTGTGTGTGTGTTGTTATTCATGTTTGTTTGTGTGGGTTTTGTTATGTGTCATGTTTGTGTATTTGTTTGTGTGTTGTGTGTGTGTGTGTGTGTATGTTTGTGTGTGTGTGTGTTGTTATTCATGTTTGTTTGTGTGGGTTTTGTTATGTGTCATGTTTGTGTATTTGTTTGTGTGTTGTGTGTTGTGTGTGTATGTTTGTGTGTGTGTGTGTGTGTGTGTGTGTTTGTGTGTGTATTTGTTGTTATTCATGTTTGTTTGTGTGGGTTTTGTTATGTTGGTGTGTTTGTCTGTGTGCCGTTGTGTGTTTGTTTGCATCTGCGTGTGTTTTGTTTCATTATTTGTTTAGAACGCATCAGCAGCTGAGTTTGTTTAGCATATTTGCATATTTATGTAACAATATTATGTAAAATAAACAGTTAAACAAACTGAAAATAATGAAGCTCATTATGTAGTCATATACGCACATCTCATCTACGCATTGATTTTTTCTTTGCATGATTTATGTATGTTTTTATGCATATTCATAATAAGCCGGCTATGCTTATTTATAACAGGTTAAAAAATAACCTAAGGAATATGTAATTAATGTAAGATATAATGTACAAATAGTTTTTTTAAATGATCATTTCATAAAACTGCAAATTTGTAGTATTTTGAATGAGGCCACGCCCACAGACTTAGAAAGCCAGGTTGACTTTCGTCCTTGATGTGTCGTTTTCATGTAATGTGCCACAGGCGATATAAAAATCCTAATTATGCAAATATATGCAGATTGCTAACAGAGGCCACACCCACTGTTCTTCTACATAGACAATGAACACAGGTATGTCTTTGTTTAAAGCAGTTTTCTTTTTTTGTGCATTGTGTTTATTATAGCTCTACATAAATATGCATAACAATTATGTAAATGGATGCAAATTATTCCCGATGCTCACAATAAAGGAAGACAGGTTGCGTTTTAGTTTTTAACGTGATGTGTCATCAGCATCATTCTCACTCATTCTCAGAAAATGGTCGCCTATAAATGACTGAGCGATGTTTGCAACAAGCTCACGGGCCCTTTCTTCTTCTTTTAGTTTCCATAGCAACTCTGTGACAGACCTCGCATCTCTCCGAGGTCCAGAGAGAGAGAAGGAGAGAGAGAGAAAGAGAGCCAAAAAGGGAAAGATGAAAAGCAGATCTAGAAGTAAGACTAGAGGAATGGAGAGGAACCTGTACACTGAGGCCACGCCCACTCTCCACAGCACTGCTTATTCAACCCTGATGTACGTGAACTCGATTTCCCATGATGCACCGCGAACACTGGAATGACTCATTGCTCTGTTCTGGTATTTACATGCAGAGCAGCACAGAGAAGCTGAAGTGAGTGATGTAATTCAGCCATTTTGCTGCAGTCAGACCCGAGCAAATACATAAATCAAAGCTAATGGAAAAAAAATGAAGCAGAAGCAGCCATATTTGTCACATATACTGTACATTATGGTGCAGTGAAATTCTTTTCTTCGCATGTTCCAGCTTGTTAGGAAGATGGAGTCGGACATGACACAGTGTCCCTGGAGCAGACAAGGTTAAGGGCCATACTGAAGGGTCCAACAGTGGAGGTTTGAACACCAGAGCCTTTATCCAGTGAGCCACGCCTACCCATATGGCCACGCTACCTTACTTCTCAACCACACTACCTGTCCTATAACAGCACGCCCTGAAGTCTTTAATATTTCTCTTACACTTCAGGAATTTATCAACGGTTACAAGTTTTATATATTAAAGAACATGTCATACTTTTTACCCATTTTAAACATTTAATGCCCTGTACTCACTTACTGTACATTATAGAGGCTATAAACAGTTGTTCCCTCACAAGCCTTTCTTTTTTTTCTCTGACTTGAACTTTATTAGACAAAAAAAATGTAGCAGATGTGGGAAAACTTAAAGCTACAGCTTTACGCCTGACTGTTACACACCGCTGACACTGGAGACTCCTTCCATGTGTGTTAAATAAATCAGAAGTTTTTGAATCAGTTCATGTGCAACTTACACGTCCCTGTGTACGAGCTGTTACTATGGAAACGTATTACAATTAGCACTTGATATAAACTGTGATGCGATCAACACCTTGTAACCAATCAGAATCCAGGATTCGACACCACTGTGGTATACAGATGTTAATGCCGTGGTTTATTATCACACTACAAGCATAAATCGTGTAAGTTAGAGGAACTCTAGCTGTAATTCACACGTCACTGTGTAAATGAATTTATTTGTTAGTGTAAAACGGCCTGTAGATTTACAGTAGACTCACCATGGCGATGACAGCGGCTCCGGCTCCGGCCAGCGCGCACACAAACAGGTGAAAGGTCATATCCAGCTGAGGACACACCCCATATTTCAACCACATTAAAGACCATGTTTTGTTTTTACCACTTAAATAATATGGTAATGATGGAGTTTGAAACACACCTCTTTAGATTCACACATTTGGGTGAATTTATCAGTTCCTGTACACAACGGCTTCACTTCTCCGGCAATCACAACACCTAAAACATGGGAATAACAGGAATAATAATATAAGAAGAAGAAGAAGAAGAAGAAGAAGAAGAAGAAGAACAACAACAACAACAACAACAACAACAACAACTGGAGAATTAATTTAGTTTGATATTTATTTTTTTGTTTGTTTATTCTCCAGAGATTTTAACACTTTTTTAAATTTTACTTTATGATTTTTTTTTACATTTTATATATTTATAATATACATATTTATATTTTTATATATTATAAAAATAACACATAACAATTTACTTATATATCACCTTTTTAAAACAAGTTTACAAAATATTTTACCATGTTTATAAAATGTTCCAATTAAAATGAAATAAAAGAAAAAGCGGGAAAACTGAAAAGTATTTTAAAAAGTACAAATTAAATATAATTTTTTTAAACAAATCGTAAAATGAATTATTATAATGATTATAATAAAAATAAAATATTGCAAATGTTCGTGAAGCCCCTGTACTTTTGTTTGGGAAGTGAAAGTGTCTTGTTTGTTTTGTTTTTGAATTTTAATTGGGTCTTTGTGAGATGAACAGATCATAGGGGTTAATGACAAAATCTCTCTCAAAAAAAAATCCTTTATATTTTCCCATGTGCGAACAGGAGGAAACATATTTTTATAAGGAAACCACCCCAGTGGTTCCTGAACCACTTTGAACAGGATGTTTTGGGAAAGCCCCGGTAGGACTGCAAGGCTGGACTTGTTGAGTCACTTTAAAATATATATAAACAGTGGGGGGAAAAAAGTGCTTGATCCCCTGCTGATTTTGTACGTTTGCCCACTGACAAAGAAATGATCAGTCTATAATTTTAATGGTAGATTTATTTGAACAGTGAGAGACAGAATAACAACAAGAAAATCCAGAAAAATGCATGTCAAAAATGTTATTAATTGATTTGCATTTTCATGAGGGAAATAAGTATTTGACCCCTCTGCAAAACATGACTTTGTACTTGGTAATGACTTAGTACTTGCCAAAATGCCAAAGAGCTCCATTTTGGTCTCATCTGACCACCAGAGGATAACTGTGTGAAAGTGTTGTGGTCAGATGAGACCAAAATGGAGCTCTTTGGCATCAACTCAACTCACCGTGTTTGGAGGAGGAGGAATGCTGCCTATGACCCCAAGAACACCATCCCCACCGGCAAACATGGAGGTGGAAACATTATGCTTTGGGGGTGTTTTTCTGCTAAGGGGACAGGACAACTTCACTGCATCAAAGGGACGATGGACGGGGCCAAGTACCATCAAATCTTGGGTGAGAACATCCTTCCCTCAGCCAGGGCATTGAAAATTAAAAGTAATTACTAAGTCATTACCAAGTACTAAGTCATTTTTTGCAGAGGGGTCAAATACTTATTTCCCTCATTAAAATGCAAATTAATTCCTAATATTTTTGACGTGTTTTTCTGGATTTTCTTGTTGTTATTCTGTCTCTCACTGTTCAAATAAACCTACCATTAAAATTATAGACTGACCATTTCTTTGTTAGTGGGCAAACGTACAAAATCAGCAGGGGATCAAACAAATCAAATACTTTTTTCCCCCACTGTACAGTATCTCACAAAAGTGAGTACACCCCTCACATTTTTGGAAATATTTGATGATACATTTTCATGAGACAACACTGAAGAAATGACACTTTGCTACAATGTAAAGTAGTGAGTGTACAGCTTGTGTAAAAGTGTAAATTTGCTGTCCCCTCAAAATAATTCAACACACAGACATTAATGTCTAAACCGCTGGCAACAAAAGTGAGCACACCCCTAAGTGAAAATGTCCAAATCGATCCCAATCAGTCATTTTCCCTCCCTGGTGTCATGTGACTTGTTAGTGTTACAAGGTCTCAGGTGTGAATGGGGAGCAGGTGTGTTAAATTTGGTGCCATCGCTCTCACACTCCCTCATACTGGTCACTGGAAGTTCAACATGGCACCTCATGGCAAAGAACTCTCTGAGGACCTGAAAAAAGAATTGTTGCTCTACACAAAGATGGCTTAGGCTATAAGAAGATTGCCAAGTCTCTGACACTGAGCTACAGCACGGTGGCCAAGACCATACAGCGGTTTAACGGGACTGGTTCCACTCAGAACAGGCCTCGCCATGGTCGACCGAAGAAGGTGAGTGCACGTGCTCAGCGTCATGTCCAGAGGTTGTCTTTGGGAAATAGACGTATGAGTGCTGCCAGCATTGCTGCAGAGGTTGAAGGGGTGGGGGGTCAGCCTGTCAGTGCTCAGACCATATGCCGCACACTGCATCAAACTGGTCTGCATGGCTGTCATCCCAGAAGGAAGCCTCTTCTAAAGATGATGCACAAGAAAGTCTGCAAACAGTTTTCTGAAGACAAGCAGACTAAGGACATGGATTACTGGAACCATGTCCTGCGGTCTGATGAGACCAAGATAAACTGATTTGATTCAGATGGTTTCAAGCGTGTATGGCAGCAACCAGGTGAGGGGTACAAAGACAAGTGTGTCTTGCCTACTGTCAAGCATGGTGGTGGGAGTGTCATGGTCTTGGGAGTGTCATTCCAACATGATAACGACCCCAAACATACCTCCAAGATGGCCACTGCCTTGCTAAAGAAGCTGAGGGTGAAAGTGATGGATTGGCCAAGCATGTCTCCAGACCTAAACCCTATTGAGCATCTGTGGGGCATCCTCAAACAAAAGGTGGAGGAGCACAAGGTCTCGAACATCCACCAGCTCTGTGATGTTGTCATGGAGGAGTGGAAGAGGACTCCAGTGGCAACCTGTGAAGCTCTGATGAACTCCATGCCCATAAGGGTTAAGGCAGTGCTGGAAAATAATGGTGGCCACACAAAATATTGACACTTTGGGCCCAATTTGGACATTTTCACTTAGGGGTGTACTCACTTTTGTTGCCAGCGCTTTAGACATTAACAGCTGTGTGTTGAGTTATTTTGAGGGGACAGAAAATTTACACTGTTACACAAGCTGTACACTCACTACTTTACATTGTTGCAAAGTGTCATTTCTTCAGTGTTGTCACATGAAAAGGTATCATCAAATACTTACACAAATGTCAGGGGTGTACTCACTTTTGTGAGATACTGATATATGTTTTTAAATGTTTGTTAATTTCCTAGAACTTCAATATAAGGTTGAAGTTCATATCTTCATGTTCTTTTCAGTGTGAGATTAAGCTAATTAACTAGAAATCATCTTTACCAAAGGCACCAATAATTCTGCACTGCTACTGGTAGATCTATTTACCAAATTGGCGTGGGTCCAGACACAGTTGCGGTCCCTCCAGTACAGTGCTGTTTTGGCAAATATTCCAGATGTTGAAGTAGACGTAAACGGGCAAAGCGGTGATGGCCGTCACTCCCAGCCAGGCCAGCATGAAGATATACGTCAGCATGATGAACTGAGGGGAAAAGGCAGCGTGATCAGAAATATTAAACTTGTGTGAAGGTGTGGAGTTTAGTCTTTTTTTAAACATGTTTTTACAAATTCAAACGCTTTTGTTAGAGCTCAGTCCGACCGGGACTCCAATTCCCAGCAGCCCACACGAGCGCGCATGCGTGCGAGATCACCAGAGTTCTACTTCACAACACCTGAGACCAGCTTTCTGATTCCGCGAGTATTTAAGAAGCCACACTCCGTTTTCACGTTGCGAAGTATACACTCCTTAACATTTGTTAGCCGCTATACCAAGCATTCCAAGTTACATACAATTATCTGGTTTATCTCGACTCTCTGCCTGTTTCGGATTACGTCTCTGGATTACCTTCTGTAACGTTTACACCTCGCTACCCTGAACTGTTTCTGCCCTCACGCACCTGCTCCCGCGCCTGTATCCTCCTTCACCACTCTGACAGCTTTGCACAGTGTAATTTGGTTGAGGGTGTGGTTCACATTTCTTTCTTAATTCAATTCAAATCGAAGACAATCCAAAACAAAAACAGCTGAATGTTTCAGCCAAACCTGAGAATAGACACTAGCTTAATAAAATGTGTATAATGGACAAATACATTATTCTTTAACCAGTTCGTAAAACTTAATGGTGACTTCTCTGCATACAGACATAACTTTGGTATTCCTCAAGGTTCTGGTGTTGAACCAGTGCTTTTTTTTTCTATGGAGTCACCAGGGCCGGGAATTGAACCGCCAACCCTGCGATCAGTCGACAACCCGCTCTACCAACTGCGCCACAGCCGCAAAGCGCTTTCAACTGGTTCTCATTCACCCATTCACACACACACACTCACATTCCAATGGCTACAGAGCTGCCATGCAAGGCGCTACAGTGAGGGAAAGAAGTATTTGATCCCCTGCTGATTTTGTACGTGTGCCCACTGACAAAGAAATGATCAGTCTATAATTTTAATGGTACATTTATTTGAACAGTGAGAGACAGAATAACAACAAAAATAAATAGAAAAACGCATGTCAAAAATGTTATAAATTGATTTGCATTTTAATGAGGGAAATAAGTATTTGACACCCTCTCAATCAGAAAGATTTCTGGCTCCCAGGTGTCTTTTATACAGGTAACGAGCTGAGATTAGAAGCACACTCTTAAAGGGAGTGCTCCTAATCTCAGCTTGTTACCCGTATAAAAGACACCTGTCCACAGAAGCAATCAATCAAACAGATTCCAAACTCTCCACCATGGCCAAGACCAAAGAGCTCTCCAAGGATGTCTGGGACAAGATTGTAGACCTGCACAAGTCTGGAATGGGCTACAAGACCATTGCCAGGCAGCTTGGTGAGAAGGTGACAACAGTTGGAAGAAAATGGAAAATGGAAGAAACACAAAAGAACTGTCAATCTCCCTCGGCCTGGGGCTCCATGCAAGATCTCACCTCGTAGAGTTGCAATGATCATGAGAACAGTGAGGAATCAGCCCAGAACTACATGGGAGGATCTTGCCAATGATCTCAAGGCAGATGGGACCCTAGTCACCAAGAAAACAATTGGTAACACCATACAGCTTGAATGACTTAAAACCTGCAGCGCCCACAAGGTCCCACTGCTCAAGAAAGCACATATACATGTCCGTCTGAAGTTTGCCAATAAACATCTGAATGATTCAGAGGATAACTGGGTGAAAGTGTTGTGGTGAAATGAGACCAAAATGGAGCTCTTTGGCATCAAATCAACTCACCATGTTTGGAGGAGGAGGAACGCTGCCTATGACCCCAAGAACACCATCCCCACCATCAAACATGGAGGTGGAAACATTATGCTTTTGGGGTGTTTTTCTGCTAAAGGGACAGGACAACTTCACTGCATCAAAGGGATGATGGACGGGGCCATGTATCATCAAATCTTGGGTGAGAACATCCTTCCCTCAGCCAGGGCATTGAAAATGGGTCGTGGATGGGTATTCCAGCATGACAATGACCCAAAACACACGGCCAAGGCAACAAAGGAGTGGCTCAAGACAAAGAACATTAAGTTCCTGGAGTGGCCTAGCCAGTCTCCAGACCTTAATCCCATAGAAAATCTGTGGAGGGAGCTGAAGGTTCGAGTTGCCAAACGTCAGCCTCGAAACCTTAATGACTTGGAGAAGATCTGCAAAGAGGAGTGGGACAAAATCCCTCCTGAGATGTGTGCAAACCTGGTGGCCAACTGCAAGAAAGGTCAAGTCTGACCTCTGTGATTGCCAACAAGGGTTTTGCCACCAAGTACAAAGTCATGTTTTGCAGAGGGGTCAAATACTTATTTCCCTCATGAAAATGCAAATCAATTAATAACATTTTTGACATGCATTTTTCTGGATTTTCTTGTTGTTATTCTGTCTCTCACTGTTCAAATAAACCTACCATTAAAATTATAGACTGATCATTTCTTTGTCAGTGGGCAAACGTACAAAATCAGCAGGGGATCAAACACTTCTTTCCCTCACTGTAACTTGCCATTGGGAGCAACTTGGGGTTGCTCAAGGACACTTTGGCATGTGGAGTCAAGGACACTTTGGCATGTGGAGTCATGTGGAGTCATGTGAGGTCATGTGAAGTCATGTGGAGTCATGTGGGGTCATGTGGGCCAGGAATCGAACCCCAAACCCTATGATTAGTGGACAACCCGCTCTGCCACAGCCCGTGTTTTCCCAGTTTGTAATAACTTTGCTAAGTAAAGTCAGATGTTCCTCAAGCTTCATTATATTATTTTTCATTATATTCTACTTCCTAGTGCAGTTCATTGCAACTTTCATCACTATGCCTTTGACACACAGCTGCATGCTTCAGCCAGTGAAGTTGTGTACCAAGCTTTATGCTGAATCGTGCTGTATCTGGTGAATTGTGTGAAATTATACGTGTTTAGATCTGGCTAAATTGCAGGACGACTCCGTACCCATGCACTAACGCAGCGACCGCAGGCGGTGATCTTAAAATCTCCGTACAGGTCTTTAATGGCTCCACTTGTAAAAAAGCCCTCGACCATCAGCAGGATCCCGTAGACGAAGAAAGCCGAGGCGATGCCGTAGATCACGTATTTGATGATGTCGATGCTGGAAAGAGAAAAGCAGGTACAATAACCGTAATGTACAGTAGCTTATATCTTTCAGTTCACCTATTTAAATTGTTGTTACGACCCAAATTTAACTGAAATGGTACACACACACACATGGTGTTAGATAAATGTGCCCACATTGTGGGCGTGGCCTTGTGGGTGTGGCTTACGTCACCAGTCAATGTGTCTCTTATATAATTTGCACAGATTTGCACTTCCATTTGTTTTAAGTGCATTTTAATATTCAGAAGAAACGCATAATAGCATGAAACCACATATAAATTCTTATTTATATTCACATATAAATTATAAATTCTTTTTTTTTTTTATAAGCAGGAAATAAACCATTGTTTCCTAATATGAATGAAGGGTTCACTCTGGCAGAGGAATACGTTTGCTAAAAATGCCATAAAATAAGATATTAAATAGAACTAGCCCATCATGAACTTCATGTGATCAGTAGCGACCAAACCGGCGATGTCTGGATTGCTTGTTATGAGCTCACATGGTGAAGAAGTCCAGCGAGTCTGCAGAAGTCCTGATCAAATCGAAGTTGTTCTGTAGGATTGAGACGGTGCCGGAGAGAGCCTCGTGACCACACCCACAGAACAGAGCCACGCCCGCGTACAGCAAGATGGTGGCGATCAGAGACGGATACGGGATCCCACGCAGACACTTCAGACAGCACTCCATACATCCTGAGAGAGAGACAGACGGTGAGAGAGAGAGACAGACGGTGAGAGAGAGAGACAGACGGTGAGAGAGAGAGAGAGATAGAGAGAGAAGGAAAGAAAGAGACAGAGACAGATGGAGAGGGACAAAGAAGTGATCAGACTCAGCTGGAGGCTGTGGAGCAAAAACAAACAGGAACCACCACAAACTGTCTGCCTGTCTGTCTGTCTGTCTGTCTGTCTGTCTGTCTGTCTGTCTATCTATCTATCTATCTATCTATCTATCTATCTATCTATCTATCTATCTATCTATCTATCTATCAACACTTCACGAATAAAAGTATGTGTGCCCCTGACCATCACACCCATATGTGTTTCTTCCTCAAATTGTTAGCACAAAGTCGGAAACAGTTGTATAGAACGTCTCGGTGCGCTGTAGTATTACAGTTCCTCTTCACTGGAACTAAGAGACTCAAACCTGTTCCTTCATGTCACACAGTGCACAAAACAAGCTCCATGAAGACGTGGTGTGTGAAGGATAGAAGAAGGTTGAAGAACTCGAGTGTCCTGCAGAGAACTCTGATCTCGATCCCACTGAACACCTTTGGGATGAACTGGAACTGGAGTCTCCTTACATCAACATCAGCACCTCACTAACGCGCTCGTAGATGAATGAACACTAATCCCCATGGCCACGCCCCCAAATCCCCACAGCCATGCCCCAAAATTTAGTGCAAAGCCTTCCCAGAAGAGTGGCGGAGGTTCTTATAACAGTAAACACAGGGGGAACAAATATGGAATGAGATGTTCAACAAGGATATATTGGTGTGATGGTAGTATAGTCTATCTATCAGTCTGTCTATCTGTCTATCTGTCTATCTATCTATCTATCTATCTTCCTGCAGTGTGTGTAAATATACCACACGGCTGCTCTACAGTCATTCAGTCTATAAAATCTGGAGTTGTTCCTGATGTGTGTTACAGCGGTGCTGAGTTACAGCTGATGGGGAATGGCCCGGATAATAACCACATAATAAACCTTGAACCTCACTTTCTCTCTCTCTCTCTCACTCACTCACTCACACCCCCCCCCACACACACACACAAACACACACACACACACACACACACTGCTGTGTGATGGTACATTATTTATGCATGTTCAGGGTGCAGTGATGGGACAGACACTCTAACTGCTATATTTAGACAGGACCGTCATCGACTGTTTTGATTTTAAATTCCGCTTAGCCTCTGGTTTACGTTCGGTAAATGTTTCATGTTTCAGGTTTAGGACACTTTATAACGACTGTCTTCAATTCAAATCCAAGAAAATTCGTGAGCATTATAAACATGAACTTTGTAAAGAAGCGAGGAAAAACACGTGATCTTCAAGATACGTTAAATAAAGCTATATCCTGTTACTGTGGTAGGTGTCAGAAAAGGACGCGATTTTGTATGTAATATATGTCTATGCTTTTTCCTTTTTAATAGGGTGTCTACATTTATTGTTCTCATGAGAGCCTGTTGTTTCTGATATTTTGATTTGGGGGAAAATATACAAAAATGAGGCCTTGTTTGTTCATGCTATATATGTAAACATGTTTCTTTATAATACATTTACATTTAAATAAAATAAATGTGAGCAAATTAAATACATGCTTTAAATTTAAATGAAATAGGATTAATTTGATTTTTAAAAATGGGTATATTATGTGTGGCAAAGAAACTACTAATGCATCATTCATGACCTCATGAATAATTCATACAAATTTGAATGGATGAGGATGCTGTAGTCAGAGTTCATTCAATTTTATGCATATAAAGCCCTAAAAACGGACGCACAACCGCTAACCTGATTAATCCTAACTATAACTATATTATTGTAATTATTAACAATGATGATTTTTTTCTCTAATAATTATAATGAATAAATTAATGTGAGAAGTCTCCTAAATAGATGAGCTCTAATACAAAAACTTTTAAAGTAAAAAAAAAAATTAATTGTTATAGTTTATTAGTGGTTTCATGATCATACATTATCATTTTTGGGAGGAAATTTTGATGTTATAAAAGTGATCACGTGCAGTAAAATTAAAAGTCTCGCACCATGAGACCGAAAGTGAAAAGTAAAAAAAATATGGAAATGAAGTCAAGCCTTCAACAAACTGAACAAAAGACCCCTGCAGTAGAGTGTTAATAGTCCTACAACAACAAATACCCTCCTAAATACCCCTCCTCAACCCTCCCCTCATTCACTCCTGCCCCAGAACCCATCTGTCAGTCTGACACCTCGTCCAGCCCCCAAATCACCCCTACTGCAATTAACCCTCCTGTAGTTTCCCAGTGTGTTCCTCCGGAGAAAACCCACTCACCTCCTGCACTGTTCTGAGAAAACAGATAAAAAAAACCTTGATACGGTGAAGTGTGTTTCTGTAACATTTACGGAAGGAGTCTCCAGTGTCAGCGCTTTGTAACAGCGAGAGGTGAAGCTGTAACGGCGTCTTCATTTGCTATAACGTAACGTGAGAACAGGAAGGAACTTTTTTTTCGTGGAAGCTCCACATCATTAAATGTAACTATAAATGGATAAAAAAAAGCGTTTCATTCTTTAATCAATAAAAATCAATAAATACTAGAATCACTGGTAAACATGCTGTCACTGATTGTTCTGTTACTTATATCATTTTCCATACACATATTCACTCAGTCTGTGATGTTCCTGTTCAGAAGAGCGGAACTGAATGTCCATTTGCTCCCCAGTTCTCACTGACCCACTTACACCGTGCATGTCAACACACGCTGGGTTTCAATAGAACCCGACAGCGCGAGAACCCCCTCAGAGGTGCTCAAACACCTTCGCCACAATAGAGTCGCCTCAGCGCTAGTCCCAATCGACTGATTTTATTAATTTCCCGCTTATCGCATCCGATTAACATACATCTGTTTGTTTATGTCTGATCCAAAGAATTCATACTTGATAAGATTCATCTGCATCTGATCTGAATCATTTATACAGTCCCCTCCAAAACTATTGGGACAGCAAGGCCAATTAATTTGTTCTTCGAAGAGTGGATTGTGATCGCTTCACCCCTGCCCTGTGGAGGTTGTTGGTGATGTCACTAACTGTTGTTTTGGGGTTTTTCTTCACAGCTCTCACAATGTTTCCCTCATCAACTGTTGTTTTCCTTGGCCGACCCGTTCGGTGTCTGTTCCTCAGTACACCAGTGTTGTTTTTTTCTTCTTCTTCTTTTTCAGGACGTTCCAAATTGTGGTATTCCCAATGCTTGTGCAATTTTTCCTCTTTTCTCATATTCAAAAAGGCCTGTTTTTCTCCCATAGACAGTTCTCTGGTTTTCATGTCGGTTTTTCCTTTTTTAACAACAAGCGCAGCCTTCACGGGTGAAACTGAAAGCTAAAACCAAGAGTAGATGTTCAGAGCTGTTTACTGTTTAAACAATCGATCAAACACGACACACCTGGGCAACAACAAACACCTGTCAGTCACATGTTCCAGTATTTTTGCCCACCTACAGACTGGGTAGTCTGATACAAAATGTGCTACGTTCTATGCCGTTTAACATGTCTACACATAAATATAGGGAAATAAAAGCTGAAATTCTAAACTCTCTTCTCATATTCATGTTTTGATCTCAAACCCAAACCTCTTCATTCTAAAGCGAAAAACAAATGAACTGGCCTCGCCATTCCAATAGTTTTGGAGGGGACGGTGTCAGTTCTGATTTATTCAAATCTCATCAATTTGTTTTATTTGTGTTACTCAACATGTGTGTGATCAGCTTCTAAAAAGCAGTCAGTCTCTCATGTTCAAAATAATATTTGTGTGCGTATGTGCGTGCGTGCGTGCGTGAGTGTGTGTGTGTGTGTGTGTGAACACACTCCATCTGTGTTGTGAGTTAAACGAATCTCTTATCCGTGCGGACACCTGTTCCACCCTCTGACATTTTGTTCATTATTTCAGAAACAAAAGTCTGAACAATTAACTTTTCTCCTCACATGCTAATAATATTCTGAACGGAGCTCTAGAGAGAATTGGTCAAACCACAATAGCCAAGCATGTGTGTGTGTTTGTGCGTGTGTGTGTGTGTGTGTGTGTGTGTGTGTGTTCAGAGGGGAAGGGAGAAAACAAAAGAACAGTGGCAGTGGGTGGAGGATACAAGGAAAAATAATCTACAGATGTGAAAGTCTGAAAGTCAGATATCTCCACATCTGCACAAAGTGCTTGTGTGTGTGTGTGTGTGTGTGTGTGTATGTGTGTGTGTATGTGTGTGTGTGTGTGGATCATAATGACAAAATGTACAAGGTCTTATCAGTCCACAGTCATGTATCAAATGTTTGGTGTTCTTTTCTCTAGCACCAGCTCACGTTCCCAAGACATTCAGCAGAAAGTGGCTTGCAACATTGTTCCAAACGTTTTCAGAAAAACAAAGATTGACATCAAGAACTCTTGTTTAAATCTCCTGACCTGGTGACAAGCAAGATAAAACAAACCTGGAGGACAACGCTCTAGTGAAAACAAGTCTTCTCGAGTCTTCCGTTAGAGAATATGAGGAGGTTTACATGTTTACTGGAAAATGTGTCATTGCCAATATTCCAACATCGCTGTGGCTAAAAATACCAGCGTTTGTATGTTTGGGACGTTCAGTGGTACGTGATGTTACGTCCCACTTTACGGTCGAGTCACATGAACAGCTCAAATTCTCTGGATTTTCTGCCTTCAAAGCTCCAGCAAAGACAAACAACCTTCTCATCGTCAAAGTTACACCGATCTTTATTACATCTGCATTACTCATAGTAAGAAATCTAATTTAGAACCAGAAACAGAACTAGCACTAGTTTGTTACCTGAAATCAACTAGGACTTGTAAGAGTGTTGCTATGGTTACAGTGTGTGCAATGCATGCTCTGACCAAACATTTGCCATTTTAAAAGCTGTATTTCTTTAAAATCCACAGATCAGAACAGGACACTGCTTGATAAAGACTCGTGAGCAATGCAAGGCAGCGATGCACTTCCATACACACGTTCACGAGAGGAAAGGAAAACTTCAGTCAACAATCGAGATCGGAAAAATTTACAAACAGAACTCATAAATAAGTTAGGACAGGCTCTGCGGTGGAACTCTAATGGCCTAATGTTCTCTAACACAATAAAGATGAGTGCTAATGAAGTGCCCATTTTCCCATGAGAACCATTCTCCTCCATCACTCTCTCCCTCGCTCCACTCGTCCGCTCTGTAGTGGACACAGTGAGCTCCCGGTGTGGCTGAAATACCTCTGATAAATCATTTTCCAGAATTATCGTTAAATGGTAGAGCGAGCATCACATCGCACATTTTCTCTCACCAGGTTACGATGATATTAACTTTATGATGATTTTTTTGGCAAATTGGGTCATGTTCATTTTATTTATTTATATATATATATATATATATATATATATATATATATATATATATATATATATATATATAATGTTTATGGTGAATCTAACAGACACTGGATGAAAAGCGAATAAATGAATTTGAGATCTGTGTATGGGATATTTGTTCTTCTAAGATTTTTTATTTTGTAAATCTTGTAAATTTTGAGGTTTTGAATCAAATAGAATTCACCGAAAAATACATAATTGTGTAATACTCAGAGTTCTAATCTTGGAAGTAGCAGCTATTTTGGCTTCACTTTGCACTTTTCATGGAGGCAAATTCCAAGAAACTGCAAACACCGGAAGCAGGATCTAAAAGAAAAGAGTCCTGCAATATTTCTCACTCAAAAATCCTAAACATTTTTAATAAATTGGTAAATGGAATTTTTCTGCAAAATTTTTTTAAAAAAAACCTAAAAAAAAAAAAAAAACAATATCCCTCACACTATTCTCAATAAAAAAAATTATAACAAACACAAAAAAAACACAACACACAAAATAAATAACACAAAAAAAAAAATAATTAAAGTAACTACGTACCGTATACACTATTGCTAACACTAGTACACTATTACTCACAATAGTACACAATTACTCATTATAGTACACTATTACTCACTATAGTACACTATTACTCACACTATAGTACACCATTACTCACAATAGTACACAATTACTCATTATAGTACACTATTACTCACTGTAGTACACTATTACTCACACTATAGTACACTATTACTCACAATAGTACACAATTACTCATTATAGTACACTATTACTCACTATAGTACACTATAACTCACTATAATACACTATTACTCAATGTAGTACACTATTACTCACTGTAGTACACTATTACTCACTGTAGTACACTATTACCCACTATAGTACACAATTACTCACTGTAGTACACTATTACTCACTATAGTACACTATAACTCACTATAGTACACTATTACTCAATGTAGTACACTATTACTCACTGTAGTACACTATTACTCACTGTGGTGCACTATTACTCACACTAGAGTACACTATTACTCACACTACAGTACACTATTACTCACTGTAAAACACGATTACTCACTATAGTACACTATTACTCACATTATAGTACACTATTACTCGCTATAGTACACAATTACTCACTATAGTACACTATTACTCACACTACAGTACAGTATTACTCACAGTATAGTACACTATTATTCGCTATAGCACACTATTACTCACTATAGCACACTATTACTCACACTGTAGTACACTATTACTCACCAAAGTACGCTATTACTCACTATACTGAACTGCACTAATACTCACACTATAGTACACTATTACTCACTATAGTACACAATTACTCACACTATAGCACATTATTACTCACTGTAGTACACTATTACTCACTATAGTACACTATAACTCACTATAGTACACTATTACTCAATGTAGTACACTATTACTCACTGTAGTACACTATTACTCACTGTGGTGCACTATTACTCACACTAGAGTACACTATTACTCACACTACAGTACACTATTACTCACTGTAAAACACGATTACTCACTATAGTACACTATTACTCACATTATAGTACACTATTACTCGCTATAGTACACTATTATTCGCTATAGCACACTATTACTCACTATAGCACACTATTACTCACACTGTAGTACACTATTACTCACCAAAGTACGCTATCACTATACTGAACTGCACTAATACTCACACTATAGTACACTATTACTCACTATAGTACACAATTACTCACACTATAGCACATTATTACTCACTGTAGTACACTATTACTCACTATAGTACAATATTACTCACTATAGTACACTATCAGTCACACTATAATACATTATTACTCACTGTAGTACACTATTACTATAACTCGCACTATTACTCACACTATAGTATATTATTACTCGCCGTAGTACACTATTACTCACACAATAGTGCATTATTACTCATTATAGTACACTATTACTCACACTATAGTACATTATTACTCATTATAGTACACTATTACTCACACTATAGTGCATTATTACTCATTATAGTACACTATTACTCACACTATAGTATATTATTACTCACACTCGTGTACATTATTACTCACTGTGGTACACAATTACTATTACTCACACTATTACTCACACTATAGTACATTATTACTCATTATAGTACACTATTACTCACACTATAGTGCATTATTACTCATTATAGTACACTATTACTCACACTATAGTATATTATTACTCACACTCGTGTACATTATTACTCACTGTGGTACACAATTACTATTACTCACACTATTACTCACACTATAGTACATTATTACTCACACTGTAGTACATTATTATTCACTGTGGTACACAATTACTATTACTCACACTATCGCTCACACTATAGTACATTATTACTCACTATAGTACACTATTACTCACACTGTAGTACAATGTTAGTCATACTGTAGTGCACTATTACTCACACTGTAGTACCATTTGACTCACACTGTAGTATCATATTACTCATATTATAGTACATTATTATTCAAACTGTAGTACAATGTTACTCAAGCTGTTGTATGAGTTCTCACACTATAGTACATTATCACCCACACTGTAGTACACTATTACACTGTAGTACTTTATCACCCACACTGTAGTACACTATTACTTACACTCTAGTATACTATTATTACTCAGAAAACAAGTCTAAAATAACCAAATAGCATTGTAGAATTATTTTACTACATAATATGAATTTAATTAGTCATATTGTAGTACACTTTCAACTACACTGTAGCGTCATTTTACTCGCATTGTAGTACACTATTACTCAGTGAACAAGCCATAACAAAATGACATCGCTGCAAGTTACATAATGTCTATATATATATATATATATATACATAATATGAATATTATTATTTAATTAATTGCCAGCAATCTGTGGTGCATTTCTATTTCTGTATTTTCTCAGATGAATGCAAAAGCTCTTAGAACTCTTACAGCGAAGATGACATACAAGATCACTGTCATGGCAACAGGCGGTTCTACTGCCCATCATGCACTGCTTTCAAAGGGAGAGAGGGGAAAAAACAGCACACATGAAGAGCTGCCATGGAGATGGAGGGAAAGGAGGAGAGAGAGAGAGAGAGAGAGAGAGAGAGAGAGAGAGAGAGAGAGAGAGAGCAGAAGAAGAAAGGAATATGTACTGGGAGTTATCTATCTTTCTATCTATCTATATTATATATTAAAAATGTTGCATATATATATATATATATATATATATATATATATATATATATATATATATATATATATATATATATATATATATATATATATATTTGACATTTTTTCACAGCTACCTCAAGCACCTGAACGTAAACATGCCCATACATGGCTGTGTTTGGAGAATTTCAGTCCACAGACATGCTGTTGTTATAAACATAAAGCTTCGAGTGAAGCAAACGAGTGCACGGTAATAAACAGGAAAATGAATATACAGGCGACGTCTGTGAAGGGAAAAGAGGAGGACTGAAATGCGCAGCAAACAAAGACAAGCCTCTCGGACCCTTCACACACACACACACACGCTTCCCATCCAGTGCCTGCACACACCCACCTCTTTACCAAACCATCGTTAATGCACACCTTTTATAATGTATTTATGTATTTTTTTTCGGCAATTCCTAGAAGAGCGATTGATGTAGGTGAATGTTCAGTGATGTTGTTCCAGCAGAAAAATACATTTGTAAAAAAAATAAAAAATAAAAAAATAAATAAATAAATAAATAATGCACATCATTGCATTCTTTAATTTAGTGCAAAAATTTAGTGCAGCAATTTAACATGAACTCTCATATGGATATAACCTTGATTTATTATCCATCAGATACAAGAGAGGAGGGTGCAGAGGGGATTCGTCATGAAGGTAAACAACCCAACAAGACAGATGGATGATGGACAGATGAGAGAAAGAATGAGGGGGAGAACAAAAGAGAAAGACACATTCCTTTACCTTTCTGGCTTTGTCCCTCGTCCATGTCCTCCTCCATGTTTTTTCGTTTTTCCCTGATTTGGGTACGACTCGAATCAACTCAACGGCGGTTTGTGTGTCGCTGCGAAATATCTCGCTCGCCTTTCTCACAATAGAGACTAAGACTGGGGCTCTGAGCTCACCCCCTCCCTCTCTCTCCCTCTTTCTCTCTCTCTCTCTCTCTCTTTCAGTCCCCCCTCCCTCTCTCCCTCTCTCCCTCTCTCCCTCTCATTCTCTCTCACAGGGACGCGACTGTCAGCGCCGATTCTTTTCAGTTCGTTTCCCTTTCAGCTGTGAGAAGCTTTTTAGGGCAATGCTACACACAGTCTGATATCTCTTTTTAGTAGCAGGTATGTAAATGAGGGACAAGAAGAAAAATGGACACACACACACACACACACACACAGTGAAAGAAAAACCCAACAGCAGCAAAACACAGACTGCACCCAAAAAGCTGACTACATAAAAAAATACTTTCATTTATCACGTTGGTGCGAGAGACCAAGACGCTGCATCCTCACAACAATAATGTCTAAAGCTGAAAATAGCATAATAATAATCATCATTCATTACTTGGAAAATAATCTTTAAACTATTAAATATTAACGTAAAAAAAGCTGACAATAATTCATGTGTAAAGCTGATAACAATTGTGCATAATGAAAATAATTATAAATAATGTTAATGGCAAAAATCACTATTTTATAAACAAGTTAGTAGTCATATATAACAACAACAACAACAACAACAATAATAATAATAATAATAATAATAATAATAATTCATAAATTAGGTAATCTATAAATCAATAAATAGTCACGCACAATGATAATATGTATTAAAAATGTTATTTATGCATAAGTCTGATAAATAAATACATATTTATCTATCATATGTATAATAATAAACATGCATCATGATAATAAATAGAATTTTTTCTAAGAATCACACATAAAGCTGATAATAATCTATCCGTTAATTAATAGTCATGAATAATATATCTGATAAACCACTAGTTATGAACATTAACATTATTATCTATAAAGATTCTGTGACGGTACCGCCGGCAGATGACGCTGTGGCGACAACGTGCATGAGCGGCTTGAGAACGCACGTGCACGTGATTGAAGTGCGCATGGACGCTAAAGCTGCGTCAAGTGTTGCCAGCTGTCGGCAATCAAGAGACTGGTTACTTAAACCTCTCGCGTTGCTGCACACATAGCGCGGCTTTAACCTAAAATTAAGCCAGGCCAGGCCAGGCCAGGCCAGGATAGGATAGGATAGGATAGGATAGGATAGGATTACATGATGTGTTCATGTTCTAGTTTAAAGATGTGTTCATGCACTAGTTAAAAGATGTGTTCAGGCCACAGTTAGATGGGTTCATGCCATAAGGAGTGTTTCCTGCTTCGTTTCTAGTTACAGGAGAACTGTTTACGTTGCTTAAATGTGGTAGGGTTTCCACACCCTGTTAAGTTTCACGCTCTTTGGTTGAGTTTGAGTTTTATGTTCAGACCTGGTTTCTTGCCTCCTCATGTATTTTATTTAAGTGGGAAATAAAGACTGCACTCCTGCGGTAACTTCCTGTCTCCTAGTCCTGTTTCATAACAGATAATGCTGATGATTATGCATTAAATAACAATAATCATACATACACATAAATAATCACACAAGCAAAACCACGCACACATGATAATCACACACATACAATGATCATAAATGCACATTCATAATCATACATGCACAAAAATATTCGCACATGCACAACAATAATCATAGAATCATACATGCACAGTGTTATTCATACATGCATAATGATATTCATACAGGCACAGTGATTATCAAACATGCCAAATGATAATCATAAATGCACAATTACAATTATGCATACACAGCAATAATCAGACATGCCAAATGATAATCAAACATGCACAATGATAATCATATATGCACAGCAATAATCATATATGCACAGCGATAATCATACATACACAGTGATAATCATACATACATAGTGATAATCATACATACACAGTGATAATCATACATACACAGCGATAATCAAACATGCACAGTGATAAACATACACGCACAATGATAATCATACACGCACAGCAATAATCATACATACACAGTGATAATCATACATACATAGTGATAAACATACACGCACAATGATAATCATACATACACAGCGATAATCAAACATGCACAGTGATAAACATACACGCACAATGATAATCATATACGCACAGCAATAATCATACATGCACAGTGATAATCATACATACACAGTGATAATCATACATACATAGTGATAATCATACATACACAGCAATAATCATACATGCAAAGTGATAATCATACATACATAGTGATAATCATACATACACAGCAATAATAATACATACACAGCGATAATCAAACATACAGAGTGATAATCAAACATGCACAGTGATAAACATACATGCACAATGCTATTCATACATGCACAATGATTATCAAACATGCCAAATGACAATCATACATGCACAGCGATAATTATTCATGCATAACAATAATCATAAATGCACAGCACAAATTATACATACACAGTGATCATCATACATGCACAGCTAAAATCAGACATCTACAGTGATAATTATTCATGCATAAAATTAATCATAAATGCACAGCGATAGTCAAACATGCACAATGCCATTCATACATGCACAACTATTATCATACATGCACATTTATAATCACACACACACACAATGCTAAACTTACTTGCACAATGATAATAATCAGATATAAAGCACATAATCATTAATTAATAAAAATCACATATAATAAAAATAATGAATTAATTTAATGTTCATTTAATATAATCATTTATAAACCTGTTATATGATAATATTAGTCATGAATCAAAAAATCAATAAAATCAGTAATAATCCTGCATAATGATCAAATATAAATAATAATAAACATGAATAAAAGCCTTTATTAAAAAACATTTAAGCAGATAATAATCGTACATGAAAACAATAATCATATATACATCTAAAGGCATGTGTTACAGTGGATATCCACTGTATATTAATATTAATGATATGCATTGTACAAGTACTGTACACACACACACACACACACACACACATTTCTAGCTGTTAAAGAGCTGACAAATAACACATGGCTGTCCAGTCCAGTGGGTTTATGTGTGTGTGTGTGTGTGTGTGTGTGTGTGTGTGTGTGTGTGTGTGTGTGTGTGTGTGTGTGTGTGTGTGTGCAGTGTGTGTTGTTCCAGATGAAACATAAATGTTTGTGTGACGAATGGAATGGAATGTAACATGGCACCAACTCACATGATCTTGTGTGTGTGTGTGTGTGTGTGATTATTTATTCATGTAAATTAATTATCTACACATTTAACGGTGTACAAAGTTGTATGCACTTGTATTTCAATGTACACAAAAAGGTCATGTGTATCAAAATGAAATTTAATTCATATTGAAAAGATAAAACATACAACAACAACAACAACAACAAAAACAACAACAACAATAATAATAATAATAATAATAATAATAATAATAATAATAAGTCAGTGGCCACACCCTTGGCTTTGATGCTGCTGCTTTTCTGAGCAGCCTGTGATGCTCACAAGATCTGTGGGAGAGGAAAAGAGGCAGGAGACTTGGCTCCTGCGTTTGTGTAATTGTGTGTGTGTGTGTGTGTGTTTGTTGGGCAGTGATTGTGGGTCCAAGACTAATGAACAGCACATACATTCTCTGTAAAAATGTTCTTGTGTGGTTGCAATATGTGACTGTAAATGTCTCATTCTCACCCACACAACACACACACACACACACGCGCGCGTTTTTGCATGTATCCCTACTTATCACTACAGGCACAGATGAGAAAGCACACAGCAGATGGCTGTGCGATCTCTATGAGGGCAGATAGCCGTCTGCATGCAGTTAGCTGGCATTCAAACACGTTACACACACACAAACAATACACTTGTGTGTGTGTGTGTGTGTGTGTGTGTGTGTGTGTCTTGAAAAGCTCATAGTGAGCCCTACCATCTCGTTTCCCTCCGTTTTCACGCCTTGATTTCTCAGTTACCATGGAAACATACTGATGTGTTGCCTTGCACAAAAGTCCTGAGGTGATAACAGTTATCATTTTGTTAATAAGGGATCGTTTTTGAATTATACAGGATGACAATAATTCATTATACAGGAAGTGGCTGTCAGGACGGTATGAACTCGAGTCTGAACCGGATCTGTGCCGGATTTGGGCCAGATGTTCAATGTTCTAAATCTGATCGGTGTAAATCTGCAAAACGAATCACTTCCAAATTTTGAAGAGCTGTGCAAGACACACACACACTCACACACACTCACACACACTCACACAACCAGACACACACATGTCCACTGAGACTGTGTTATATCACATCCTATCTTACTCACTGATTGTTCACTCTTGTTGCTATGGATACTTAAAAAAAAGTTAAGTGAGAATTATGGAGTTTTACTAGAGATAATAAACCTTTCAAGCTTAAATTTTTACTGCAGTGCAGCAGCAGTTGATGGATTTTAATGAAACGCACAGGAATGAGGAGTGAACCGTGGCTCTTAATGGAGAGGAAATGAAAGTTCGAAGAGAGCTCTAAAAAAAAGGTGAAGTTGATTTTAGTTTCTTGTAATGGCATCTTTCTACCAGAGGGGTCTCTAAATCCCCACATACAGCATTCTTTATAATAAAAAAAAAAAAACACGTCAGGTTTTGAACCTGCGTGAAGTCCCCCCCCCCCAACAAAGCAAAACGTCAGCGAAATAGTCTCGATCGTTTGTGCTTCGTTTGTGCTGGTTTATGCTGATAAAAGTGTCGTTTGTGCTGGTTTGTGCTGATAAAAGTGTCGTTTGTGCTGCTTTCGTTTTTAAAATATTAGGCACTGAATTATGGTGCGGTGACGTCACCAGCCCCATCGGACCAGACATCGGAAGCTTTGAACGTCCAGTGTGCAGGGAGTCATCAGTGTTTTTAATTAAACACTTGAGCTCCATTGGGCGGTTCATTTCAGGCTCTCTGTCACATTTAATGTGAATGTGGCCATGGCATTCCTTACAGTTGCCTCTGATTTCTAGGAATTTCTCTGTTACTGATGGATAGACCTTGGCTCTTTTAAAAACAAATGTACAGGGGCTTTTCACTTCTTCCCAAATGTGATGATTTATTACCTGTTTCCAGATGCCAGGTTTCAAAATAGTGTATTCCATTTTTTGTGTTTTAGAGAACTTGTTTTTATATTGAATTCAATCCATGTCTGAAATGGAAGTTGAAGATCAAAAGTCCAGCAATCTTTTGGTCTTGGGGAAAGGGACCCTGGCTCAAAATCAGTGTCATCACTACTGCCACTTGTTTCATGATCACTTTTACAATCAAACCCTAAAGCAGTCCAGATGTTGTGTCTGTTCAATTTAACAAAGGTATATAGAGCCTTTGCAGTGATCTTGTTTTCTAGCTGCTCACTAAGCTCTGTCCAGATGCTCTGATTAGGAGTAGCTATGTTGCCATTTTGGACTATGGCCTCTTTTGATGAACAGAGGACTGTGAAAATGGCACCCCTGTCAACCGCTGCTTTCTTGGGCATCTGGCATAAGCAGAACATAATTACCCACTGAAATAATCCTGATGCAAAAAAGGTCATACACTGTAAACTTGTTTTCGTGTATTACTGTATTTGCCAGAATACAAGGAAAATATATATTATTACTATAAGGATATAATATCTTTATATTAGGACCAATATGGTAATGTTGACCCTTAGATGCACAACGTTTTCAAAAAACTAACATGGGTACCATGTGCAGCTGTAATTAGCATTGCATAGCTCCATTAGCCATACTAGTATTAACAATGAGTTTTCTGTTCAAGAAACATTGACAATCTTAGCTCTTTGAATGTAGTACCATTATGATTAAAGTTAACAAATAATATTGTAACTGACAGTGTTAAAAAATTGTACTTACACTGGCCAGAATTTTTATTTAGTAACTGTGTCGACTTTTCCTATACTAACAAATACTAATTTCCACAAGAGCACCATGAACAGAAGTGTCACACCTAGTGGGAGTGAAGTGTAACAGATTATTCTCCTTGTAAATAAATGAAAAGTTCAATCATGAGAGACAAATAAATTAAGTAAAGAGAATTGTTTATTGAACAAATGATGATATGAATTCTCCTTTAACATCTCCTGAACCGAAGCAGCACAAACGAAAATTTTTATGGGGTGGGGGGCTGGGTGACCACAGAATGACCTATAAATATTCTTTTAATATCTCCAAATGCAAAGCAGCACAAACACAACTTTTATCAGCACAAATGGAGCACAAACGATTGAAACTATTTGGGGTGAATTCGGAGCATGTGGGGGGGCTGGGTGACCCCAGAATGACCTATAAATATTATTTAAATATCTCCGGAACCGAAGCAGCACAAACGAAAATGTTTACGGCACAAACCAGCACAACCGAAGCACAAACGATTGAGACTATTTTGGGTTAATTTGGAGCATGTGGGGGGCTGGTGACGTCACCGCACCATAATTCAATGCCTAATATTTTAAAAACGAAAGCAGCACAAACGAAACTTTTATCAGCACAAACCAGCACAAACGAAGCACAAACGATTGAGACCATTTCGGGTTAATTTGGAGCAGGGGGTTGGGTGACCCCAGAATTGCCTTTGAATATTCCTTTAATATTCCTTTAACATCGAATGTGTCTGAGTGCTGGATAAAATAATATTACAGAGACTGATCAGACTGAGGAAGCGGCATTCTGACATTCAGAATCTCCAAGTTGATAAAACACTCCTCCGAGTCACATGAATCATGAACCAACTGGCACAAACTCCGCCCTCTTCCACATGAATAAACTCCAAATATTTATTTTCAGGTAGAGAAGGGAATAGCTTGTGTGAGGAAGCACAGCCAAAAAAACCCCACAGATGAACCACATTTACTGCTAATGCGCTGCAACTATACAGCAAGACACACCCCTGGGGCCGGGGCATATACATTCTAGAGGGCATTTAATAGGATGAACACAAGACTACACAAGTACATCTTCCTGGAAGTGACAAAGTACTAATGGAGAATATCTCCAAAACTACAGTTATGTATCCATAACACTAAGACAGATGGACAAAATCCACAGACTTCATGAAACATGGTGTAACACGATTGAGGGCGTAGGTTTGATTTTGACATTGATGGGGACATACAATCGGTCCGCAGAGAAAACATGTGGCCATTCATGGCTTTCATTTCAAACACACCTGGAGGAACCATACAGAACATCAGCCAAACATTTATCACAATACTGAATCTCACGATTAACCACGTTATCACCACGTCATTGTTCGACCTCACCTGTCACCTGTCACCCTGCCTCTCCACCTGTCTCACTTCCAGCTCTGTCTGATATTCTATCTGGCAGGACTGCTTCTGTCACCTGACCTGACATAATACATTGATGCCTACCACATGAGCCTCACACCTCCAGGGTCCGGGGTTCGAGTCCCGCCGGGGCCATGTGTGTGTGGAGTTTGCATGTTCTCCGCATGCTGCGGGGGTTTCCTCCGGGAACTCCAGTTTCCTCCCCCATTCCAAGGACATGCATGGTAGGCTGATTGGTGTGTCTAAATTGTCCATAGTGTATGAATGGGTGTGTGAATGTGCATGTGATTGTGCCCTGCGATGGACTGGAACCCGGTCCAGAGCGTAAGAAGGAAGAAGCGGTAGCAGATGGATGGATTGTTGACTCATTAAAGAAACTGTAAAATAAATTTAAAAAAAGATTCTTAATCTTACTGAGAATTTTCCTGGTTAAATAAAACAAATCTAATAAAAGCACAAGACACCGACGGACAACAGTGGTTACATATTAGAAAACAGATTTTCTAAGTGTGTTCAATACTTTTTTCCCCGTGTCATTCCACTTTACTGCACATAACTTTTATTTATGGACTTTAATGTTGTGAATTCTTTATATTTTCAGATTCTTGAGTTAATACTGATGTCTGGTGAAAATTTTATGTGAATAACCTCATTGGAAATATATTTACTGAAAAAAATGCCGATGCGTTCAATACTTATTTCCAGCACTGTAAATGTATTTAAACTGTTTGATCTAAATTATTGCTAGGGACAATTCAGTATTCACTGGATATAAATCGACAGCTGTAAATGTAATTTAATTCAGGATGTTTTATTTATTTTTCATTCCAAGTTCCGGTTCATTTTACAATGTATATATTATTATGAAAATCATGTGTGGTATATTACAGATAATGGTGAAGCTGTGTAACCTAAACTAAAAGAAAACCAAAAAAAAAACCCAAGAGGAATAAATTATAAATAATGAAATAGAAATAAAATGTGAAGAGATCTCTAGAGAGCAGCTATTGCTGACAAACCAAATAAAATATTCACCATGTTAATTTTTTCCCTACTGTAAGGTAGGTATACTACCTTAAGTAGGTATACTGATTATATATATATAACTACAGTAATACAGTAATAAACATGTCTACGCATGTTGATTTATTACTTATGATGTTTATTATTGGTCATACACTTAATTTCATAAAACGCAATACTCAGAAGTACTGTTTCCTCTAAACGTACTCGATTAACAAAAACATGTTCAGTGTCAGAATTTTTTGTCCTGGAGCTACGAGGCTAATGTAGTTAACAAGTAATGGGAGTTGAAATCATTATGCACAGTGCATGTCTCATTACACAGTCATCATGATGCTAAACCTGAGGCTAATTTGCGTGTAAAGTGGAGATTGTGTACGTTCGGTTTGATTAGAAATATTAAAATAGATTTTATTTCCAAAGTAGATACGGAGAGGGAATCCGATCCCTGCAGAGTGAGTTGCGACTCCCATCAGTCACCCTGCTGGAGAAACACACACACACACACACACACACACAGAGTTAATCAGTGTTACCAATAATCAGACTCGTAGTTTTGTAGGATCCTTGAATGAATTATTTTCCATTACACTAAACTGATACTGAGTTCTGGATTATGATTGGTCGGAAGGTGTTGATTAATTCTCTATAACAGCAGCCGTGACAGTAGTGCAGCTGCAAATCACAGGTTTATATGTAATCTGCTCATCCTGGACATTTGGGTTACTTAACACTCCAGCTGAACACTGAAACTAACAAATTAGTGAAGCCTCGAAACTCAGAGTCTGATTCATCACTCGCGTCTCAGCTGAGTTATTATTCTGCTGTTATTTCTCTTTTGTGAATGGTAAATCCTGGTAATGTAATCTTACTGGTGGTGTGTGTGTGTGTGATGGCGGTAGTCGGATGGCCTGCTCTCCCAGCGTGGGCTTCACATTAAAACGCTCTGTTAGACAAAAAACAGAAAACATTACTACTCAGAAATAATAAATAAATAAATAAATAAACAAACATAACAAAACAGACAACAAACTGTCACTGGATTAATAACTCGACAATAAATAAATTAAATGTAAACAATTACATAGTTACAACAATTAATACTATTACTACTACTACTACTAATAATAATAATAATAACAATATAGATGCGGGCAGTGATATTCGGGGCCCAAGCACCACATCGCATCACTATAATTACTTGAATATTGGTGTTTACTATCTCCTCAAACTCATACTTTTCAGACAGAAAGTCCAACTATACCTCCAAAAGCTGAAATCTGGTCTGAGAAAATTAATCTATAAAGTATTTCTGTAAAGTTGGAGCTTTTCCCAAATAAAAGGAAAATTATCGGGTTTTAAGCAGGATTTCCTCAAACAACTTTTTAAAATAGCACTAAAATACTGTAGTGTGTGTGTGTGTGTGTGTGTGTGTGTGTGTGTGTGTGTGTGTGTGTGTGTTTGTTCATTACTGGGGTTCTGGCTCCTCTCCTCTCTCCGGAGTTCAACATGCCGGTGGATGATGTTGTGGATTTTCCTCAGGTTGGTGTTGAGGTTGGGCTCGGCCAGCTCCTCGCTCAGACGCAGGTTATTTTTGATGGCTTTAGACGCCGTGGCTCGAGCCAGCATGGGCAGCCGCTCCTGATAACGCTGATCGGTGAAATCCAGCGCCTCCTCCTGGACACTCTGGATCCTGCAGAGAGATGAATCAGAGTCGAGAGCAGAACAACTAACTCGGACGACTTTTCAGATTTTACATTCATATTTAAAAACAAATCTAACTTCTCTACATTTTGACACTTCTTTTCTGCAAAAATTCAGTAGTAACATAAGTAAAATACTGAGTGATGTGGAGTTGTGATGAAGCCGAGTTACTCTTACCCCTCTGAGGTGATGATTTTACTACAGCAGCACGTCCCTGAGGGTTTTATTCCTGTTTTATTACACACGTTACCGAGAAACCGGAAAGAAGCGTAAATTACTCTGTGACTTAAAACGCCCCTATTCTGCTTTTTAAACATGCTTAATTTTGTTTTAGAGTTCTCACACAGTAGGTTTATGTGAATCCGAGGTCAAAAAACACTTTCCTTTTCTCATAATTGACTACGTTTACATGGACAGCAATAATCTAATTATTGACCTTAATCTAAGTAAGGTAATAAAGTGATTAAGGTGTTTACATGAGTCGCTTTTAGAATACTCCTGTCATGTTCCCGTTTTACATGTTATAGATCATAATTATATTAAGAGCCCGCGTCATTACGTCACCACGCCACGACGTTCGACGTCACTCCAAAATTTCACGTTTCAACATCCAGTTGGTCTTCGTTATGGTACCGTATACAGTTTTGAGTGTTTTGGTTAAATTTTTTTACGAACACTTTAAGTGCAGTTAATTATTAGTCATGCTGTACTTGCAAATAGACGACTGCTTGAAGCTGTGGGCTGCGTCTCAAATCGCATACTTACCTACTGTATAGTAGCCGAGATACATGTATTTTTCCCACTACAGGACTATAGTAGGAAAGCATGCAGTTTGGGACACAGCCGAACTCTCTTGTTTTGCCGTAAAATGTAAAATGTAAAACTGCCGTCTGTGTGATCGTGTCCTGTCGCAAAATGCCGTGAAAACGTTTACACGACATGTCTGTAATGCACGTCCATAATACGATTAAAACAGGAGTACTCCACCTGTCTTAATTCGATTAGAGCTTACTTAGATTATGACCTTAATTAGATTAAGGTTTGTGTTTACATGGTAGTTTCTTAATCAACGTATGGTCTTAATTAGATTAAGAGTGGATTATTGTTGTCCATGTAAACGTACTGACTCACATTGCAACATCACCTCTTTTTCCCAGGGTCGCTCAAGGTTCCATTCACTCTAAACTCCGCCTCCTACTCTACTCTGGTCAGATGTCCCACTCTGTTGTGATTGGTCTACCGCTTACAGCGCATGTCGGAATGGAAATGCCCACTAACATACCTGAATTTCAGCTGAGTAATAATGTGATTGTTACCTTATCAATTTGAGCCCGAGTCCGATAGTGATACATAGGAAGATCAACCCGAAGATCTCAGTGGTAAGTTTATATGCATTTTGACAATAACGTGAGTTAGCTGGTTAGCGGAGGCTAACAGCTAACAGGCTAACAGCTGTGCACTGGCTGTACACATATGCAGCACAAAGCCACGCATTTGGAACACTCGGGAGAAAATATATCCATAAATAATTAATTATGATCCAGAGGCGCAAAATGGTCCAAATAAACTGGGTACAGCTTGGTCTTTAATGAATGAATTCTAACCACCGCCGTAGGGCTGCACAATTAATCAAATGTCGATTGCGAATACGATTTTGACTGCCCATGATTGAATGAACATAATATCGAATGACTTCAATATTAACGTTTAAAGTTCGTCCTCCGCTAATAGGATACACCGAGCAACAGTTACTTTCACACTGCTGTTCATCTCCTCAGTTAAGCGAACAAGTGTGTAAATACTGCAGAGAAGCCGTTATGATGAAGAGTAACTCTGTACATCATCGGTTTCTCTCAACTTCCCGATCTCACAAACCGCCATCTTTTATTGATCCCGCAAAATGACCTGAACTTTCACCTGCTCATGTGGACACGGCGGCTTCGCACGGAGTAATTAATAATAATGCTAACACTACACTACCGCTCTCCTTCACTAATTATAGTTCACTCCATTTAAACTCACAGTTGCCAGATATCATTAGAAAAGTCAACTCCAGTTTCCATGTTTTGAGTTATCCCCCCCAAAACACAATATTATCAGCAGATATGGACACTGTACTGTGGGAACCGATATAAAACTGATAAACAAACAAAAATAAAACTACTAAAATGTAAAGACAGAAAATGTGCTTAGTTATAAATAAATCATTTAATATAAAATATATTGTAATAACTTCATAAAATATAAATTAAAAGAGAAATGAAAATGTTTAATTACTATGGGTTGCATTTAATATCAATTTGACATTAATATTAGTATCTCATTGCTATTATTTTTATTCAATTAACAGTGACCCTGAGCAGAGAGCTTACATTTAACTGTTTAATCTGCTGATTAAAGTTTAAATAAAAAAAAATTGGTATCTGGATCGGTATAGTCTGTAAAAATCCTGATCAGTGCGTCCCTAATGAACTTCATTAAACTAAAGCTCTTCGCATCTGACGGGTAAATAAACTCCCCAATCACATCCTATATAAGATTACTCAGATACATACACAATATACACAGAGCGGTTCGAGAACTGACTCCAACACAGAACCATGACAGTGGAAAATGTCTAATAGTGTAGCTTTAAATATATTTAAGAGGAGCAGACTTCAAACACTGAACATTGATGTTTATTGTATTTGTTTACAAGGTAAACAGGTTAACGGTTGTTTTTGCATACAGTCTGTAAAATTAACTGAAAATATTACATTTAGTTTTTCAGAAGGTAAATTAATGTGTCATGGCTCACACTATGTTCCTAAATTCTGTCATAATTGACCAGCTCAAGGCTACTTCCAGCTCAAGGCTACTTCCAGCTCAAGGCTAATCAGCTCATGCCTACTTGTGTGTTATATTGTGGCATGAGAAAACTTAATAAATGTGAAAGTGCAGTACAAATATGTTGTCACTAAAATCAGTGAATAATAGTGATAAATAATCGAGATCTCAATATTGATCATAATAATCGGGATTATCATTTTGGCCATAATATTGCAGCCCTACACTGACGCTTTACATCCTCGTCCTTTAGGAGTCCGTGCAAAGTGGTTTTGCTTTTCAGCGCAGAAAACAACGTCTTCTAGACACAAACCTAACTCTTTCAGGACGCAACCTCAACTGTAGTGATTGTCCACGAGCAGCCGATGAAGACCAGAGGCAGGGTTTTTTTTATACACCTACGTAGGTTTTTACAGGAAGGAAGTCTAACTAACGAATCACTAATGACTCGTTTCAGCTGTTCAGAATCGGTTCCTTCTTTTGAGAGACTCCGCTTGTCGTGCGCTTTGACTTTTGAAACTTTGCAGACGTTTTTACATTCACAAACAGCTACGTATATAACACACTACATGAAAGATAATGTCAGAAAAAGCATATTAAATTGCTTCAATAATAATTTATCTCTGTTCAATCATCGCCACCTACTGGATATATTTTGAACTGCAGTAACATTTAAAAATGATGGTTCATTATGAGACGTGAATATTTTTATTTAGAATTTGTAGCATGTAAATTGCTGCTCAGTCCAGACCTAATATACTTTATGCAAAAGAAGTAATAATATTTTAAGATCACATATTAAAACAGATTTCATAAACCCACAGAGGATAAAACTGATCTAAATATTACAGAACACGATGCAGACAACTATTAGTGTATGTGTGTGTGTGTGTGTGTCTTGCCTTCTGTTGGTCAGTAGTGTGTAAATCTCCTGAACTAAAGCCTCAGCTGCTCCTGGTTTGCAGTGAATCGTACCATTAATGGACTCCTTCATCAAACTGATACGGTGTTTCACCAGCACCTGCTTCCACATACACACACACACATAGCATACATCATACATCATATATAAATACGCAGACTATAAGTGTGTGTATTGTGTGCTGATTGATTAAATGTACACCATGGCACTGTTATGTTCTGGATCCTGATCGGTCAGAAGGGGGTGATTAGTTCTCAATAACAGCAGCTCTGACAGGTTTATATTAACATGCTCACTCTCATGCGTTATCGTTTCTGTAGCAACAGCCCAAGACGTTACACTTATAGTAAATGGATTTTTAAAAATCGTTATTCTGGTGAAGTTTTCTCTCGGAACACATTTATTTAGCATTTATGGAAGGAGTCTCCAGTGTCAGTGCTCTGTAACAGGCAGAGGTAAAGCTGATAACAGCTGCTATAAAATAAGCGACAACAGGAGCTAACTTGTTTCACCAATATTACATGTAATTATAAATGGATAAAAAGTACAACAGAAAGAAAGGACAATCAATTGGCACATTGTTGCGGTGTAAGAGGAATAAAACACGTGGAAGTGCTGTGAGAGGAAAATAATCAGCTTCAGCGTGGCAACGGTAACTCATCAGTACACATACACATACACACAGTGTAGAATCAGATAGACGCTGACCTTCTCGATCTGAGTCCAGTTGCTCTGCTTGGTGCCAAGCGACGCTCCGTTATCGTACGTGTGTAGGGAGAAATCCTCGGGGAAATACCAGGAAAAGATCTCTGCCACCAGATAACCGTTAGAGAAATCTCTAAAACACAGCAAGAGATAGAGACACACAGGCGTACATGGAAGCGTGTAAGACCCCTAGAATTTCTAGAACAATGTACCTATAACTTATTATGTTGAAGAGTTTATAATTGTGAAAGTTGTTTATTTATTTCTTGTAATGTTACATGCTATACATCGTCATGTCATCCATCCCTCTTCTATAGAGCTTATCCTACAGGGTCACGGGGAACCTGCAGTCTATCCCAGGGAGCATTGGGCAGAAAGCGGGGTACACCCTGGACAGGGTGCCAAGCCATCACAGGGCACAATCACATACACACTCACACACCCATTAATACACTACAGACATTGTAGACACGCCAATCAGCCTACCATGCATGTCTTTGGACTTGAGGAGGAAACCGGAGTACCCGGAGGAAACCCCCGCAGCACGGGGAGAACATGTAAACTCCACACACACACACACACACTCAGGGCAGCAGCACAAATCGACAGCCCTACCCCTGGTGGTGTGAAGCGACCATGCGAACCACTAATCCATTTGACGAGTGTAGTTTTAGTGTAACTAAATGATTAATTATATATTACAATGAATAATGATTAAAATATATGTATACACATGTAAAACCATATTCATAATTACTGGAATTTTTAACTCCTTTAAATTATGTATTTATTTTAGTGACAACATTTTTATTTCAAACAATGTACGTATTATATTTGGGTTAAATATGGGGAAATATTCAATTAAATTCAATTCAATTTTATTTGTATAGCGCTTTTTATAATGGTCATTGTCTCAACATAATATTTGTATGCAGTGCATCCGGAAAGTATTCACAGCGCTTCACTTTCTCCACATTTTGTTATGTTACAGCCTTATGTTGCGTTCAATTCATTATTTTCCTCAAAATTCTACAAACAATACCCCATAATGACAACGTGAAAGAGGTTTGTTTGAAATCTTTGCAAATTTATTAAAAATAAAAAACAAAAAAGCACATGTACATTAAGTATTCACAGCCTTCCCCATTACACTCAAAATTGAGCTCAGGTGCATCCTGTTTCCGCTGATTATCCTTGAGATGTTTCTACAACTTGATTGTCCACCTGTGGTAAATTCAGTTGATTGGACATGATTTGGAAAGGCACACACCTGTCTATATGAAGGTCCCACAGTTAGCAATGCATGTCAGAGCACAAACCAAGTCATGAAGTCCAAGGAATTGTCTGTAGACCTCTGAGACAGGATTGTATCGAGGAACAGATCTGGGGAAGGGTACGGAAACATTTCTGCAGCATTGAAGGTCCCAATGAGCACATCGGCCTTCATCATCTGTAAATGGAAGAAGTCTGGAACCAGCAGGACTCTTCCTAGAGCTGACCGCCCGGCCAAACTGAGCAATCGGGGGAGAAGGGCCTTAGTCAGGGAGGTGACCAAAAACCAGACGGTCACTCTGACAAAGCTCCAGCATGTCTCTGTGGAGAGAGGAGAACCTTCCAGAAGAAAAACCGTCTTTGCAGAACTCATCAATCAGGCCTGTATGGTAGAGTGGCCAGACGGAAGCCACTCCTCAGTAAAAGGCACATGACCGCCCACCTGGAGTTTGCCAAAAGGCACCTGAAGGACTTTCAGACCAAAGATTGAACAAAGATTAAACTCTATGGTCTGAATGGCAAGTGTCATGTATGGAGGGAACCAGGCACCACTCATCACCTGGCCAATACCATCCCTACAGTGAAGCATGGTGGTGGAAGCATCATGCTGTGGGGATGTTTTTCAGCGACAGGAACTGGGAGACTAGTCAGGATTGAGGGAAAGATGAATGTAGCAATCTACAGAGACATCCTTGATGAAAACCTGCTCCAGAGCGCTCTGGACCTCAGACTGGGGCGAAGGTTCAACTTCCAACAGGACAACGACCCTAAGCACACAGCCAAGATAACAAAGGAGTGGCTGCAGGACAACTCTGTGAATGTCCTTGAGTGGTCCAGCCAGAGCCCAGACTTGAACCCGCTTGAACATCTCTGGAGAGATCTGAAAATGGCTGTGCACCAACGCTCTCCATTCAACCTGATGGAGCTTGAGAGGTCCTGCAAAGAATGGGAGAAACTGCCCCAAAAATAGGTGTGCTAAGCTTGTAGCATCATACTCAAAAAGAATTGAGGCTGTAATTAGTGCCAAAGGTGCTTCAACAAAGTATTGAGCAAAGGGTGTGAATACTTATGTACATGTGCTTTTTATTTATTTATTTATTTATTTATTTTACATAAATTTGCAAAGATTTCAAACAAAGTTCTTTCACATTGTCATTATGGGGTATTGTCATTATGGGAATTTAGAGGAAAATAATGAATTGAATCCATTTTGGAATGAGGCTGTAACATCACACTGTGGGCTTTTAAATGATCTTATTGATTTATGTATGTGTTTATTTATAGAAGAATCGCATGTGTAAACATTTATCCAGAATGTTTATAGATATGAATATTATTCTGACCTCCGGATGTTTCTGGGTGAGATGGAGAGCTCGAGACTCTGCACCCATTTCCACACTTCCCTCGGAAGTCCGCTCCTCTTCTTCTCCGGTGAATATTCCATGCAGATTTATTTAATTATTGATAAACATCTCAATAACAAACACTTAAAACCAACTACATTTAGTCACCTTCATTTATACTGAACTCAGGCCTCTTCGAGTTGGTCTGTTGTTTGCGTTACTATGGAAACAGAAGTCTCAGCGCGGTGCTGCCTCCTGGCGGTCATTTGCACTCACTACACTTGCTCTTTAGATCTGATTAAGAACCGGCCAAACCAGACAGTTCTAGAAGTACACAGGACAGACTGTGACGGCTCATTGAGTAAAACGCTATCAGCACATCCTGTAGGAGGTTGAGCATCCTCAGCTGGTGAAGGAAGTATAACCTCTGCTGGGCCTTTTTCCAAAATGGAGAGTGTGAGCTTCTCACTTCAGGTCCTGAGAGATGATAGTGTCCAGGAACCTGAATGACTCCACTGCTGCCACAGTGCTGTTCATGATGGTGAGAGGGCGGAGTGCAGGGGGGTTCCTTCTGAAGTCTACTGTCATCTCCAGTGTTTTTGAGCATGTTCAGCTCGAGGTCGTTGTGACCAGGGTACGTTCAACCTCCCGTCTGTATGCATTCTCGTCACCGTCACGGATCAAATCGATGACTGTGGTGTCATCTGCAAACTTCAGGAGTTTAACGGAGGGCTCCTTAGCAGTGCAGTTGTTTGTATACAGGGAGAAGAGCAGAGCAGACAGAACGCATCCCTGAGGAGCACCAGTGTTCACAGTGAGGGTCTCGGACGTGTGCTTCCCCAGTCGCACTCGCTGTTGTCTGTCTGTCAGGTGAGGGAGAGAGGTGGTGAAAGCTGAACTAAAGTCCCCGAATAGGATCCTTGCGTATGGTGTACCACAAATAGGATCCTTGAGTCCAGGGTGTACCCCGCCTTGATCTCCATGCCCCCTGGAATAGGCTCCTTGGATAAACGGAAACAGAAAATTGATGGATTAATGGATTATTATTATTATTATTAGCAACAAAATATCCATAATTCTTCCAAAAGGTTTTCCAAATTCCCAAACTTCTCCAGACACCCCCACCCCTCCGAATTCCTCCTTTAGCTCCAGATAGCTCCACATGATGGCAGTATATGCTTGCTGTAATCTCACACACACACACACACACACAGCTTCTGCATGGATGAACGTTTTTGCACACACACTGCCAGTGACAAGGAATGATATATGAGAGACAGTGATTTTATTAATCATTCTTTTGAACATAATCAAAACGACGATGAGACGAGCTCGGCGGATATTCTCTATTTTTTTTAAAGAGTATAATTATAATAAAATACAAAAACCTCTAGAAATGCAGCTAATCTGCAATATGAGAACAATCTAATCAACCACAGACGTTTGCTTCACAACCTTATTTATTTATTTATTTAAATCCATTTTTATGAAGGGTACCAATAATTCTGCAGCTGACTGTAAATATAAAGACCTTAGTATTAGTCTGTTCAGCTATTTTAGAGCTCATTCTGTATCCAGGCTATCCTAATTATCCCGTAAAATCGAAAATCCATGCGATTCGATTCAGTGTGTGTCATTTACGGCTGAGTATTTACAGCTCCAGATGCTTTTCAGCAGACTTTAATACCCAACTGATTCATAAGGAGAAGGAGCGCGACTGTAATTGGACTTTATTTCCTTGGGCAGTAATTCTATAGGCCCGTAACAACTCCTTCATTGTTCGCATTGTAATAAATTAAAATTACAAATCTATTTCTTGCGAGTAATAAGGTGCTGTCAGAGGCAGGGTGTGAAAACCAGAGGGTCCATGTGGAGGAGGAGAACGCGGGCTCTTCAGATCACACGGCAACGCAGTTCATTTAGACCGCGAATGATATGTATGTTTTATTCTTTAACTTGTGCTTCCTAACAATTACACAGTTTGTAAAAGAATAAATACATGCACTAAGTCACGATTTGAAAGTAAGTGCTATTGTAGCTTGATCTCAGCTTCTACAAAAAGAATAATAATAAGCTGTAAACAAATCCACTCACTCTAAATGTGCTTAGATTTTTTCTTGTGTGTGTAAGAACTATAATTTCTTCATACTTTATGATAACTCTGATTGTCGTGCTGTTTTAGTAAAATATTCCAAGACAGGGTGGGCGTAACGTTACCTCACAGAGGCCGATTATTTTAAGTGTTTTATTCCGCTTACACCACAGCAATGTGTGTTGTTATTAAAGAACGACGCGTCATACTTTTTATCCGTTAACAGTTAAAGTTAAGCGAACGAGTTTAGGTCGTGTTACAGAGAAACAACAAAGGCGTAAACTCCTCTGTGCTGAAGATGTGGGAGCGCTTAGAGCGCACCTATTATGGTTTTGAAACCTGAATATTTTTGTTTTAATGGCTTCATACAATAGATTTACATGCATCCAGGGTAAAAAACAGAACAAAAACAAAACAAAAAAAAACTTTAACATGCTCATAATTTAAACTGCAGCATTACGTTTACCCCCCAGTGTCACAAACGACTCGTAAAATGATCCCTTCTAAAGGATTCATTCTAAACTACACATTCAAAAGATGCTTGAATAATTAAGCCTGATGGTTAGTTTAGTTATTTTCCTTTTTTTTTTAAACATATTTATTATTGTCATGGCAGTTAATACCATGGTAACCATGCCTATTATACAGATTGTATTATATGATACCTTCCTGTAAGTTTTCTTTGACATGTTTCAGAGCTCTATGTCAGATTGCATGCTTTAAACCCTATTGCATCATATCTGTGTGTGTTTTACAATTCACATCATTTTTAAAGACCTGATTGGGTTTTATTATCATTTTATTTGTATCTACAACCACAAAACTGTCGGGCTGTGAAGCATTATCATTCACTTTGACTCACCAAGAAGAGCAGAGGAGGAGCGTTTACGATGTAAGACGAGGCTTGCTTTTGGACGTCGGTCTGGAGATAATTGACAGAAAACGAATCACATCATCAATCGGCTCTTCCGTTCAAGAAAACTAAACTTCTGATCTGAGATGCTGAAAAGTTTCACTACAGTTTTATCTTCCGCGCACAGTATGCATAAATACCAAATCAATAAAATAACGGCGGAACGTATTGAAGGGAATTTCTTTGGAAAAATGTGTTTAATTTATGTTGTTAATCAGTTACTGGAGGATAACATTCTGTGCATATGGTTTTGTGGCTAAAACCAAACAAAAATATTTAACTTTATTTAATAAATAAATTCAATAAAATCAGTCATAAATTACCAAACACATTCATGGTAAGTTTTAATTAAGCCACACCTATAAAACTCCATAAAAGAAAGCTGAAAATGAACTAAACGGTTAAAAAGCACATCCCGAGCACTATTTGTGCTATATCTGCTAGTAATGCAGCTTAGCCACTGCAATGTATCGGCTACCATAAACTTCTCCTAACTCCTCCTCCTTTTAAACCTACATATTACAAAGAAAACCAGGGAAACCGAGCTCACCTGATCAATCTCAGGGCGGAGCTCATTTCAGGGCTGTGAAAACGTCAACAAAAGCCTGAAACTAGCATGATCTTCATGATCTTCCACGCTCGCCTTGAAATCCTGTGATTATTACACGCATGGAGACTCTTTAAAAAATGACATTTGGCACCTTTGAAGACGTGATTGCAGAACTAGACAAGGAAATACAGTGTGAGCTGCTTTTAGTAACAGGACTGTGACTTCACAAGGCGGTAGTTAAATGTCAGGAAGCAGATGAACGTCTTCACCATGAATCTCTATAGTCTTAATGGTTTACAGCAGCGAGAGCAAGATTAATCAATCACAGGGCTAAAATGAGATTTTCCGCAGTCCACAGAGGAACAACAAGACGAGAGTGTGACCTTTTCTGCTTTGGTTTATATATTGAACTGAATATTCTGGCATTTCTGATGGATCCCCTTGTGAAATCTTTCCTTGAGAACCTCAACATTGATTTCTTCCGCGTCTTGGCTTATTGTTCTTCATTTAGAGCCAGGTTTCGCAAAAACAAATGCTTCAGTGTAGAAAAGGAAGCACACGAGAGCATGGATTGATTTTACATTGACAACAGGGAGTAAAAAATATAGATAAAGTAGCAGCACAGATTTATTTACGCTGTTCTGAGAAAATTTTTTCTCAATAATTCCTTGAAATTCAGTCAGTTATTTTTTCCCAGGAGGAGCTGCGACTGAACACATTTAATATCTGCTGATAAACTGAAGAAACTAACAATCGTTTCTCAATATGTGCCCATGTTTATTCTTATACTTCGTGAACATTGTGGGCAGATGTTTTATACCACGCCACACCACTCTACTCCACTCTACTCCACTCCACTCCACACCAGTCCACTCCACACCAGTCCACTCCACACCAGACCACTCCACTCTACTCCACACGACTCCACTCTACTCCTCACCAAACCAGTCCACTCCACACCAGACCACACCACTACACTCGACACCAGACTACACCACACCACTCCACACCACTCCACACCACTCCACTCCTCTCCACACCACTCCACACCAGTCCACTCCACACCAGACCTCTCCACTCTACTCCACACGACTCCACTCTACTCCAGATGACTCCACTCTACTCCAGACAACTTCACTCCACTCCACATGACTCCACACCACTCTACTCCTCACCACACCAGACCACTCCACTCTACTCCACACAACTCCACACCACAACACACCAGACCACTCCACTCCACTCCACACCACTCCACTCCACTCCACTCCACACCACTCCCTCCTCTCTCCCTTCCACCCACACCAGACCACTCCTCCACACCACTCCACCCACACCACACCACACCACTTCACCACCACCCACACACACCACACCACTCCACTCCACTCCACTCCACTCCACACCAGTCCACTCCACACCAGACCACTCCACTCTACTCCACATGACTTCACTCAACTCCAGATGACTCCACTCCACACTAGACCACTCCAGTCCTCTCCACTCTACTCCACACCACACCACTCTACGCCAGTCCACTCCACGCCACACCACTCCACTCTACTCTACTCAACTCCAACTCCACACCACACCACTCCACTCCACACCAGACCACTCCACTCCACTCTACATGACTCCCCACCACTCTACTCCTCACCACACCAGTCCACTCCACACCAGACCACTCCACTCTACTCCACACGACTCCACTCTACTCCAGATGACTCCACTCCACACCAGACCACTCCACTCTACATGACTCCACACCACTCTACTCTTCACCACACCAGTCCACTCCACACCAGACCACTCCACTCCACATGACTCCACTCCACTCCACATGACTCCACTCCACATCAGACCACTCCACTCCACACCACAACACACCAGACCACTCCACTCCAGACCAGACCACTCCACTCCTCTCTACACCACACCACTCCACACCATTCCACTCCACTCCACTCCATGCCACACCAGACCACTCCACTCCTTTCCACACCACTCCACTCCACTCGTCTCCACACCACTCCACCCCTCTCCAAACCACTCCACTCCAAAGCACACCACTCCAAACCACTCCACTCCACCCCAGACCACACCACTCCTCTCCACACCACTCCTCTCCACACCAGACCACTCCATTTCGCCTCCACCTACCCTCTCCACACCACTCCACACCAGACCACTTACTCCACTCCACACCAGACCACTCCACTTCACTCCACTCCTCTCCACACCACACCACTCCACACCACACCACCACTCCACTCCACAGCACACCACCCACTCCACCCACACCAGACCAGACCAGACCAGACCACCACTCCACCCACCCACTCCACTCCATTCCTCTCCTCTCTACTCCACACCAGACCACTCCACCCCTCTCCACACCACTCCACCCACTACACTCCACACCAGACCACTCCACTCCTCTTCACACCACTCCACCCCACACCACTCCACTCCACACCAGACCACTCCACTCCTCTTCACACCACTCCACCCCACACCACTCCACTCCACTCCGCTCCACTCCACTACACACCAGACCACTCTACTCCACACGACTCCACTCTACTCCAGATGACTCCACTCCACACAAGACCACTCCACTCCACTCTACATGACTCCAGACCACTCTACTCCTCACCACACCAGTCCACTCCACACCAGACCACTCCACTCTACTCCACACGACTCCACTCTACTTCAGATGACTCCACTCCACACCAGACCACTCCACTCCACATGACTCCACTCCACTCTACATGACTCCACACCACTCTACTCTTCACCACACCAGTCCACTCCACACCAGACCACTCCACTCCACATGACTCCACTCCACACCAGACCACTCCACTCTACATCAGACCACCCCACCCACACCACAACACAACAGACCACTCCAGCACCACCCCACTCCTCTCTACACCACATCACCCACACCATTCCACCCACTCGTCTCCACACCACTCCACCCCTCTCCAAACCACTCCACTCCAAAGCACCACCCACTCCACCCACACCACTCCACTCCCACTCGTCTCCACACCACCCACCCACCCCTCTCCAAACCACCCACCCAAAGCACACCACTCCAAACCACCCACTCCACCCCAGACCACACCACTCCTCTCCACACCACTCCACTCCACACCAGACCACTCCACTCCACTCCACTCCACTCCTCTCCACACCACTCCACACCACACCACTCCACTCCACACCACACCACTCCACTCCACACCACTCCACACCACACCACTCCACTCCACACCACACCACTCCACTCCACACCACTCCACTCCACTCCACACCAGACCACTCCACACTCCACACCACTCCACACCACACCACTCCACTCTACGCCAGAAAACCCACTTCTCCACACCACCCACTTCACTTGACTAATCTCCACACCACACCACTCCACACCATCCACTCCACACCAGACCACTCCACTCCACTCCACACTAGACCACTCCACACCACTCAACTCCACAGCACACCACTCCACTCCACTTCACTACACTCCACACCAGACCAGACCAGACCAGACCAGACCGGACCGGACCAGACCACTCCTCTCCACACCACTCCACTCCACACCAGACCACTCCATACCACTCCACTTCTCTCCACACTACTCCACTCCACCCCTCTCAACACCACTCCACTCCACACCACTCTACTCCACACAAGACCACACCACTCTACTCCACACCACACCAGTCCACTCCACACCAGACTACTCCACACCACTCTACTCCACACCAGACCATTCCACTCCACACCACTCCACTCCACACTACTTTACTCCACATTCCACCAGTCCACTCCACACCAGATCACTCCACACCACTCTACTCCACACGACTCCACTCCACACAAGACCACACCACTCTACTCCACACCAGTCCACTCCACACCAGACCACTCCACACCACTCTACTCCACACCACACCAGTCCACTCCACACCAAACCACTCCACTCCACATCAGACCACTCCACACCAAACCACTCCACACCACACCAGTCCACTCCACACCAAACCACTCCACTCCACTCTACACGACTCCACTCTACACCAGTCCTATCCACTCTTCATGACTCCACTCCACTCTACATGACTCCATACCACTCTACTCCACTCCACACCAGACCACTCAACTCCTCTCCACACCAGACCACTCCACACCACTCCACACCACTCCACTCCATTCCACTCCTCTCCTCTCCACTCCACACCAGACCACTCCACCCCTCTCCACACCACTCCACCCCACACCACTCCACTCCCACCCACACCAGACCCTCCAATCCTCTCCACACCACTCCACACCAGACCACCCACTCCTCTCCACACCACCCACACCAGACCAGACCACTCCACTTCACTCCACCCTCCACTCCACACCACACCACTCCACTCCACACCACACCACTCCACTCCTCTCCACACCACTCCACACCAGACCACTCCACACCACACCACTCCACTCCTCTCCACCTCTCCACACCACTCCACACCAGACCACTCCACTTCACCCACTCCACTCCTCTCCACACCACTCCACTCCACTAATCTCCACACCACTCCACACCGGTCCACTCCACCCCACACCAGTCCACCCACTCCACTCCACACCAGTCCACCCACTCCCTCTCCACACCACTCTACTCCACACCACTCCACTCCACACCAGACGACTCCACTCCTCTCCACACCTCTCCACACCACACCACTCCACTCCACACTACTCCACTCCACTCCACACCACTCCACACCACACCACTCCACTCCACTCCACTCCACACCACACCACTCCACTCCACTCCACACCACTCTACTCCACACCACACCAGTCCACTCCACTCCACACTACTCTACTCCACATCCCACCAGTCCACTCCACACCAGACCACTCCACACCACTCTACTCCACATGACTCCACTCCAAACAAGACCACTCCAATCCACACCACTCTACTCCACACCACACCAGTTCACTCCACACCAAACCACTCCACACCACACCAGTCCACTCCACACCAAACCAAACCACTCCACTCCACTCCACTCTACACGACTCCACTCTACACCAGTCCTATCCACTCTTCATGACTCCACTCCACTCTACATGACTCCATACCACTCTACTCCACTCCACACCAGACCACTCAACTCCTCTCCACACCACTCCACTCCACACCAGACCACTCCACACCACTCCACACCACTCCACTCCACAGCACACCACTCCACTCCACTCCACTCCACACCACACCAGACCAGACCAGACCAGACCACTCCATTCCTCTCCTCTCCTCTCCACTCCACACCAGACCACTCCACCCCTCTCCACACCACTCCACTCCACTACACTCCACACCAGACCACTCCACTCCTCTTCACACCACTCCACCTCACACCACTCCACTCCACTCCACACCACACCACTCCAATCCTCTCCACACCACTCCACACCAGACCACTCCACACCAGACCACTCCACTCCTCTCCACACCACTCCACACCAGACCACTCCACTTCACTCCACTCCACTCCACCCACTCCACTCCACTCCACACCAGACCACTCCACTCCACTCCACTCCACTCCACACCACACCACTCCACTCCACTCCACACCACTCCACACCACACCACTCCACACCAGACCACTCCACTCCTCTCCACACCACTCCACACCAGACCACTCCACTCCACTCCACACCACTCCACACCAGACCACTCCACTCCACTCCACTCCACTCCACTCCTCTCTACACCACTCCACTCCACTAACCTCCACACCAGTCCACACCAGTCCACTCCACTCCACTCCACACCAGTCCACTCCACTCCTCTCCACTCCACTCCACTCCACACCACTCCACTCCACACCACTCCACTCCACACCAGACCACTCCACTCCTCTCCACACCTCTCCACACCACACCACTCCACTCCACACTACTCCACTCCTCTCCACACCACTCCATACCAGACGACTCCACTCCTCTCCTCTCCACACCACACCACACCACTCTACTCCACACCACACCAGTCCACTCCACTCCACACTAATCTACTCCACATCACACCAGTCCACTCCACACCAGATCACTCCACTCCACACCACTCTACTCCACACGACTCCACTCGACACCAGATCACTTCACTCAACACCACACCACTCACTCCACTCCACACAACTCCACTCCACACAAGACCACTCCACTCCACACCACACCACTCTATTCCACACCACACTAGTCCACTCCACACCACTCCACTCCACTCGACTCCACATGACTCCACTCCACAACAGATCACTCCTCTCCATTCCACTCCACTCTACTCCACACGACTCCACTCCACACCAGATCACTCCTCTCCATTCCACTCCACTCCACACGACTCCACTCCACTCCACTCAACACAAACCACTCCACACCATACCACTCCACACCAGACCACAGTGTCCTCATGTAAACTTCAGTAAAGTGCACCAACTCCAACCTCATCCTCCATGTTGGATTTAAAGTGTGGGATTCCATGTGGTCATCTCGCGTTAATAAACGATCCCCTGAATATTTCACATGCAATTTATTTTTAATCTGCACACACAGATTGAAATCGGAGCAAGGCCGTTCCACACTCTGCCCTGCAGGTATTCAGAGTCTCATGTGTTTTTAATGAGCACAAATCTGTCTGTCTCTCTACACACACACACACACACACACACACGAGATACTAAGAGCTCTCACTGTTTGCTGTAGTTTGAAGGTTGAAATTTATCACCTGTTTGACAGAAGAGTTTCTGTAATATTAATGTCAGACTTTAAACCATGATGCTGCAGATGCAGAAAAGAAAAGAAAAAAGTATTTTTAATGAATCATTTATATTTTCTGTCCATTTTACTGTTTTAAAATGATGTAAGGATTTCATTTTAAATATAAAACATATGTTAGTGGACTGGCACCCTGTCCAGGGTGTACCCCGCCTTGTGCCCGATGCTTCCTGGGATAGGCTCCAGGTTCCCCGCGACCCTGAAGCAGGAATAAGCGGTTGAAGATGGATGGATGGATGGACATATGTTAGTGTTTATGTAAAATGTAAAATGTAATGTTTAACTGTGGACTGTAAAACATGTCAAATGTAAATATGATTTTTTGTATCCAATCTAGAATATGTAACGATTTATTTATTGACTATTATTTATTTATCTGCATTGTCTTTTACTGATTTTATTAGCTTTTTCACAATATAGATTTGTAAGGAGATAATGTTTTTTTTGTATATTCTTATTGGCTTTTTTAAAAATGACTATTTTAAAAAATCTTTTCAGCCATGATGCTCAATTCAGCCATGAAGCTCAATTATCAAGCTTCATAGAGGACAAAACCATGTGAGTGTGAGGCCAAGCTTACACACACACACCCCTCCTGTTCAGTCCTGGCACTTAGTTCTTGAAGCAGACTCTCCATATGTCCCAGTGTTATCCTGGGTTTCCACACACACACACACTCACACACACACTTGAGATACAAAGAGCTCTCACTGTTTGCTGTAGTTTGATTTTTTTGGTTGTTGTTGTTATCGGGTTTCACCGTAATCGCCTCACGTCAGAAAGCGTTCCATCCTCACTGTAATGTGAGATCGGCCACATGTCCTACCTCAGAGGCTCACAGATGGGAAAGGAACGCTGGGAAAATAATATCTATCTACTGTAAATATAGAAATATACACCGGAATATTCAGCAGTCCAGAGACTCAAAACACGACATCAGTTACGAAGCATGGCAATTTAAATATAAAAATGGTAATTAAATGGCAATAAAAATCTATTTTACGCAGATTTTCCTAGACTATATTAGAGTAAATCTTTTTTTTTTTTAATCATTTTAGTGACTTGAGTCATTTAAGTCTGTTCAGTTAAATGATTCTTTGGCATTTGTTCACCAATTCCTTCAGTTGTATGGCAGACTGGCTGTCGACAGAGGAGTGAATCATGGTCATGGCCAAATGATTCACTGATTCAAATAATGGCCCACTGAATAACACAGGAGTGAATCTCAATGATGACCAAATGATTCACTGATTCAAATACTGACGCTCTGAATAACACAGGAGAGAATGATTCACTGATTCAAATGCTGACCCGCTGAATAACACAGGAGAGAATGATTCACTGATTCAAATACTTACCCACTGAACAGCAGAGGAGCAAATCTCAGTCATGAACATATGATTCACTAATGGACCTGCTGAATGGATGAGCAGTGAATCTCGTTCATGACTGAATGATTTGCAAGTGAACTGAAGGCACTGATTCATTCATCTAAGTGATTTGTTCAAAAGACTGAATCATTTGTATAAGCAAATATTTTATTCTTTTTACACCAGGTGAACTGACGCCACATCACTCCTCTGCAAAGAGTGTGTGTGTGTGTGTGTGTGTGTATGTGTAAAAATGTCTACATCCATAAATTAAATCTTTCCATTACAGATGAGAGCTTTAATCTCACGTTGGCCTTGACACAGGAAATCCAATTTTCCCTCCTAGGTACAGCAGGCGTAGGACGAAACTGAATGGTCACGTGACCTGGCTCGGTATGTGTACCAAGTCTGAGATCAGGGTTTTTTTTTAAATATTCATCTACTTGTTTCATTGTTTACCAAAGAGACATGACCAAACACGACGTTTATCGAGATGCTACAGATAACTTTTCATCTTATTTCCCTACACACTCATTGACTAACATAATTTTTTTTTCCCTCTGAATGCATTTTGGGTAATATCACGATCCCTTAGCTAACAAGAATAACACTGTGAGGCTGCTTGAAATAATCCACTTCGACATGATATATTACGCATTTGGGACAGAGCCGACGGGATACACCTGTGTGTAAGTGTGCTATCGTGTTCTTTGTGTTTTAGCGAGGAACCGCTAATCTGGTAGGAGTCATTAGCACTGAGCTGCGGGAGATCTCCTGGAATCACACTGAGAGTGAAGAATAAGCACGTAGGCATTGTGTGAAATAAACTGGTTCATTTATGCAGTTCCTCTGGCTCTCTTTCTGCATTTTTAGCCACTTGTATAATGCGGTGTGTGTAGCGTGTTGTTTGGCAGCCGGCTGCTACGCGCCCAGCGTGGAACACCTGTTCCATTATTCTCTCAGCCTGAGGAGAACACGGGTTCATTCTCACACACACACACACACACACACACACACATTTTTCATCCTGGAGATCATTTCAGAGATGTGTTGCACATCTGCGTGTGTGTTTAGACGGCATGTGGTGGTTTGAGCGCTTTCATCGCATTTCGGTGAAAAATGTCCGTTGCTAGCAGGGATGTCTTGTTAGCAGAGATTCATTTACATAGAGATTCATGTTATATTTCACAGTGAAGAAATACATGTGTGGCCTCTGTATCACTCAATCAACTGTGAAGAAGGCATGACCTCTGTATCTGTCAATCACAGTGAAGAATGTGTGGCGTCTGTATATGTCAATCACAATGAAGAAGGCATGGCCTCTGTATATGTCAATCACAGTGTAGAAGGCGTGGCCTCTGTATCTGTCAATCACAACGAAGAAGGTGTGGCTTCTGTATATGTCAATCACAGTGAAGAAGGCGTGGCCTCTGTATCTGTCAATCACAACGAAGAAGGTGTGGCTTCTGTATCACTCAATCAACAGTGAAAAAGGCGTGGCCTCTGTATCAATAAATTACAATGAAGGCGATGAGATCTTTGTATCCATGAGAGCCAGTGAAGGAGGTGTGGCTTCTTTTCTTGTTAGTTTCAGTGAAGGAGGTGTGGCTTCTCTTGAATCCCAGGGAAGAAGGTGTAGCTTCTGTATTACGTGAAGTACACAGTGTGGCTTCTGTATCCATCAGATCTCATGAAGGAGGCGTGGCTTCTGTGACTGTGAATATTAGTTAGTTCACCAGCAGTTCGCTATCTGGCTAAACAAATTAGCCAGATAGTAGTCTGATAGTCTGATAGTCTGATAGTAGTCTATTAGGGATGGCCTGATGGAGGACATTGGGGGAGTTTCTGATTTGCATTTTCATGCATATTCATAGATCCTGGTACATTTAATCAGGGGGAAGGTGTAGAGATGATCCTAGACCATATATATTCATTTAGAAGATCCTCACATCTCTGTCACGAGCACTACACATGTCCTCCTTCTCTCTCTCTCTCTCTCTCTCTCTCTCTCTCTCTCTCACACACACACACACACACAGAGAGAGTCAGTAATGGGTCGTTTAATGCTGCGCAGGAGGAATTAAAAGAATATAGTCATGTCGTTTTGTCTATTTGTTTCTGCTGAAGAGAAGAAAATGATTCACTTAAAGCTTCAGACAGACAAGAATCACACCCACTGTATCTCTGAGACCTGCTACTTAACGCTCTGTGTGTGTGTGTGTGTGTGTGTGTGTGTGTGTGTGTGAGGAAAAAGCATGAATACTGCTACACATCGCCTACATTCACACTCTGATCATTTGTTGTGCTGTATGTTCTCTGGAGGTGTTAGTGTAGAATTAACTGAGCTGGAAGAGAAACTCACAGCGCATGTGAAAGTGATTTTCAGACCTAAAGGGAATTCTTATTTTGTTTCATCAACTGACCAAACGTTTCTAAAGACAAATGTTTTAATTTAAAAGATGTGTTTTCTTCAGTGCAGACCTCTTCAATTCAGTCCCTTTCTAATGGACCAATTAGGAGCTCACATTCCCAAAGATGTTGGTTAGCTAGCATTAGAATATATCTGCGGTGATGTAAAACATTAACATATTGCTTTATAATCTTGAATAGATTGATTTATGGATTTATCAGCTCAAATCCCCCGAAATTCAGATTCAGCATTCCCATTCGTTAAACCATTAATCCAGGCAGTTTGTTAATAATTAGGCATTGTTGTGTTTACACCCCCTCTGTCAATGATGGTATAAACTCCACCCTCATGTTTACTGCTCAGAAATGTAAACATGGTTAAAGCAAGTGGGGGAAACAATATGCTGTTCCAAAAACACCAAAAAATCATAATGATACCAATATATAAATAAATAAATGTATTTGTAATTTGTTTATGTTAATAATTAACCCTTAACCCACCTCCTTTCCCAGGAGTCCAGCAGGAGCATCCAGAAATATCTAGAAAAGTAAATAGTCAAATATATACATAAACCATCTATCTATCTATCTATCTATCTATCTATCTATCTATCTATCTATCTATCTATCTATCTATCTATCTATCTATCTATCTATCTATCTATCTATCTATCTATCTATCTATCTATCTATATATATATATATATTGTCACGTGGCGTGACGGCAGACAAGTAGATTGGATGCACTTGCAGTTCAAATGGTGAGTTTTATTTACAAAGTGATGAAAACGGAAACAGAAACAAGACTCTCTCTACAACTAAGCTAAACTAAACTAGGACCTTGGCTAACGCTAATGCTAAGGCTAAGGCTATGGCATAAACTGGACATGAAAATAAAAGACTCGCTAAAGTCGCACTCGAGCTATAAATGGCAGGCATACATAGATACATACATAAATTCAAAGCATTCAACCGCGCCACGTGAAGCACGGCTCACGGTATATATCCACACAGTCATTAGTCCACAATCGCTACCAGCTGCAGGCACTTCCGCATATGTCACACACGACACACGCAAGGGTGCGGAAAACATGACGTCACCACGAAAACAGCATGTGCATGCTGTATTATTAAATAAATAAAGCACATCAATAATGTATCGACTAAAAAGTGATATACTCACTACTCATTATTATTATTATTATTATTATTATTATTATTATTATTATGTCACACATGCGGTCACATGGTTGTGAAATCTCTTTCACATACACTGACTAACAGTAGAAGTGGTTGCTATGGCAACACTCCTTGTGATGCTCTGCTGCTGAGTTGAACTTGTCCTTTAATGATCGCTTCCTCGCTTTTTTTTTTTCACCAAACAGGTTTATTACGCAACTGTGCTGAAAATGTGCTGATGGTCTGTGAGCGCGGAGTGTGAATGACAAAATGACAGAGAACATCTTTGCCAAGTCGTACTTTCCTGAGAGCCGCGCTGTACCCCCGCGCATCGCCAATGTTGTTTCCATGACAACACATCTCGGGTGCTATTTTATTCCCCATCGCCTCTGTTCACAATAGCATCCCTTTCTGTCTTTCGAACAGACTCCTGAAAAAGAGAGGACAGCCTTGTAAGTGCTGAGTTATTTAAACATGGTTAGAATTAATGTAAACATCAAACCAGGAATGTGAAGTTTGTAAGCATATTTATTAACCTCAACAACAACAGCTGCACCTCAGGACTGATGTGTTGTTTATCATGTGTATGTAAGCACCTGATGCCTAATCTTCTAAAAATTACAATTATTATTAAAATTCACAGCAGCTACAGTATCCCAAAAATAACACTAAAGACAGACTATATAGCCTACAGAATTTACATTTATATAATTTTATATACAGTATTTACATTTATATACCTTTATATACAGTATTTACATGTATACACCTTTATATACAGTATTTACATTTATACACCTATATATACAGTATTTATATTTATATACCTTTATATACAGTATTTACATATATATACCTTTATATACAGTATTTACATTTATATACCTTTATATACAGTATTTATATTTATATACCTTTATATACAGTATTTACATATATATACCTTTATATACAGTATTTACATTTATATACCTTTATATACAGTATTTATATTTATATACCTTTATATACAGTATTTACATTTATACACCTTTATATACAGTATTTACATTTATAAACCTTTATATACAGTATTTACAATTAAATACCTTTATATACAGTATTTACATTTATAAACCTTTATATACAGTATTTACATTTATATACCTTTATATACAGTATTTATATTTATATACCTTTATATACAGTATGTACATGTATACACCTTTATATAAGTATTTACATTTATATACATATATATACAGTATTTACATTTATATACCTATATATACAGTATTTATATGTATACACCTTTACATACAGTATTTACAATTAAATACCTTTATATACAGTATTTACATTTAAATACCTTTACATACAGTATTTACATTTATATACAGTATTTACATTTATATACCTTCACATACAGTATTTACATTTATACACCTTTATATACAATATTTACATTTATATACAGTATTTACATGTATACACCTTTACATACAGTATTTACATTTAAATACTATTATATACAGTATTTACATTATATACCTTTATATACAGTATTTACATTTATATTCCTTTATATACGGTATTTAAATTTATATATCTCTATATACAGTATTTACATTTATACACCTTTATATACAGCATTTACATTTATATACCTTAATTTAGATTATTTACACTGTATACCTTTATATATAGTATATACCTTTATTTAGAGTATGTACACTGCGTACCTCTATAGAGCTTTATGTACACTACGTACACTGTATATGTTCAGCAGGAGCTCTGATGTGGTAAAGTGTTTAGCAGGTGTTGAGGATGTATACATTTACATCAGAAAAAGCTGAAATGAATCTGCCTGATGAAACACATCATGTCAGGCTGTCAGCTCCGGAGAAGGGAATCCACTCCGTGTGTCAGTTCTGATGTTTCCAACAAAATGTATTCAACTAGATTGATTTTAGAATGTTATTTAGCACAGGTTTCATGCCGTCTATGCTTGGGTGCTCTCAGCTAGCATTGTTTATGCAAGTATTTATTCATCTATTCATTTATCCAATGAACAAAATAATTTACAGACCGTTACAGTCCCTCCACTATTTATTTATTTATTCTAACCAATGAATACATAAGCTTTTCAGTTTTAGCCCCACACCATGGCTGTTGATTGCATTTAATCAATCAATCAATCAACCAATTTGCATTGGATAAAATAATTTTTTTAACAGGACCGGATTCAGTCTAAACCCCTCTTACTCATCACTCAGCTATTTATTTATTCATTTATCTATTTATAATAATAATTATTATTATTATTATTTTTATTTTTTTTACATTTTCTATCTATCTATAACCAATGTTAAAATTTTCAAAGATGTTTTTTAATCCTGGCATTTTCTAACACCTCTCAGCAATTTATTTGTTTCTTTGTTTTTAACCAATAAGTAAAATGTGATTTTAGGCATTTTTAACGTGTTTCCAGCCCCGCTGCAAAGGTAAATCAAAATTAAACGGAAGACAAAGCAAAACTATCCTCTGCGATATTAAATGTCCTACAGTGACGCCTAAACAAAACACAAGCGTGACACGGATCTAAATTTAACACATCATTAAATATACAAAGCAAAGTTTGAGATTTTCCTAGAACCGAGTCATTTAAGAGTCAAATCAGTGACGTGTCGGAGTGAAGCAGCTTCTGATGAGTTATTCAGTAAAAGGATAAACAGTATGATGTGTTTCTTTAAGAAATACTCTGTCGTTGATTGTTTTACTATAACAGCACTGCACACACACAGTGTGTTTATTTCTCACATACAATACTTTTAATTACGGCTTTAAATAATAAATGTCTAAGAATCTTTTCTTGGTTGGCTGTTTATGGACAAACTCACACTCACACACTCTTAGGAGTTTAAATGAGGTCAGGAAGTCTGTCGTATAGATTTGTGTGTGTGTGTGTGTGTGTGTGTGTGTGTGTGTGTGTGTGTTGAAGTGAGGCTCTCGGTGACATCTCCTCTGTAGTGTTAATGAATGTCACACTTGCATTCCTCCCTGTGCTCCTGTAAGATTATCCTCACTTCCTGTTTTCTGTTAATTACAGGATATTGATGTCGTGTCGCTCCTCTCCCACCTGAACTGGAGATAATTATGCCTATATAAACACTCTGGAAAGAAAACAAATTACAAAAGAAAAAGGAATATATCAGTACAGACATGAAATAAGCAGCTCACACCACTGACACCAGCTAATACTGACCTGGACTCTGATGTTTATTTATCTACAGCATTTTATTGTTATAAAATCATTTAGAGATTATCTTGTGGTGCAGAATTTGGGTTAAGAATTGGTTCCATGCTGTAGATTTTGTAGGTTATTAAGTTTTTAAGTGATTTATCTGAAACATGCACAGAGAATGTTTACCAGTGGTTAATGTTTTTATTTGTGTGTGATTTTTTATTTTTTATTTTTACTTTACCTTAAACGTGATATCCAGGAAAGTAACAAACTACTGTATATATACTCTCGTTACAGTACTTGAATATACATCGAATGACCATAACATTAAAACCACTGACAAGTGAAGTGAATACAATGGCTCCTGTCAAGGGGTGGGATATATTAGGGGTGTTCCCGGTGTGCAGTGGTTAGTGCCTACCAAAAGAGGTCCAGTGAAGGAGAACCGGTGAACCAGAGACAGGGCCATGTTTGCCCACGGCTCAGTGATTCGTGTGAGGAGAGAATGCTAGCCCGTCTGGTCCGATCCCACAGAAAAGTTACTGCAGCACAAACTGCTGAAAAAGTTAACACGGGCTCTGATAGAAAGGAGTCAGAACACAGAGCATCACTGCGTGCTGCGTATGGAGCTGCGTAGCTGCAGAGCGGTCAGAGTGTCCATGCTGTGACCCCGTGCACCTCCGAAGCACCTAAAGTGGGCATCAGAGCTGGACCATGGATTGATGGATGAAGGTGGACTGGTCTGATTAATCACGTTTTCTTTTACATCACGTGAAGTCCTGATGCGTGTGTGGTGCTTCCCTGGGGAAGAGATGGCACCAGGATGCACTATGGGATGAAGGCAAGCTGGTGGAGGAAGTATGATGCTCTGGGCAATGTTCTAGAATGGTTTGAGGAACAGGAGTTTAAGGTACTTGTAATGTTCTGGATAATCTGTAAAGGGTGTTTTTGCTTGATAGATAACTACTGTATATAACTGTATATAACGCAACATATGAATTAACATGAGCTAGCTAGCTAACCAACCTAGCAAGCTGCTAACCCTAAATAGCATTTCCACCACTGGTCAAATCAGTGCAATAAAAATGGCACCCTGATCATTGAATCACACCACTAGTGTTGTTGTGTAAATAAGATTTATAGCTAAATTGAAAATAGAGATGAAATTATGTACTATGTTGTGATTATGTGTCAAAAGGATGTTTATGTGTAGAAGCTTGAAGACCCGATATGAAATGTGAAACCTAACTAGAATTCATTTATAGCTCATGAGGACCAGAAGATTTTTTAAATGATTTATTTTTTTTTTTGCATGGGATGTTTCAGATCTTTTTCTATGCATTTTTCATTACTTTTGTGCCGTGTGTAAATATGCTGTTCCATCTTCAAAATCCCAATCCACTAAGACATGGCTCGAAATGAATTAACACCATGTTCGCTTTCATTTACTCGTATTAAAATCTCCTACACGACTTACACTTAGGTACGATTAAATTACAATCTTTCGGGCTAGATTTTACTTTTCTCAACAGCAGATTATTTCTGCACGGAGCATTCATGGAGCATTTTACATTCAGTGCCAGCAGAATGAGAGATGAAACAACGGTGGAAATGTGTCAGAAGGCAGGCTGGTGGTCGAGCCAAACAGAGCCAAGTGCGGTGTGTGAAAAACATGGCTGGCGTGCTGCGAAGTCCCAGGACAGCGAGTAAACCAGTGCGGTGATTAAAGTGAGAGCCGAGTCGAGAGAACAGCGGGACTGACCTGAATATGCCAAAGCACATTGCAGCTAACATCAGTGGAACCTCGCTTCATCCTCATAAGATGGAGATTAGAAGGCAAAAAGAACCCATTTATCCAAAAAGACACCTAGGATAAAAAAATTGGCCGCTTAATGAGGCTGTGAAGTTTTCTACCGACCCGCTGATTGCAGACAAAACCTTGTTTAGAACATATTAAACACCTAGCAAACTTGTGTTGAAAGTTTTTAAATGCGTTGGTTTCTATTAAATTTTTGTCTGGCGTGCTTCACTTTGTCTTAGTAACGAAGCTGCAAGGTTTATCGCTTTTTTTTTTATATAACACTCGATAGACACGAATGAGTCAAGCAGCAATATTAGTCACATTTTTATTCAGAAAGAGTTCCAAAAAAATAAACAAGTCAGCACACATTCATTTACAAAGTAAAGAAAAAAAAACATTTTCTTTTATAATGAGAAAAGTAAAAATGATTGAATAGGAAGAGTTATTCAAAATTCACGGGGGAAAAAAAAACGTTAACCATATATTGTGCAAATGTTTGTCACGTATAGATCGTGTTCTTATTATGGTCTTATATTAATATTTTGTATTTAAGCATATATAAGATATATAAGCTGAGGGTTACAGATCATTATTATTCATATAATTATTATTATTATTATTAGGTCAAATTGAAGATCAAAACAGGCCTACTGTAAATGTAAATACTTCTACTCTTTAACATAAGCATGTATATGTTGCAAAAATAAAAGTAAAGGGGAAATGTAAAGTAAAGGATTCTCATTTTATGTGCAACTGACTAATCCCAAGCCCCGCCTTTTTTCTTGGCCCTCCAACTGGTGCTAGTCAGCATGACCACAGTTCCTGCTCAATATGTCTCTGTAGCCAATCGGATCACAGTTCCCAATCATAATCCCACTGCAAATATTTAGACTGCAGTTCACACCCCTTAATGACACTGTAACCAATCAGACCACAGTTCCCACCCACAGCACCAATATATCCACCATTCATCGCCTAATATCACTATAACCAATCAGATCATAGTTCCTGCTCCAATGCCGTTGCAACCCATTCAATCATATTCCTGCCCCCAACACCACCATAACCAATCAGACCACTGTTCCCACCCAAAATATCTCTGCAACCAATCAGACTACAGTTCGTGCCCTGAATAAAACAGGAACTAATCAGACCACAGTTTCTGCTCATAATGCCACTGCAGCCAATCAGAACACAGTTTCCACGCTATTGCCACTGTAACCAATCATACCACAGTTCACACCCAAATCCACTGTAACCAAACAGAACACAGTTTCCACCCCTATTGCCACTTTTTGTTTTGTTTATTGTTTATTGTTCACACCCGAAATCCAAAAAATAGCTCTGTAACCAATCAGACCACAGTTTTCACCCTCATGTCACTGTAGCCAATCATATCACAGTTCCCATCCACAATGCGAGTGTAACCAATAAGAATGCAGTCACCACATAATGTAATAGCATACTCTTCCTTAATTCTCCCTCTCATTCTGCTTCTCTCTGTTTATTAAAGTAATTTATTGTTGTTTATGTTTCGGTTTTACGCCCGATTGGTTTCTACCGTTCCTGAGTGGACCGAAGTGTGGACGGGGCTTAGGTTAATTCAGTTGGTTTGAATCAATCAAGAACGAAACAACATTAGTAAAAGAGAAATAAACTGTTATAATAGTTGAATCACTGCGTAGGCCATCAAACAGTACAGAGTTACAGAAACGTAGAGAATGTATTGTCTACATTCACGAGGACAGATTATATTCCAACTATATTCAGGAATAAATTTGGCACACTCACTTATTTGGCATTTGAAACAGACGAGCGTGTCGATGTGAAGTACATCTACTGAATTCACAGCAAAAACATTAGGCAATAATACATTAAGGTACTAACTGTTCTCCTTTTTCTTGCATTCATATTGTAAACATAACTTTTTTCTTCATTTTATTTTTTTTAACATATAACATAACGTAAGATAACATATCTGCTACCCTGATTATTGATGAAAATACGAAAAAACATGAAATTAAGAGTAAGATTCAGATTAACGTGAACAGATCTGCGGCACCACTATCAAAACCGATTGCAAAAAGTCAAGCATTGCTAGATATCTCCATATAAACACCGAAATGTTAATATTATACGACTAATAAATTACGTAAGCAATAGATTTGGCATTTTTAAAAAGTATGTAACTAAGAGTCGAGCTCGAAAAGTAGATGGAGATTAAGATGTATAAGTTGTTATACACGCAACCGGTATGTAAGCAGATTTATTTAAAAGCATTTTTATGTGAAAATACATAGAAAATGTTTTTATTGTAAATATTTTTGTTGTTTTATTATTAAAAGAACGTAGTGTGCTTGAGCCAACATGGACGACAAACTAGGCGTGTGCTGATATTCAAGTTTTTTCATTCATTTGAAATCAAAATTTCATTCAAATTTTTCATGGGTTATTATGTTATCACAATTTTATCATTTACAAAAATTTTTTTATTGAAGAATGATATCTTATTCAAACTGCCTAGAAAGGCCGCCTATCTAGGGAATGTGTCAGAAATGTCATAACGCAATAATATTGCGCATCGTATAAATGATTTATCGGCACACGCCTAGACGAAACACACAAGATGCTAATTTCACGCTCGTCAGAAAACCCATACGTGATCAGGGGAAGTGACATCATCACCTCTTTAGGCGTGTTTTATAGATGCGAAGATGTCACTGTGATAGGTGTATGTGTGCGGCACAAATGTTTGTTCACTATTAAAACATGGTCTCTGTCTCTCATCCGGGATATAAATAGAGAGAGAGAGAGAGAGAGAGAGAGAGAGAGAAATAGACTGAAGGAGAGAGAAAAAGGAAGGGATAAACCATTTTAAGGCACTCGGCAGGGGGGTTTCCCTCATGAAAGGTCGGTTAAGCTGACGTTCATGCCAACGTCGGGCCCTACGTAGGGCACAGGGTGGACGCCTTTAGGGAACTCGGGACTCATGACACGGCCGTTCTCCCCTGTGCTCCCAGTGACAGATAACCTCGCCTTATTCCTCATCGCATCCGAAAAGGTCACCTGGAAAACACACACACACATATATAGCAGTGAGATTTAGGAACGTCTATACATAGACTGTTTGTACCTTTTCATGAAGACTAGGGGTGGAACGATATACATAACTTTCCATCAATATATATCATCAAAATATCATGAATTTTGGATCATTGTCATGCCAATATTATGGACTATTTCTAGTTTGCCAATAAGACAATAAAATAAGAATTTATTAATGAAATCCCCCAATGCCAAAACATTCATTTTCAGTCATTTTAAAATCCTTAAAGACATTTTCATAAAGAACAAATTAGCATATTATTGTACATTTTACACGTTAAATATAAGATGATGTGACTTAGCTATTTCAGAAAATGAACTAGCTACATTTTGGGTGACTAGCTACATTTTGGCGCGCGTATGTAACTGTATACGTAATTTAAATTAAGTAAGTTAAATCGTTCCACCCCTCGTGGAGATGTCGATGTAAACTAGACACAATGTGAAGTACTGTAGAAGAACATTCAGAATGGACACACAAACAAATAAAACATCATGACTGACGTTACTGTAAATACACACTGATCAATAAATCACATTAATAACACTCATAGCATTATGATAACCCTGTGTCACACTAGCTAGTGACCAACAAGTCCCTTGTACCGCTAGTAGCTTGTCTCTCTTGGGCGTGGCCTGTTTGTAATTTTTTTGAGTTCCAATAAGAAAGGGTAGTAGCTACAGTATGTATCGCTGTATCGCTTCTAAAGCTAACTAGTTAAAGACAAACTAAATGGCACACTTATCACAGTGAAAATCGACGACTTGATTTACGTCACGACTTTCTGTATTAGCTCCATTAGATTAGCAAAGCATGCTAACTCTACTAGCTACATACACTCACCAGTCACCAACAACCTCTGCTACTTCCCTCCAAGCTGTATTTTACTGTGCGACATCTACATACACATTTAATGAGAGGTCGTGTATGAGAGGATGAGATGAAACCATGCTTATATGTTTTTCTTCCATTTTTGCAGGAATTAATCACAGGTAGGAACAAAAGTTCCAGTACCAGTTCATCCCAAAGGTGTTCAGTGGGGTCAAGGTCAGGGCACACGAGTTGTTCTACTCCAACCTTAACACACCATGTCTTGAAGGGAACGGAAACTGTAATGCTACAGCATACAAAGACTTCCTATACAATTGTGTGCTTCCAACTTTGTGGCAACAGTTTGGAGAAGAACCACGTACGGGTGTGATAGATCAGGGGTCCCCAACCCCAGGGTTGCGGACTGGTACCGGTCCGTGGGTCATTTGGTACCGGACCGCACAAAAAGAATAAATAACTTGCATTATTTCCGTTTTATTCATTATCGGAGTCTGAATGATGTTTTATTTTGAAAAATGACCGGATTCTCTCCGTTACATCCGCCTACGACTCGCTCTTGACGCAAGTCAAGATGCTTGTCTTGGTCACGTGATATGTTACTTGGTCACGTGATACGTTAAGGGGTAGAGCGGAAGTTACTCATGCTATTTTGTTGGCATGATTTTACCAGGACGCTGCTAATAAAGCTGCGATTTCACATTGGATTCACATTTGTTATTATATTTTAAAAATATCCCAGTTTTTATGCCGGCCGTATCATTTTATTTTGTTGTATTTATCCGCCACACGTTAAAGGCCGGTCCGTGAAAATATTGTCTGATATTAAACCGGTCCGTGGCGGAAAAAAGGTTGGGGACCGCTGTGATAGATGACCTTATAGTGTAATTAAATAAATACATTCATAGGAAATGAACATCGCTTGTCGTTTTGTTGCTTGCTAGTGTGAAAACAGGGTAATAACAATTTTGATGATGATGATGATGATGATGATGATGAAGAGGAACAACTGAACAGTCACACACAAAACCAACAAAAGATGGAGGAAGGAAAGTGTTTAATGTTCCACTCATTACGGGTGACGTAATGAGGCTTGGGAGGGAAAATAAGACATTACTGGATTACATTACATACGCTCCACCTTCGTCCAAAATCTCCTCATTCACTAGCACACTGAGGGGAAATGGGGTATATGGAAAGCGTGCACTCGGGTGGGGTTGGGGGAGGGGAGAAA